>JABWTJ010000601.1:0-195000 GCA_016801875.1 Solanum sitiens
CCGACACATAGAATTAGGGGATCGGAGTGTCACGTTCCGACATATAGTATTAGTGGATCGGGTGTCACGAACCGACACGTAGAATTAGGTGATCGGAGTGTCACGTTCCGACACATAGTATTAGTGGGTCGGGTGTCACGAACCGACACATAGAATTAGGGGATCGGAGTGTCACGTTCCGACACATAGAATTAGGGGATCGGAGTGTCACGTTCCGACACATAGAATTAGGGGATCGGAGTGTCAAGTTCCGACACATAGTATTAAGGGATCGGGTGTCACGAACCGACACGTAGAATTAAGGGATCGGAGTGTCACGTTCCGACACATAGTAGTAGGGGATCGGAGTGTCACGTACGACCACAAGGGGGACGAACGATACTAAATCTTGAGAGATGTTTATATACTCAATGTATGTACTGAACCTAATTCCCAAATGAGGTGTGGTATGCGGCTGTTGAGTCCTCATGGATGAACTTGGTAGTACTTATTGATGATTATAGTACTTGTTACTACATGTTGAGTATTGTAGTTGATTTATGATATGAACTGATATATACTGTTTTCTATTTTGAGTTGGCCGATGATACCTACTCAGTACTTGTGTTTGTACTGACCCCCTACTTGTTGTTTCTTTCTTTGTTATTTGGGGAATGCAGCAAACGTACCGTCGTCTTCAACTCAGCAGCACTTCTAGCCAGTCGTCACTACACCGGATTTCAGGGTGAGCTAATGCTTCTAGCTTGGACTGGATCTTCTCTTCAATGTCTTGATGCCTTGAACTTCCGGCATGGACTAGCCTTTTATTTATTTTAGCTTCTTAGATACTTCTAGATTTGTAACTTGAGGATAGATGTTCTTGTGATGATGACTTCCAGATTTGGGGATAATGAGTTTTAAGTCTTCCGCTTTGTATTTTTGTTCAATATGTTGGAGTTTTAGATTGGTTGGTTCGCTCACATAGTAGGATAAGTGTGGGTGCCACTCGCGGCTAGATTTTGGGTCGTGACACCCATGCAAGCTTCATGCGTTTTAGGCTATGATTATGACTAAGTTTATGAACTATGAATTATGAATTGATAAAGATATGCATGTCCATTCTATGGAATTGATATGAATAATTTTAGGTTGCTTAAAGTAAAGAATAAATTTGTTTTTGTGAAAGGTTATTCTTACATGAAGAATTCATAGGGTTAAATGATTTTCTGACTTAATTTAAATGAAGAATTATGAGTCATTGTTATATTAACTCTAGCTTTGACTGACTACTTAATTGTGCCTTTCCATGGACAATAAGGACGAATATGATTACTGACTATTCCCTGATATTTATGCTTAGTACCGAGTGGACTAGCTGTGAGTACCCATGTCCCATAACTATGTGCCACCATAGATTTGTCGTAGATATACATTAGCTAGTGGATCCACATTAGCTAAAGTTCATGGTTCTTACCTTTGAAAGTAAGACATCTCTTTTCGGTGTGGGATAGACACCGGATTCCATGTTAAAGCTCAAATGGTCTATGTTGGTTAATGGTCAACTTCCAACAATAATAAACTAAGGTTACTTTCTAAAAGTATCTCAAATGTGTTTTAAAGATGTTTAACTTGAATTCACCGTGATTATGACTTAGGATTCTAACATGTTAATATATGATTTATTATGGACATCGATGTCATATAAAGGTTTTTAGCATGATTTTTTAACTCATATGCATTTCTATCATACCTAGTACATTTCATAAACTAATGCATACTTGTGCCAACATTCTTTCACTAATGTGAGTCCAACTCTCCTATTCCATTCATCAAGGCTAGTTGATCCTTTTGAGATGTTGAATATTGGTGAGTCTTATGTTTTGAGGATCAAGATTATTTCATTTCTTGGTCATTTTAAATTTGGACTTGTATGTGATATATTTGTTACATACCACTCATTTCCAATGATATATTAGATTCCTTAGAGACTTATCTTATATTTTAGTTTTTTCATAATCGTTATGATATAAAACTTTCTTTGGATTCATTTCAATTTAATTATCTTGTATGATGTATGCTTACTGGGTAGCGTTGGATCTCTCAAGGTTTTATACGTCATATTACTCTTAGGGGTCGTTCGGTTGGAAACAAGTTATTATAGGATAAGTTATCATGGGGTTAGTTATCTTGGGATAACTTATCTCACCATGTATATGGAATAACTTATCCTATCACTAAGATATAAATGGTGGTATAAGTTATTCAAACATGACAACCAAACAACATAATTTTTTTATCCCATCATTATTATTTTTAATCCCTCACACCAAACCATCCCTTAGGGTATACACTGTATTATATGAAACTTTCTAACAGAGCACAAGATTTAAAAAATTCGAAGGAAATATCTAAGCCACGTCAAGTAGAGTCTTCTTCATAAATGTGAGGCATGCCACATTTATGAATGAAAAGTTAAAAGAAGGTTAGGAAAATTGACTTCTTTTATTACTCTAAAAGTCGTGTGATAGTGTGTAACTCTATACGTATCTCTTATAATTCTTATTTGACGATTTTCATGATATGTCTCATCGAAGAGCATACATTAGGAGGAACGAGAATATGGAACGGGAAGCTCCTCAAGCTTCTGAACAATCTTATCATGTTCCGGTCGACCCTTTGTCTAAACAAGTGACCAATGCGGAGTTTAGAGTTGACTTTCAATTGTTGTCTCAAGCCAATGGGAGACTTTGGTCCTTGTGAACCAAAATGTGGAGAAGGACTTCACTAGGATGAGTCCTCTGTAGTTTGATGGTGACAAATTTGAGGAACATCATCAGGAGTTCATTAATGAGGTGTTTAAGGTGTTGATGATCACGGGAGTGATTCCGATGAAAAAGAAGAAATTGGCCGCTTATCAACTAAAGGGTTGCTTAGGCTTTGTTTAACCAATGGAAGAAAGAGAGTACGGTTAATGTATGTTCTCATGATTGGGAAATAAAGATTAAGGTCGATTTCCTTGATAGGTTCTTTCCGTTGAGATGAGTGAATAAAAGGTACTTGAGTTCATCAAACCTTTGTCAAGGAAGAATGAACGTGAAGGAGTATGCCTTAAAGTTCATGAATTTTTCAAGATATTCTCCTACTATGGTTATCAATCCTCGGGCAAAGATGTGCAAGTGTGTTTCAGGAGTGTCCGATATTGTGGTTAAAGATTGTCATAACACCATTATCATCAATGATGTAACACCCAATATCTAAAACAGACTAGATTTCAGATTTTCAGAAACTGCATGTGCAACGTACGGTGACCATCCATAGATTGTAGTCTAATCTACATCCCGTGTTGTAGGTCCGTGATTCACCATTGCAACCCCTCCCCAAACCCTGCTTAGAAATTGGCTAAGTCTCGACCCACGGAATAGAAACACGGTCCGTGGTCTGTGTCCGTAGATCGAGGGCCCCTTTACCCAGTCTCTGACACGAACAAGTAGTCAGTTAGGGAAACATTGTTGATTCTGTGAACTTCCAATTGGCATAATTGTTAGCACAAAATGAATTCAGTTTCCTATGACCTATAAAATGGTAGATAATTGAATAACCTTTCCAACACCACCGAGTTTTCTAAAACCCGATCTCCGAGTAAAAAGTTATGATCATTTTAGTGAAGCCCTCTCAGACAGAATTGACCTACGACCCCAATCCACGGACCATAGATTGACCTACAGCCCGTAGGTCATGTCCGTCAGTCACTCCAACAATGATTAAGTTAGGGGTCTTTTGGTCTGTTCCTATTTCGTTGAACCCCTAAGCTACGTCGTTTAAATCCTATATTATGAGGTTTTAGTCAGTTTAATCCTAGAAACATAAGTATAACTTACCTAAGTCAAATAATTAGTCAAAACATAAGAAAATTAGAAGCAAGAGAGGAGAAAATGGTCTAGAAACCTATTTCAAGAACACGGAAAGTTTCCATCTGTTCTAGCCCTAAAATCTACAGATATCTCTGTGGAATTTGTCACCAAGTATGTGAGATTTCACTAGAGGGATCATTTCGCCCATTAGGTCCCTAGAATTCAGTTAGTTTCTTGATTCCCTTATTATGACTAGACCTATGGTTTTTAGAATTACAACAGATCATTATGAATTACCAAGGTGTATGTTCCAAATTACATTATCATGTTATTACTAAGTTTATTCCATGAATTTCAGAACCCTAGCTATATATTTCTTTAGTTCTTCAATTACACATGCTAGGTCAGATATATCAGTCATTCAGTTATACATGCCTTAGTTACTAATGAATCATTATCAGATTAATTATTGCAAACACAGTTTGCATGTTCAGTTATGAGCTATCCAATATTACAGAAACTCAGTCATCTTCTAATGATGTAGGTTCAGGTTCTGAGCATCCAGATCACGCTTAGATCGATTCCCAATCTCCAATATACCAGAACCAGTAGTGAGTCCTCATTTTTTAAGGAAATTGTCATGAGTCTCTTTCAGTATTTTTAGTCCTTTAGCTCAAATTTATGGTTCTTACCTTGGAAATTAAGGACATCTATTTTCGGTGTAGGATAGACACCGGATTTCATGGTATAGCTCACATGGTTTATGTTGGTTCATGTTAAACTTCCAACAATAATAAATTAAGGTCACTTTCTTAAAGTATCTCAAATGTGTTTTAAAGATGTTTAACTTACATTAACTATGATTAGTACTTAGGTTTCTTAACATATTAATTTTTTATTTAGTTTGGTCCTTGCAGTTCATATAAAGTGTTTTTAACATGATTTCATAACTCGTATGCATTGCTATCATACTTAGTATATTTCATATACTAATGCATACTTGTGACTATATTTTTTCAATAATGTAGGGTCCGATGCTCCTATTTCGAACACCCCTTGCTAGTTGATCCTTTTGAGCTTTTGAACATGGGTGAGTCCTCATGTTTTGAGGATTGATACTCATTATTGCTTTGTGTCATTTTCATTTTGGACATGTATGTGATGTATCGATTACGTATCAATCACTTACCTTCTAATACATTAGATGGCTTTGAGACTTATGTTAGACTGTTGGTTTTCCAAACTCTTTATGATATAAGATTTTATTTGAATTCATTTAAATTTTATTATATCGTATATTGTATGCTAAGTGGCTTGCGTAGGGCCTCTCGAAGTTATGTACGCCATGTTATGCTTAGGGTATACGTTGGGTCATATGAAACTTTATATCAAAGCAGGAGGTTCAAAAAGGTCCTAGGAAGTCTCTAAGACACAGTAGAGTATTTTTCATAAGTCTAAAGTATGCCACATTTATGAATGATAAGTTATTAGATGGTTAGGAAACTCGACTTCTTTTATTACTCTAAAAGTTGTGCGATAGAGTGTTATATGTCTCTCTCATAATCCTTATCTGATGATTTTCAAGATATGACGTCTCAAAGAGAATATATTAGGAGGAATGAGAATGTGGAATGGAAAGCTCCTAAAGATTCTCAAGAATCTTCTCAAGTTCCGATCGACCCTTTCGCTGAACAGGTGACTAATTCGGAGTTTGGAGATGTCCTTCAAGTGTTGACTCAAGCAAATATGGAGTCTTTGGTTCTCATGAACCCAAATGTGAGAACGACGACAACTAAAGTCAGGGTCCTCTCTAGGATGAATACTACAGACTTTGATGGTTTCAAAGTTGAGGAACATCCTTAAGAGTTCATTGATGAGGTGAGTGACAACCTGAAAATTTCTAAAGTTAAGACTTGAACCATTCTTCTTTTACTTAAAGGTTCAAATCAGGTGATTCTTAAATTTTCCGTATGTGGTAAGGTAAATTATTTAGCTTCAATAATTTTTTAGATTAATTTAGGTAACTAGAATATCCTAGAACAAACTGAGTTTAAAGTTTCCTTACCAATTAAGTTTTGGTGTAGGATTCTACTTAGGTCAACTTCAAACAACCATGTCTCTTAGAATCTAAAGTGTTATTTTGCCCATAACCTATCAAATTAAAAGTATTTCAATCCTCTATTCAACACCACTAATTTCACGTCAATCCAAATATTGAGTACAAAGCTATGATCATTTTAGTAACTGGTGTAGTATAGTAGTGTTATAGCCGTGAGATATAATTTTATATAAGGTAATTGTGTTCTCCTTTCACCCCATAGTAAAACCTTAAAAACTGAGTCCTTAACTTCTATAAATCCCTGAAAAATCCTATTTCCATCTTTTCATCCATCATTCTCCTCTCTCTTAAACCATAAGGCAAAACCCCAAGAAAAAATCAAAGTAGAAGACTCCATTCAAGATTCTTTCAATATTTTTCATGATTCTTCTTGAATGTAAGTTTTTCTACAAGAATTCCATTCTTTCCAACTGAAATTCCTCCATACAATTATGAATCACTAATGTAAATAAAAAAAAATGGCAATACAGATTTTAAGAAACTAATTCAAGAATCTCAAGAAAGGGTTTCTTGATTGTTTACTTTCAAGCTAGGGTTTCAAGCATTCTAATCAACATTCTTCAAGATTATTCAAGATTCTTGTTCTGTCAGGTATATAAGGCTATCATTGTGTTGGAATAGATCATCCTCACGCCTTACATCTACTGTCAAATTAGTAAAAGAGAAATGTAGGATTCTACCCCTAGATTTGAGTATTCTTGCGATAAGTTGATTTCAGTTGTTGAATTCCTATTTATTTTTGAAATTCTATTCCTAAATATTGAATATGTTATGCATTAATATACTTGAGTCGATTTTTTCATGCCCATAATTTTGCATGAACCTTATTAGTCAAGCATTCTTGAGATGCGTAGTATTATGAAGTCCTTGAATTGAGTAGTTCATGCCCATCATCCCGCATGAACTTTATGAGTTGAGCATTCTTGAGATGAGTAGTATCATGAAGTCCTTGGGTTGAGTTGTTAATGCCTGTAATTCCGCATGAACTCTCTGAGTTGAGCATTCTTAAAATGAGTAGTGTCATTGAAGTTCTTGAATTATGGAGTTGTTGAGTTTTGAGTATTGAGTATTATGTATGGATATTCAAAAACCTTTAATGGAGTCGTTCTCGTTTATAATTCGGCATGAACCCTATTTTGATAAGTCTTTTACAAACCTTTTTAAAACTTGTTTTTAGACTTAAGCATATGAGCTTGAGGAAGAGTAGAGATAAGTTCATAATTTTCAAAATGAATATATGGGAACTAAAAATTTTCAAGAGTAAATGTTTTCACATTTAAAACAGGAGGAACTGAAATTTCAAAAAGAGTTTTGAGAAGTTTGAGTACCATATCTTTTAAGAGAAAGATTTTTGAGTAATAATATGAAAATACAAAAAGAGTTAGGTAATTTTAAAAAGCATATGATCTAGTATATTTTGAGAATAGTATTGAGCACCGATATGGGGGAGAGTTCATACAACTCTTAACCCCCATAAACCATGTAGCTGACGTGGTAGAAAAGGTCATACTTTTTAGATTTTGTTTAGCTTTGTAGCATAAACTAGTGGTTCCACTTATCAGGAGGTTCTATACCCCGACAAAGTATTGGAAAGTTCTGGCAGCATGGGCTAGAAGATGCATCATCACATAGCCCGTAGTGATGATTGTTGGTTAGAGAATCTCTCACAGAGTTATATTGTATTTTTATACACAAACTGAGTTAATATTGTATTCTTTAATACATTGAGTTAATATTTACTATTTTAAAAGCTTTCAATATATTACATCTTTTATTGATGTTTTTTCTAGGATTGCGTATCTTATTGTTGAGTTGAGCCCTATTTCTCTAAGTTGAGTTGAACTATGTTTCACAGAGTTGAGTCCCATATTATTGAGTTGAACTATGTTTCATAGAGTTGAGTAAAATGAATTTAGAAGAGGTAAGTATGTTTCTTTTCCATCGGTTCAAGATTATTTTTATGTTTTAGAATTCCTCTTACATATCCATGCATCCCATGTACTGAGTCATTTGTCCTGCATCAATTGATGATGCAAATACAGGTATTTAGGATCATCAACATGCCTTTCGTTGAGGTCACATGCTATTCCGCTCAGCTTTGGTATTTCTTCTTATAAATCGTAGGACTTCACTTTTATATTACAGTTAGTAGTTCTTAGATATTGTGGGTCTTGTCCTGATATCATTCTGTAGTAGAAGAGGCTTCATAGATAGACAGAGTTGAAGAGTTTCAGTATTTACTTTATTTTTTAGCATTGTACATACTTCTATAAGGTTGAATATTTGAGTTTATTGAAATTATTTCAATTTTAATCTTTTGTATGCTTTAGTTAGTTTTTTATTGTAGACATCCAAGATAAAATTTCACTTGGGAACCAAAAATAGTTCTCGAGTGCTTACCACTTCCATTGTGTAGCCTCGGGTCGTGACTAACTTTATATCAGTTAATAGAGTTCTAGTGTGCTAGGGTGTCTATGAAGGTTTTCAATAAGGTCTTGTTTATGGTTGTGAGGGCTCTACTTCTTTAAGTGAGGGACTGCAGACATTTACAGAAAGTTTCTTATCTTTCATACTCTTAATTGTGTAATTGAGCTATGTCATAGAGATTTATTCTAACTCGTGTGTTCTCATATCCATTCGACTACACCTTATACTAAAGGTGGATGAAAAGTAAAGTCGCAAATCCTTTTGGATGAGTTATTCTTAGTAAGAGCCTTGAAGAAGTCATAAGTCTCTAGAAGGTCTTGAGAGAACCCCATGAGTGAGTTAAGTGTTGAGTTGAATAGGAATGCACTCTTATTCATATGAATGATATGTATTAGCTAAAAGCGAGTAGCACACTCTTCACTAAACCTAATTCAGTTGATCCTTTATGAGAATTGTATGTTTAGAACTTTAGTAATATCTTCACCTGAAAAAGGTAACATGAGTTATGAGATCAAGAGCAGTAGTAGTGAAGGATCCCATAGATAGAGGAAAGTATGCAGAGGTTTAATAATGTAAGAAAGGGAGGGGGTGTTTTCATGAGCTATGTTACTACAGTCATTCATCTAGTAAGTTACTAATGAAGAGTTTTTCCCTTATGGGTAAACTCAGAAGGAGTAATTTTGTATAGAGTTCATGATAGAAGGTAGAGGAATTGGTACTAGTTAGAATGAGTTAGAGTATTCTTTATTCTGAAATGAGTTTATGATGTTGTGTCATTGTGTTAGTACAGACCTAGTGTATGTGCTGAATATAAAGGCAAGAGCATTCATGAGGTGATAGATCTAAGCTAGACTTACGATTTTTGAAGAAGATCCCATAATATTAAAAGTGTTATAGAACTAATTAGTGAATGATGTATAGTTAATGATTAATTAGCACTTAAGTCATGAAATTTAATGTGGCGATAATTCATAAGTATGTAGACAGATAGATTAATATTAACCTCTTGTCATGAGATTTTAGTGGGTGACTGTTTCTTAATTTAAATCTACAAGTTGTAAGTTAGTAAAGTAAGAGAGCAATCATACTAATATCCGGGTTTAGTAATAAACATTAGGCTTGGATTGGAAATGAGAGCAAAGGTAAAAAAGAATGGAAACATGAGGGTGATGATGTTAGTTAGAGATCTAATCTGCTAAATATGACATAGATTGGGTAAGAAATTTAGGTGTTACCTTTTACATGTGTGAGTGGTACAAGTACGAGATTCTAACTTTTACATGAGAGAAATGATGTTTAGATAAGTCATAAGATTAATAAGATAATTAAGAGGTGTACCCGAGATCATATGGTGTTAGACGAGGTTCCAATTAAGTCAATGATTATTTTTAAACTTTGCCTAGATAGTATAATTGAGCTAGTAATGTGTAATAGGTTGAGTTAAGCATTAATTTTCTTCCCTCAAGATCCAGATGAAGAAGCCTTATAAACCATTGAGAACAGGTTAAAAAAGCATCTTAGAAAGAGTTCTAAGAAGGAGTCTTATCACCTGCTTATGGAGAGTTCAGTAGCCATGAAATAAGCCTTTCTTGAGTATTAGGGTAAAAGGTATGTTGACCGGTTTAGATATGATGAGAATAGATCCATGGCTTTTGAGTGTCAACTCCAAACCTAAGGAAGAGATGGTAAAATGAGAAATAAAGTCAAGTGTTGATGATGAAATTGTAATGTCTTCAGAAAGAGTTTTAGAGATATATCAATCCGGTGATAATCATGCATATTCCTCAAACGAAATATTACAAAATCTTGTGGATATTCGTAATAGAAAAATTGTGTCTATGACCTATGCTCATACACTTTAGAGAGTTTCACATCTATGCTAAGTTTTCAGAATGAGGGGCTAAGACTTTAGCCATTAACCTCAAGCTTAATCTATACAGTTATGGATATCAGCTTCATGATATGAATCTATTAATGTAAGAATTCAAGTCTTAAAGTATGCTTTGTCTCACAAATTCATGATTTACTCTCAATGGATAGCAACATAATTTTATGTCATGCATATTCTTATATCAGAATTCTCGAATGAATCATGCTTATTCTCTTTCGCCCTGAAGTCCTTTCACTAATCTTTATTTTTGGACAGTGTTGTTATTGATAGTATTTGTGTGACGAGGGAGGTGAGGATTTCTACTTCTTATTATGATAGTGATGGAGTCCTTAATCCATCTAAGCTTATGAATGTTGAGAAGAAGGATATAAAATTTTATGATGATTACTAAGTCAGGTTCTTGGTGGTAGTACATGAAAGTTCAGTTCGTTGAGACGATGAGAGGATGAGAAGTTCTTAGAAAGTAGGTTAATAGGAGTCTAAGGAGTGTTTAATTTTTTAATATTGAATGTGGTGTTGTTAACACGTGGACTATCTGTGATACATTAAGTGGTTTCGTGATATGAACTCAAGGTTAGCTGAATGTAGTCGTAAAGAGTATTGTTCTTGGGATGAGATTTCCTATAGAGATATAGAACCTGAATCTTGTGATTTAGATCAGAATAATCACTACATGTTAAGTACTTTGTGATTCTTAGTTGGAACTGAATATACTAGGAGTAACCCCTTTCCATTATCAAATCAGCCATTATTCGAAGATGAATGACCCTAAAGGGGGAGATATTGTAACACCCTAAAAAATTTTAAGAGAAGACTCAAATCATTCTTCATTTATTTGAAGGGTCATATTAGGCGATTCTTAAATTGCCTATATGTGTTAAGGTAAATTCTTTAGTGTGTATTTATTTTGAATATTAATTAAGGTAACTAATATCTCCTACAACAATTTTAAGTTGAAAGTTTTCTTACCGATTAAGTTTGGTGTAGGATTCTACTAAGGTTAACTTCAAACTATAACATCTCTTATAATATAAAGAGTTACTTGGACCGTAACCAATCAAATTAAAAGTATTTGAATCCTCTTTCCAGTGCGTCAATCCAATTTTTGATTTAAAAGTTATAAGCATTTAAGTTATTGGTGTAGTGCAGTTCTTTTTTTAGCCACGAGAAAATTCTGAATAAGGTAATTTCCTTCTCCTTATACCACTAGGAAAACCTTAAAATGAATTTCTTAAATTATATAAATCCCTAAACAATCCTATTTTCCATCTTTTAATCCATCATTCTCTTCTCTCTTAAACCCTAAGTAAGAACCCCAAGGAAAAAAAAACAGAAGACTCCATTCAAGATTCTTTCAATATTTTTCAAGATTCTTCTCAATGTATGTTTTTATCCAAGAATTCTATTATTCCAACTCAAATGCCTCCATACAATTATGAATCACTAATGAAAAAAACATAAATTTTTGCCATAGAGATTTCAAGAAACTAATTAAACAATTTGAAAAAGGATTTTCTTGATTGTTTTCCTTCAAGCTAGAGTTTCAAGATTTCTAATATAGATGCTTCAAGAAACTTATTTTTATCAGGTATGTAAGGTCATCATAGTGTTTGACAAGTTTTTCCTCACACCCTACATCTCTTTTTAAATAAGTAAAAGAAAATTTTAGGATACTACCCCTAGATTTGAGTATTCTGGGGATAACATGATTTGAGTTCTTGAGTTCCTATTTATTTTTGAAATTTGATTCCTAATTATTGAATTTATATATGTTATACATGAAGATACTTGAGTTAAGTTGTTCATGCCCATAATTCCACATGAACCTTATGAGTTTAGCATTCTTGAGATGAGCAGTATCATGAAGTCCTTGAGTTGAGTAGTTCATGTCCATAATTCCGCATGAACCTTAATTATGAGTAAAGTATTCTTGTGAGTTGAGTTGTTCATACCCATAATTCATCATGAACCCTTTGAGTTGAGCTTTCTTGAAATGAGTAGTGTCATGGAAGTTCTTAAGTTCTGGAGTTGTTGAGTACCGAGTATTGAGTTCTATGTATGGTTACTGAAAAACCTTGAATTTAGTCGTTCACGTCTATAATTTTGTATTAACCCTATTTTGAGAAGTCTTTTGCAAACCGTTTTAAAAATTGTTTTAAGACTTTACTATATGAGTTTGAGGAAGAGTAGAGCTAAGTTCATTTTCTTCAAAGAAAGAGGAAACTGAGATTTTCAAAAGAGTTTTGAGCAGTTTGAGTACTATCTATTTTAAGAGTATGTATTTTAAGTAATAATCTCAAAACACAAGAAAGTTATAGTTTTTCAAAAAACATATGACCTAGTGTATTTTGGGAGTAGTATTGAGCACCGATATGAGGGAGAGTTAATACAACTCACGAAACCCATATACCATGTAGCCAACGTAGGTAGAAAGGGTCATACTTTTTAGATGATTCATTATTTTTTTTAGCATAGAATAGTGGATCCACTTAGTAGCAGATTCCATACTCCGAAAAAGTACAGGACAGTTCTGGTAGCGTGGGCTAGACGTTGTGTCATCACATTTCTCATAGTGATAGTTGTCCGTTAGAGAATATTCTATTTTTATATACAAATTGAGTTATTGAGTTGATGTTTACTTTTTCTTAAAGCTTTCCATGTATTACATCTTTTAATGTTGCTTTATCGAGAGTTGAGTATCTTATTGTTGAGTTGAACTATGTTTCACGGAGTTGAGTCTCTTATTATTGAGTTGAATTATGTTTCATTCAGTTGAGTGAGATGAAAAGAGGTAAATATGTTTCTTTTCCATCTGCTCAAGCTTGTGTTTATGCTTTAGAATTCGCTGGACATGCTCGTACATTCCATGTAATGAGCCATTTGGTCTGCATTATTTCATGATAAAGATATATGTATTCAGGATCATCAACAGGCATTTCATTGAGGTCACGTGATATTCCAATCAGCTTTGGTGAGACTTCTTATATTCTATATGACTTCACCTTTATCTTACAGTAAATAGTATTAAGATGTCGTAGGTGTGGTCCTAATATCCTTCTGTAATAATAGAAGATTCATAGATAGACAGAGTTGAGAAGTTCTATATTTACTTTTACTTGAGTATTGTAAAGACTTTATAAAGGTTGAGTATTTGAATTTATTGAAATTATTTTAGTTTTAAACTTTTATATGCTTAAGTTAGTTTTTGCTTGTAGCCAGCCACGATGAGGGTTCGTTCGGGGACCAACAATAATTCTCGAGATTCAACAACATTCAGGGTGTAGGCTCAAGTTGTGACGAGGTGTTTAAGGTGTTGATGATCATGGGAGTGAAGATCGGGTCGATATAGATTTTGATGATATCCCTTCTTGAGAAGTTTATATGTTTTTATCGGTTCAAACCTTGCAAGTGAATTAATGAATATTATACGTGAAATAATGTTAGTATTGCTCTCAAGGAAATTAATCATTGAATTAAATTCATTAGTAATTTAATTTATTTATTATAAGTTTAATCTTAACATGGGAATTACATAAGAGTATAATGGGGAATTTCATAATATAATTAGAGGAGTGTAATTACACATTTTTGGTGGAATGATTTGTAATTTATCTTGGTAAGAATAACTCAAATTTTAATTATTTGAAGTTATTTTTATAAAGGAGGTCTCAGTAATTAATTTTGAACACGTATCACACATGTATTACAAGTTATTTAGTACAAGTTTTTTAATAATAACATAAAATTATTGAAACACAATTTTTGTAAATAAAATGTAATTCATGAATCTGATACTTTTAAAAACTAAATATTGCTTGGCGAACGTTGGACGACGTGGTTTGTTTTCCTTAATACGACAAAAAAGAAACACAATCAGTTTCATCTCTTTTGTACTCATCACTTTTCAAAAACCGACGAACAACGTCATTTCTTCCTCTCTTTTCACAAAATAATACTTTTTTCTTTAGCGTCGGACATAACGTCACATAAGGCACTATGAAAGTATCACATTAATGAAATTTTATTTTACTAAAAGTTTCATTAGTTTTATGATATTATTCTAAATTTATACTAAAAAGAACTTGGAATACATTTACATTTTACATGTAACACACATGTTCAATACATAGTTTATGAAACATGCTTATACATTTTTTATGACTATGATGCCCAAGCTAGCTTTTGCAGAGCTTGACAAGTTTCACGAGATACTTGTCACCTCCCACAACCAATATGCAAATATATCCACCAAAGATATAACTTTTTTAAGAGTAAATTATTATTTATTATCTATTATTTTTGTTTCTTAATGGCTAAGATTCATTAAAATGAACATATCTACTTCATTGATTGTTCCTGCTGATATTCTCAACCACTTGAGACAATTCTCTTATTAAATTTTATATTTATAACACCAATGAAAATAGTAATTCATTTTAGGAAATATATTTTATATCTTCCTTCATAAATTCAGAAAAAAATATATAGCATGATAGGGAGAGAAAAAAAAGGAGAGATAGCAGGGAACAAAATGGTATATCAATGTGTATGAAATTAAACAATGATATAGTTTGGGGGGATGATCTACTACTTGACCTTGAAGTTTGACATTGTAAAAAATTTAATAATTTTAGAGTAAGAAATCCTATCTTTAAGATTATGTCTTAGAATCATACATAAGGTTCTAAGAAGGAATCTTAAAGGTTTGATTTATGATCCTAAATTTTCTCAAACTTTGTTCCAACATCAACTTCAAGGGCAAGGAGGAGATGACCGCCCAACTATCGTCCTGTAATTTTGATACTCACTAATATACCATTGTGTTCCTCTGCTATTTCTTTTTCTTTCCCTATCATGCTATTCTATTTTTTGAACCTACAGAAGAAGATATCAAAAGTATTTCCTAAAATGAATCACTATTTTCATTGGTGTTAAATAAAGTTAAATTTTATAGTAAAAATATCTGAAGTGATTAAGAATATCTAAATGAACATATTCACAAAATTCCATAAAATCAACATATCTAGTTCTTTGGTTGTTCAATGCGGATATTCTTAATCACTCTAGATATTTTCCCTATGAATTTAATTTTATTTAACACCAATTAAAATGATACTGATTTTAAGTAAAACATTTGCTTTTTTCCTTTGTAGATTCGATAAAGCAGAATAACATTATAGGACAAGAAAAAAGGAGCCATAGCAGAGGAACACAATGACATATTAGTGTGTGTAGAATTATATGATTATATAGTTTGAAGGATCATCTCTTACTTATCCTTGAAGTTTGACGTTGGAACAAAGTTTGAAAAAATGAAATCGGAAATCTTACCTTCAAGATTCTTGCTTAGAATATTAAATAAGTTTCTAAGCAAGAATTTTGAAGGTAGGATTTCTGATGCTAAATTTTCTCAAATATTGTTCTAACTTCAAACTTCAAGGGCACGCAGGAGATAATCATATCTTCATGTAATTTCTTTCTCAATAATATACCTTGTGTTCCTATGCTATGACTCATTTTTTCTATCCCTATGATCATGGTATTGTATATTTTGAAATCTACAAATGAAGACATCAAATGTCTTACCAAAAATGGGTCGCTATTTCCATTGGTATTAGTAAAAATGAAACTTTATCTGGAAAATCTCTGAAGTGATTAATAATATCAGCACGAACTTATTCAGAAAATTCCACAAAATTTCTCTAAACCTTATCCCAATCCTTCCTTATGTGAAGACTTTATCCTATGGCGTTAAACATTTGACCTCATGTAATGGATTGGATCTCTTTGACTTTGACGAAATTTTGATTTATAATTTTTTCAATACGATTACTAGAGCGCACCAATATATATCATGCCTAGAATCTAGAAATAAGTTTGGTAATACATGTCGAGATATTGTTGTTAGCTCTTCGAACATTAAATATTCTTTAGCAACTAGGTATGGCATTGGGGCGAGCATATCGGGAAGGATATAGAGTAAGGTGGTGGGGCGAGTCGGGGTAAGTTTAAGGTTATGCAAAGCAGGGAGGGATGTGAGGCAGGTAGAAGTGGTTTCTTAAAAATACTAATGCGGGTCTAGGTGGATTGCGGGCTAGGCGGTTTTATGTGCGTTTATGTGGGTTCAAACTTAATTTTGACTTTTACATATTATAAGAGTCATAGAACATTATCTATTAAAATAGTTTCTTCAAAGTTTCTAAAATATCAAAGATAGTAAATGAAAATGGTTCAACCAAAACTGCTACAACTCTAACATGCTTCCAATTGACCTCTAAAAATAAATTTTTAAGTCATTATATATTAATTTGATTTTAATTTTACGAATTTTATTTTTAGTATCAAGCATAAGTAGAAATATAAGATATAAAAAAATTATACAAGAAGATTCATGTCGGGTGGATCTGCGCAGTTCAAGGTGGGGAAGGTTGCAACTGAAAAAAATGTTATGGGGTTGAAGAAAAAAAATTCGGGTTCAGCTCAATCCGCCCCAAGTCCACATCGCCCAATTTTCATCCCTATAAGCAATAAGAAATAACAATTTCACTTTTACAAAATTATAAGTTTATGCCTAATAAGTAACCCACGCTTAACAATCAAATTCAACCATTTAAACAAAAATTCATACCAGATTACATGTATTAGTCAACAAAAAAAGTAAAAAACGGACCTTTATGTAAAGATGATGTCTTCTGAAACTTGACTGATCAAGAAAAAAAACTTTGATCAATCTGGAACCCTCAATAGATGGAAAGCCATGAAGAAGAAGATGAAGTATATATGGTGAAGAAAGATTGGAATTTGGGTGTTTGACGATTATGTTATGGTGGAGTTTTTATGCATTTTTTGTGGTACTTAGCTGAAATGGTGGAGGTCCATTTGTGGGGAGGGAAGAATAAACTATATCATTCCCAGCACTCATCTAAGTTGAAGAAGATAAGTGTTGCGGCTGATTTTTCTTGATCCTTAGTTAGGTCTTCTTACTCTTTTATAGTCCAGGTCTGGAGTAAAGTGTGATGTATTTTTTATGGTGTAATCTTCCTAAACTACCCATATGAATTTTGGATAGTATCAAAAAGTTTTTAGAAAAGAGTGGAATATTCTCTTCCCATGGAATATGCTTTTAATAAATATTGAAATAAAAACATTTCAGGTGGCAACATGTCATTGGGTTGATCTTTTAATATTTATTTTTAAAATAACTTGCAATAAAATATTACCTCAATGTTAATTATAACAAAAATCAAATAACATACATTTTTTTTTATTTCCAATTTTCTCGCAAAACCAATAATAAAAGTATTAGCATAAAATATGACTATGTTTGTGATTTTCAGTTTTCTCTAGTAGAATCTACTAAAATTGAAATAAAGAAAAAAGAAAGATGATATTTGAAATAAGACATTTAAAGCTAAAAATATGTTAAAACTCGTAAAGGGTAAAATTCATGTGTCTATAATTATAAATTTCAAGGGCAAGCAAAGAGATCCCCCCAACAATATCATCATGCAGTTCTGTATGGGTTCTTCGTGGGTGAGGGAATCCGTCTATTTTTAAAGAAATATATTTTTCTAATCTATTTGGAAATATAAATTTATATTTTATATATATTTTTAAAAAAACCAAACGATCTCTTGTAACACCTCAAATTTGGAAAAGAAGGAAAATGCATTTTTGGCATGTGTTTGTGTCTATGGGTTCCATCTATGGTCCATAGATGGCAACCGTAAGTCGTGGGAAAAGAAGTTTTAAAAATCAAGTTTCAATACACTTTTTATGGTCCACCGGGATGGTCCGTCAATATTTTCACGAGTGGTAGATAGGTCTCGTAGGTGAGTCCCAGTCTTGGAGAAATTTTTAAGGTCAAAGTTAGGTCCTACGGTTGGTATGTACTGTCCGTAAAAAGACCTATGAGCCAGACATAAAGTTCTATTATCATTGAGTAACATATGAATTCCATGTAATTTATCAACGGTTCACCAGTACAGTTAGTAGAAGCACTTACAAATCGTAGGTTCAACCGTAGATGGCGCGCAACATTTATTTTCAAGGGGATTTTGGGTCATTACCTAATTATGTTAATCCAATAATATGTCATTTATATTCTACCATAAGCCCTATATAAAGCATTGATGTCCCCAATTTACCCATCTGAACTCATTATCTATATTTCCAAAACATGACAAATTCATCCTCCCAAATCCTCTCAAGTCTAAGCAATATGAAGAAGAGCTATGGTTCCATTCAAGTCTCAAATTCACTATATTTCTTGGACTATAAACATCATGGTATGGTAATATTCCCCTATTTAGTCCTTTATTCCATAGGGTTATTAGATTCTCCTTTTTAAAAACCTTGATTTCACAATCAAAGTTACGGTTTTATTCCATGTTCATGGGTTTTTAACAATCTTGATCAAACTATTTTTTTTACTATCTATTTATGCATGAATTGAGGTAATTACAAGTTTTTGAATTAAATTCCTATGAACCCATGCAAGCCCCATGTGTTTAAGACTATGATCTTATAACTAAGTTTATGAAGTGTGAATTATAAATTTATAAAGATATGCATGTCCTTTCTATGGAATTGATATGAATAATTTTAGGTTGCTTAAAGTAAAGAATATTTTTTTTTTTGTGAAAGGTTATTCTTAAATGAAGAATTCATAGGGTTGAATGATTTTCTAAAGTAAATTTGAATCAAGAAGTAGAAGTCATTTCTAATATGAACTCTAGCTTTAATTGACTTCTTAAATGTGCCTTTCCGTGGACAATAAGGACGAATATGATTAATGACTATTTCCTGGGATTTATGCTTAGCGCCGAGTGGACTAGCGGTGAGTACCCATGTCATATAGCTAAGTGCCACCATAGGTTTGTCTTACATAGACATTAGCTAATGGGTCCACTTTAACTAAAGTTTATGGTTCTTACCTTTGAAAGTAAGGACATATCTCTTCGGTGTGAAATAGACACCGGATTCCATGTTATAGCGCAAATGGTCTATGTTGGTTAATGGTCAACTTCCAACAATAATAAAGTAAGGTTTCTTTGTAAAAGTATCTCAAATGTGTTTTTATTGATGTTTAACTTGCATTCACCATGATTATGACTTAGGTTTCTAGCATGTTAATATATGATTTATTATGGTCATTGCATGTCATATAATGTTTTTTTAGCATGATTTCTTAACTTGTATGCATTTCTACACTTAGTGCAGTTCATAAACTAATGCATACTTGTTCCAACATTCTTTCGCTAATGTAGGGTCCAAAGCTACTATTCCGTTCATCATGGCTAGTTGATCTTTTTGAGATTTTGAACATTGGTGTGTCCTTATGTTTTGAGGATCGAAATTATTTTATTGATTTGTCCATTTAAAATTTGGAATTGTATGTGATGTATTTGTTACATACCAATCATTTTCCTATGATATATTAGATGACTTTGAGACTTATGTTACACTTTTGTTTTTTCAAACTCTTTATGATATAAAACTGTCTTTGAATTCATTTCAATTTAATTTTCTTGTATGATGTATGCTAACTGGGTTGTGTAGGGACTCTCAAGGTTTTATACGCCATATTTCTCTTAGGGTTCATTTTGTTGGAAACAAGTTATTACAGGATAAGTTATCATGGGGTTAGCTATCTTGGGATAACTTATCCCACCATGTATATAGAACAACTTATCCTATCACTAAGATATAAATAGTGGTATAAGTTATCCAAACATGACAATCAAACAACACAATTTTTTTATCCCATCACTATTAATTTTATTCCTTCACACAAAACCAGCCCTTAGGGTATACGTTGGGTCAAGTGCTGCCTCAAGAAAATATGGAGTCTTTGGTCCCCATAAACCCAAAATGGGTACGATGACAACTAAAGTGAGGGACCTCTCTAGGATGAATACTCCGGATTTTGATGGTTACAAAGTTGAGGAACATTCTCAAGAGTCCATTGATAAGGTGCGTGACAACCTGACAATTTCTAAGTTAAGGCTTGAATCATTCTTCATTTACTTAAAGGTTCATATCAGGTGATTCTTAAATTTCCCATAAGTGTTAAGGTATATTCTATAGTTTGGAATGATTTTTTATATTAATTTAGGTAAGTAGAATCTCCTAGCACAAAGTCGAGTTGAAAGTTTCCTTACCAATTAAGTTTTGGTGTAGGATTCTACTTAGGTCAACTTTAAATGATCATATCTCTTAGAATATAAAGAGTTACATCGCCCATAACCTATAAAATTAAAGGTATTTGAGTCCTCTTTCCAATTCCACTAATTTCGCATCAATCCAATTTTATTAATAAAAAGTTATGATCATTTTAGTGACTGGTGTAGTGCAGTTCTATTTTAGCCGCGGTAAAAACTTAAAATAAGGCAATTTCTTCTCCTTATACCACTAGGAAAACCTTAAAACGGGATTCCTAAACTCCTATAAAGCCCTAAAAAATCCTATTTCCATCTTTTCATCCATCATTCTCTTGTCTCTCAAACCATAAGGAAAAATCAAAGTAGAAGACTTCATTCAAGATTCTTTCAATATTTTTCAAGATTCTTCTTCAATGTAAGTTTTCCTCCAAGAATTTTATTCTTTCCAACTCAAATTCCTCCATACAATTATGAATCACTAATCAAAATCATAAATTGTTGCCATACAGATCTTAAGAAACTATTTCAATAATCTTAAGAAATAGTTTCTTGATTGTTTACTTTCAAGCTAGGGTTTAAAGGCTTCTACTCAACATTCTTCAGGATTATTCAAGAACCTTATTCTTTCAATTATATAAGTCTATCATTATGTTGGACTAGTTTGTCCTTATGCCCTACATCCTTTTTCAAATCATTAAAGGAAATTATAGGATTCTACCCCTAGATTTTAGAATTCTTGAGATAAGCTGATTTGAGTTCTTGAGTTCCTATTTCTTTTTGAAATTCTATTCATATTTATTGAAAATTTCATGCATTAATATCCTTGAGTTGAGTTTTTCATGCCAATAATTTCACATGAACCTTATTAGTCGAGCATTCTTGAGATGGGTATTATCATGAAGTCCTTGAGTTGAGTAGTTCATGCCCATTATTCCGCATGAACTTAATTATTTTATATTTATTGAGATGAGTAGTATCATGAATTCCTTGAGTTGAATTGTTCATGTCCATAATTTCGCATGAATCCTCTGAGTTGAGCATTCTTGAAATGAGAAGTGTCATGAAATTTCTTAATTTCTGGATTTGTTGAGTTTCCAGTATTGAGTTTTATGTATGGATATTGAAAAACGTTGAATTGAATCATTCACGTTAATAATTCAAAATGAGCCCTAATTTGAGAAGTCTTTTGAAAACCTTTTTAAAACTTGTTTTAAGACTTGAGCATATGAACTTAAGAAAGTGTAGAGATGATTTCATTTTTTTCAAAATAAATATATGGGAACTAAGCATTTTCCAAGAGTAAATGTCTTCACATTTAAAAGAGGAGGAACTGACATTTCAAAAAGAGTTTTAATCAAGTTTAGTACCATCTCTTGTAAGAGAAATATTTTTGATTAAGAATCTGAAAACACAAAAAGTGTATTGTCTTTTTAAAAAACATATGAGATAGTATATTTTGGGAGTAGTATTGAGCAACAATATGGGGGAGAGTTAATACAAATCACAACCCCCATAAACCATGTAGCCAACGTGGGTAGAAAGGATCATACTTTTAGATGATTTCTTTTTGCTTTGTAGCACCGGTAAACTATAGGAGCGTTCTGGAATCATGAGCTAGAAGTTGTATCATCAGATTGCTCGTAGTGATGGTTGTCAGTTTGAGAATCTCCCACAAAGTTATATTGTATTTTTATATTCAAATTGAGTTAATATTGTATTCTATAATACATTGAATTGTTATTTACTGTTTTAAAATCATCCCATGTATTGTATCTTTTATTGTTGCTTTTTCTAGGGTTGTGTATCTTATTGTTGAGTTGAGCCCTATTTATCTAAGTTGAGTTGAACTATGTTTCAAAGAGTTGACTCTCTTCTTATTGAGTTGAACTATGTTTCATTAAGTTGAGTTGAGTGAGTTGCGAAGAGGTAAGTATGTTTCTTTCAATCGGTTCAAGATTATTTTTATGCTTTAGAATTCCCCTTACATGATCGTACATTCCATGTACTAGCCATTTGGCCTGCATCATTTGATGAGGCAGATACAGGTATTCAGGATCATCAACATGCCTTTCGTTGAGGTCACTTTATATTCCAATCAGCTTTGGTAAGCCTTCTTATATTCCAAGGAACTTCACCTTTATATAACAATTAGTAGTTTTTATATATCGTTGGTCTTGTCTTGATATCCTTATGTAATAATAGAGGCTTCATAGATAGGCAGTATTTCTATATTTACATTAATTTTGAGTATTATACATATTTTTATAAGGTTGAGTATTTGAATTTATTCAAATTATTTCAGTCTTAAGCTTTTGTATGCTAGAGTTAGTTTTTTGCTTGAAGCCAGCCAGGATGGGGGTTCACTGGGGAACCAAAAATGGTTCTCAAGTGTCGTCCACATCCATTATGTAGCCTTGAGACGTGAAAAACTTTGTATCACAAAATAGAGTTCTAGTGTCCTAGGGTGTGTATGAAGTTGTGTGAGCAGGGTCTTTTTTATAGTTATGAGGGTCCCACTTCTTTAAATGAGGAACTGTAGACTTTTACAGAATGTTTCTTATCTTTCCTACTCTTAATTGTGTAATTAAGCTATGTCATAGATATTTATTCTAACGCGTGTATTCTCATATCAATTTTAGTATCCCTTATACTAAAGGTTGTTGAAAAGTAAAACCGCAAATCCTTTTGGAGGAGTTATTCTTAGTAAGATCCTTGAGGAAGTCATGACACTATAGAAGGGCTTGAGAGAAGATAATGAGTGATGAGTTCAATGATGAGTTGAAGAGGAATACAATCATGTTCATATGAATCATGTGTTTTAGCTAAAAACGAGTAGTACACTCTTCCCTAAACCTTATTCAGTTGATACCTTTAAGAGAATTGTATGTTTAGAGCTTTAGTATGAGTTATGAGATCATGACCAATAGTAGTAAAGGATCCCATAGCTAGAGGAAAGTATGCAGAGGCTCAATAATCTAAGAAAGGGAGGGGCTGTTTTGACGAGCTATGTTACTATAGTTATGCATCTGGCAAGTTACCAATGAAGAGTTTTTCCCTTATGGGTGGACTTTTAAGGAGTAATTTTGTATATAGTTCATGATAAAAGGTAGAGGAATAGTTACTAGTTAGGATGAGTTAAAGTACACTTTATTTAGAAAGGAGGTTATAATGTTGTGTCATTGTTTTAGTACTGACTAAGTGTATGTGTTGAATAGAAAAGCAGGAGCATTCATGAGGTTATAGATCTAAGCTAGGCTTATGATTTTTGAGGGAGAGCCCATAATATTCAAAGTCTTATAAACTAATTAGTCCATGATGAATAGTGAATGAGTAAATATAACTTAAGTCGTGAAATTGAATGTGATGATAGTTCATAAGTATGTAGACAGAGAGATAAACATTGACCACTTTTCATGAGATTTTAGTGGGCGAGTGTTTCATAATTTGTATCTAGAAATTGTAAGTTAGTATAGTAAGGTATCAATCATACTAATATCCGGGTTTAGTAATAAACATGAGGCTTAGATTTGATATGATGAGAGCAGTGTTCAAAAATAATGGAAATATGATGGTGATGATGTTAGTTCGAGATCTAATCTGGTAGATATGACATAGATTAGGTAAGAAATTAAGGTGTTACCTTTTACATGCGTGATCTGTATAAGTATGACATTCTAACTTTTATATGAGAGAAATGAAGTGTGGTTAAGTCATTAGATTAATAAGATAATTAAGAGGTGTACCCGAGATCATATGTTGTTAGACGAGGTTCCAATTAAGTTAATGGTTATTTTTCATCTGTGCCTAGACAGTATAATTGAGCAATAAATGTGTAATAGGCTGAGGTAAGCATTGATTTTCTTCCCTTAAGAGTTATATAAAGCAACCTATAAACCATTGAGAATTGTTAAGAGAAGAATTTTTTAAAGAAGTCTTAGAAGGAGTCTTAGTACCTTCTTATGGAGAGTTCTGTAGACATTACATAAGTCTTTCTCGAGTATTAGGGAATATGGTATGTCGACCAGTTAAGATATGATGAGAACAGATCCATGACTTTAGAGTGTCAACTCCAAACATAAGGGGGGAGATGGTAAGATGAAAAATAAAGTCAAGTGTTGAGGATGAAATTGTGATGTCTTCAGAAATATTTTTAGAGATATATCAATCGGCGATAATCTAGCACATTCCTCAAACAAAGTATTACAACATCTTGTGGATATTCCTAATATCAACAAGGTGTAGGTTTGAGTCGTGACAAGGTGTTTAAGGTGTTGATGATCATGGGAGTGATGATTGGGTCGATGTAGAGATTGTTGATATGCCTTTTTGAGAAGCTTATATGTTTTATTGTATCAAACTTTGCAAGTGGATTTAAGAATATGATATGTGAAATAATGTTAGCCTTGCTCTCAAGGAAATTAATTATTGAATTAAATTCGTTAGTAATTTAATTTATTGTTTAGTAACTTTAATATTAACATGGGAACTACATAAGTGTTTGATGGGGAATTTCATAATATAGTTTGAGGAGTGTACTTACAAATATTTGGTGGAATTATTTGTAATTTATAATGGAAAGAATAACTGAAATTAATAATCTGAAGTTATTTATACAAAGGAGGTCTAAATAATTAATTTTGAGCATGTGTCACACATGTACTACAAGTTATTTAGTACAAAATTTTGAATAATAACATAAAATTATTGAAACACATTTTTTGTAACAAAAATTAAATTCATGAATATGATACTTTAAAAAACTAAATATTGCTTGAAGAACGTTAGACGACGTAGTTTGTTTTCCTAAAAATGACAGAAAAGCAACACAATCAGTTTCATCTCTTTTGTACTCATCACTTTTTAAAAACGGGTGAACTACGTCATTTCTTCCTTTGTTATCATAAAAAAATACTTTTTTTCTTAAGTGACGGACATAAAGTCACATAAGTCACTATAAAAGTATCGCATTTGTGAAATTTTATTTTACTAAAAAAAAATTATTAGTTGTCTGGTATTATTCAAAATTTATACTAAAAAGAACTTGGAATACACTTACATTATACATGTAACACACATGTTCAATACATAGTTTATGAAACATACTTATACATTTTTTATGACTGTGATGCCCAAGCTAGCTTTTCCACAGCTCGACAAGTTCCACGACGTAATACATTTTATATCTTCCTTTGTAGATTCGAAAAAAATAGAATAGCATGATAGGGCAAGAAAAAAAGGAGAGATAACAGAGGAACAAAATGGTATATCAGTGAGTATGAAATTAAATAATGATATAGTTGGGGGGGATTATCAACTACTTTCCCTTGAAGTTTGACTTTGGAAAAAATTTAAAAAATTTAGAGTAAGAAATTCTAATTTAAGATTATGTCTTAGAATCATACATAAGGTTCTAAGAAGGAATCTTAAAGTTAGGATTTCTGATCCTAAATTTTTTCAAACTTTGTTCCAACATCAAACTTCAAGGGCAAGGAGGAGATGACCGCCCAACTATCGTCATGTAATTCCGTACTCACTAATATACCATTGTGTTCCTCTACTATGTTTGTCTTTTTCTTTCCCTATCATGCTATTCTATTTTGTGAACATACAAAAGTAGACATCAAACATATTTCCTAAAATGAATCACTATTTTCATTGGTGTTAAATAAAGTTAGTTTTATAGTAAAAATATCTGAAGTGATTAAGAATATCTGCATGAACCTATTCAGAAAATTCAAAAATCAACATAGCTAGTTCTTTGGTTGTTCATGCAGATATTCTTAATTACTCTAGATATTTTCCCTATGAATTAAATTTTATTTAACACCAATGAAAATGAATACTTATTTTAAGTAAAACATTTGATGTGTCCCTTTGTAGATTCAATAAAACAGAATAGCATGATAGGACAAGAAAAAAGGAGCCATAGCACAGGAACACAATGACATTTCAGTGAGTGTAAATTATATGATGATATAGTTTGGGGGATCATCTCCTGCTGATTCTTGCAGTTTGATGTAGGAACAAAGTTTGAAAAAATAAGAATCAGAAATCCTACCTTCAAGATTCTTGCTTAAAATTTTACATCAGGTTCTAAGCCAGAATATTAAAGGTAGGATTTCTGACGCTAAATTTTCTCAAACATTGTTCTAGCTTCAAACTTCAAGGGCAAGAAGGAGATAATCCACCCAACTATATCATCATGTAATTTCATTCTCAATAATATACCTTGTGTTCCTCTTCTATGACTCGTTTTTTCTTGCCATTTGATCATGTTATTGTATATTTTGGAATCTACAAATGAAGACAACAAATGTCTTACAAAAAATGAGTCGCTATTTCCATTGGTGTTAATAAAAATAAAACTTTATTAGGAGAATCTTTGAACTGATTAATAATATCAGCACAAACTTATTTAGAAAATTCCACAAAATTTCTCTAAACCTTATCCCAATCACTCATTATGGGACGACTTTATCCTATGGAGTTGAACTTTTGACCTCATGTAATGGATTGAATCTCTTTGACTTTGACGATATTTTATTGACAATACTTTCAATATGATTACTAGAGCGCACTAATATATATCATACCTAGAGTCAAGAATAAGTTTGGTAATACATGTCTAGATATTGTTGTTAGCTCTTCCAACACCAAATGTTCATTAGCAACTAGGGATGACATTGGGGCGTGGCGGATATAAAGTAATGGAGTCGGGGAGAGTCTGTGTAAGTTTAAGGTTATGCGAAGCAGGGAGGGATGTGAGGCAGGTTGAAGTGGTTTTTAAAAAATCTAATGCGGGTCAAGGCGGATTGCTGGTCAAGGCGGTTTTATGTGGGTTTATGCGGGTTCAAACTTAACTTTTTACATGTTATAAGAGTCATAGAACATTATCCATTAAGATAGTTTCTTTAAATTTTCTAAAATAACAAAGATAGTAAATGAAATGGTTCAATCAAAACTACTACAATTCTAACATGCTTCCAATTGACATCTAAAAATATTTTTTTACTAATTATATATTAAATTAATACTAATTAATAAACAAAAGAATTTATTTTTATGAATTTAATTTTTATTATAAAATATAAGTAGAAAGATAAGATATTAAAATAATTATGCACGAAGATTCATGTCGGGTTGATCTGCAAGGTGCAAGGTGGGGCAGATTGAAATTGGAAAAAAAATGTTATGTAGGGGTTGATTAGAAAATTTAGGGTTAAGCTCAATCTGCCCCCACCCTACATCGCCCAATTTTCGTCCCTATAAGCAACACGAAAAAAAAAAACTCACTTTTGCAAAATGATAACTTTATGCCAAATAAGTAACCACACTCAACAATCAATTTCAACCATTTAAAACAATAATTCATATCAGATTACATGCATTAGTCAAAAAGAAAAGTAAAAATCGGACCTTTATGTCAAGATGATGTCTTCTGAAACTTACAATGATCATGAAGTAAAACCTTGATCAATCTGGAACCCACAATAGATCGAAAGCCATGAAGAAGAAGAAGAGGAAGTTTCAACGGTGAAGAAAGATTTGAATTTTGGGTGTTTGACGATAATGCTATGGTGGAGTTTTTATTGGTGTTTTGTGGTGCTTAGCTGAAATGATGGAGGTCTATTAATGAGGAGGGGGGGGGGGAGAAGAATAAACTATATCATCCCAGCACTCATCTAAGTTGAAGAAGATAAGTGTTGCGGCTGATTTTTCTTGATCCTTCATTAGGTCTTCTTACTCTTTTATAGGCAAGGTTTAGGGTAAAGTGTGATGTGTTTTTTATGGTGTAATCTTTCTAAACTACCCTTATGAATTTTGTATAATATCAAAAAGTTTTTAGAAAAGAATGGAATATTCTCCTCCCATGGAATTTGCTTTTAATGAATATTGAAATAAACATTTTCAGGTGGCAACATGTCATTGAGTTGATCTTTTTATATTTATTTTTAAAATAACCTGCAATAAAATAATACCTCAATGTTAAATATAAGAAAACTCAAACAACATACATTTTGTAATTTATAATTTTCTTGCAAAATCAATAATAAAGTATTATCATAAAATACGACTATTTTTGTGATTTTCAATTTTCTCTAGTAGAATCTACGAAAAATTGAAATAAACACAAAAGAAACATGAGATTTGAAAATATACATTTAAAGCTAAAAATATGTTAAAACTCGTATAGGGTAAAATTCTTGTTTCTATAATTGTTAAATTCAAGGGCAAGCAGGAGATCCCCCCAACAATATCATCATGCAGTTTCATATGGGTTCTTCGTGGGTGAGGGACTCCATCAATATTTTTAAATATATTTTGGTATTCCGTTTGGTGATATAAATATATCTTTTATATATTTTTGTAGAAAAAAAACAATATCATGTTACACCTCAAATTTGGAAAAGAAGGAAAATGCATTTTTGGCCGATGTCTATGTCTACGAGTCCCATATATGGGGGGGGGGGGTAAGATGGAAACTGTAGGTCGTGAAAAAATAAATTCTTAAAAAAATCAAGTTTCAATACCCTTTTTATGGTCCACCAGGATAGTCCGTCAATATTTATACGAGTGGAAGATAGGTCTCGTAGGTGAGTCCAGAGAAATTTTTAGGGTTAAAGTTAATTAGGTCCTACGATTGGTATGTACGGTCTGTAAGAAAACCTAAGAGCCAGAGATAGGGTTCTATCAATATTAAGTAACATTTGAATTCCATGTAATTTATCTACGGTTTATTAGTTAAGTCAGTAGAAGGACCTACAAATCGTAGGTTCAACCATAGATGGGGCGCACCATTTATTTTCAAGGGGATTTGGGTCTTTTCCTAATTATGTTATAATCCAATACTATGTCATTTTACCGTCTACCGTATGCCCTGTAAAGCATTTAAGCCCTTGATTTACCCATTTGAACTCATTCTCCTATATTTCAAAAACATGACCAAATTCATCCTCCAAAATCCTCTGAAATCTAAGCAAGAAGAAGAGCTAGGGTTCGATTCAAGTATCAAATTCACTATATTTCTTGGAATTTTAACATCATGGTATGTTAGTATTCCCCTATGTAGTCCTTTATTTCATAGGGTTCTTAAATTCTCCAATTTTACAAAGATAGATTTTGCAATCAAAGTTATTGTTTTATTCCATGTTCATGAGTTCTTAACAATCTTGATCAAACTAATTTTTTTTCTATCTATTTATGCCTGAATTGAGGTAATTACATGTTTTTGAGTTAAATTCTTATGAACCCATGCAAGCCCCATGTGTGTTAGACTATGATCCTATGACTAAGTTTATGAAGTATGAATTATGGATTTATAAATATATGCATGTCCTTTCTATGGAGTTGATATGAATAATTTTAGGTTGCTTAAAGTAAAGAATAAATTTGGTTTTTTAAAAGTTTATTCTTACATAAAGAATTCATAGGGTTGAAAGATTTTTCTAAAATAAATTTGAATCAAGACTTAGGAGTCATTCTAATATGAACTCTAGCTTTGATTGACTACTTAATTGTGCCTTTCCATGGATAATAAAGATAAATATAATTAATGACTATTCCCTAAGATTTATGCTTAGCACCGAGTGGACTAGTGGTGAGTACCCACGTACCATAACTGTATGCCACCATAGGTTTGTCTTAGATAGACTTTAGCTAGTGGATCCACTTTAGGTAAAGTTTATGGTTCTTACCTTGGAAAGTAAGGAAATCTCTTTTCGGTGTGTGATAGACACCTAATTTCATGTTATTGATCACATGGTCTATGTTGGTTAATGGTCAACTTCCAATAATAATAAACTAAGGTTACTTTCTAAAAGTATCTCAAATGTATATTAAAGATGTTTAACTTGCATTCGCCATGATTATGACTTATGTTTCTAACATGTTAATATATTATTTACTTTGGTCATCGCATGTCATACAAAGCTTTTTTTAGCATGATAGTGCATTTCATAAACTAATGCATACTTGTTCCAACATTCTTTTACTAATGTAGGGTCCAACTCTTCTATTCTGTATACTCATGGCTTGTTGATCCATTTGAGATTTTTAACATTGGTGAGTCCTTAAGTTTTGAGGACCAAGAATATTTTATTGCTTTGGTCAATTTAAATTTTGGACTTGTATATGATGTATGTGTTACATCCCAATAATTTTTCTATGATACATTAGATGACTTCGATATTTATGTTATTTTATTTTTTCAAACTCATTATTATATGAAAGTATCTTTGAATTCATTTAAATTTAATTATTTTGTATGATGTATGCTAACTGGGTTTCATAGGGCCTCTCGAGGTTTTATACGCCATATCACTCTGAGGGGTCGTTTGGTTAGCAACAAGTTATTACATGATAAGTTATCATGGGGTCATACATATGGAATAACTTATCCCAGAATGTATATGGAATTACTTATCCCATCACTAAGATATAAATGATTGTATAAGTTATCCAAACATGACAACCAAACCACATATTTTTTTTATCCCATCACTATTATTGTTAATTCCTCACACTAAACCATCCGTTAGGGTATACGTTGGGTCATATAAAACTTTGTATCAGAGCACAAGATTTAAAAAGGTCCTAGGAAATCGCTAAGCCACGTCAAGTAGAGTCTTCTTCATAAATGTGAGGAATGCCAAATTTATTAATGAGAAGTTATAAGATGGTTAGGAAACTCGACTTCTTTTATTACTCTAAAAGTCATGTCATAGTATGTTACTCTATTTGTCTCTCTTCTAATCCTTATTCGATGCTTTTAAAGATATGTCCCCTCGAAGAGCATACATTAAGAGGAATGAAAATATGGAACGGGAAGCTCCTCAAACTTCTTTAGAATATCCTTAAGTTCAGGTCGACCCATTGACTGAACAAGTAACTAATGCAAAGTTTAGAGTTGCCTTTAAGATGTTCTCTCAAGCCAATTGGGAGACTTTGGTCCTCGTCAACAAAATTGTGGGTACGACGAGAACTGGAGTGAGGGGCTTCGCTAGGATTAATCCACTGGAGTTTAATGGTGAAAATTTTGAGGAACATCCTCAAAAGTTCATTGATGAGGTGTTTAAGGTGTTGATGATCATGAGAGTGATGCTGATGGAAAAGGAGGAATCAGTCGTTTATCAACTAAATGGTTGCCTAGGTTTGGTTCAACCAATGAAAGGAAGAGAGTACGGTTGATACAGGTCCTCTAAATTGGAAAGTTTAAGGTTGGTTTCCTTGATAGGGTCTTTCCCTTGAGATGACGGAAGCAAAGGTACTTGAGTTCATCAACCTTCGTCAAGGAAGCATGAGTTGGAAGGAGTATGCCTTAAAGTTCATGCAAATGTCAAGATATGCCCTACTATGGTTATCGATCTTCGGGCAAGGATGAGAAAGTTTGTTTCGGGAGTGTCCAATATTGTTGTTAAAGAATCTCATAACACAATTCTCATCAATGATGTAACACATCGTATTCAAAACAGATCAGATTTTAACTTTTCAGGAATTGCAGGTGCAACCTACGGTTGCCATCCACAGACCTTTGTCTGATCTACGACCGTGTTGTAGGTTCGTGGTTCACCACTACAACCCTTCCCTAAACCACGCGTAGAAATCGACTAAGTCTCGTGATGTGAGGCTAAATATATATATATATATATATATTAATCATTATTTATCTCACATTTATTATTTATATCTATCCTTTTGAACATGAATTTTATAGTGTATTTTGGTTGTAGGATGAAATTGGTGTAAAGATGAAGAAGTTTGGAGCTAAAATGAATTAAAGATGGAAGGTTGAAGAAGGAAATAAAGCAGACATCTTAATGGATTGAATTGAACATAATAATATATATAATATATAAGTCAAAGAAGATTGAATATTCCAATTTGCAAATTGCGAATCAGCGAAGGAGTTCTGCCACGAGGCAGCCAATCAACGCCCTCCAAATTTGAGGCGGTTCACGCATGTTGAAAGTCTAGTTTCACTTGGTTTTGATTTCCTAATTTAATTTGGACTCAATTATTTTATTTAGGGTTTCTTACCTCTATAAATAGTCCATAGAAATAATTCAATTGGAGGGGGAAATCTAAATGAGGTACTTTGGAAGAGAAAGTCGTCATCTTTACACCAATTTTAGAGAGAAAAGAAAAAGCCCTTTTGAGTGGTGTGATACTTGCTATTTAGGTCTAATTTTTGAGTAGTACTTTCTTGTGAATGCTTGATAAAAAAATGCAAACTTTTTGACACCTAAGCTCATGGTTGTGACTTTGTATATAACTTATTTTATTTTGTAGTTTGTTATGATCTTGTCTCTCTTAGAAGTTGAATTGATCCATCATGATTGATACTTGTTCCATGTGTGGTGAGAATTTGTTTATTCCATGTTTTGCATCATAGTCTAGGACTTGCCTTGCATGTTATTGAACGGAAAAAAAAAGTGTTGCTTTGTTAAAAAGATGATAATAGACTATCTTTGATTTGTCTGTTAATTTTAGCCTTTTCAGATATTATATCACTAGTTAGCCTTTTTGATCCTATTGCCTTTTGTTGGTAGCTATATATTGCCCGTGTCTATTTTGTTGAATCCCTAGTTTTTGTACATTGCTTCCTTGAGCATTATAACATAGACTTATTCTAATTATCAATGCTGCGAAAAAGGGATGGTTGAGTGAAAAGGTAATCAATGATAGCTACAAAGTGCTTAAAAAGCCCTCCTTGATAGAATGTGATGTGAAAAAAAAGATAAACAAAAGAAGTTACCTTGATGATGACCTTGGTGCTTCCAAGGACATTGTGCACCCTAACACATGTAAAATACGTAAGTTGGAAGTGGCTATTCTGAAGGAAAATTTAAAAATATGGTTGAAACATTTTTGAGATGATGAGAATTACTTGTAAAATAATTGTTAAAGAGAGGGAAAAAAATAAAGAGAAGAAAATAATGGGTGATAAAGTCTAAAATTGCAAAGTTCTTAAGGAGGTGTAAGTCACTATTAAATTGTTTTCTTACCCGTCCCCTAGCCTACATTACAACATGTTTAAGTCGTATTTGATTTTATTCAAGCATGCTTAATTAATGGAGATGTACATAATGGGTAAGCATATGGTTCTTTGTGCATACATGCAAATTTTATTTGTGAGTGTGAGAGTTGTTCTTGATATAAAGTCCTTAATTTATATTCAATATTTTTAATTGAGTGTGTGGACTATTTCTTTTTGTGAGGGCACTTGTTTCATGATAGATAGGTGCTTTTATTAACTTTCTTTGATGAGAGTAGGGGAGCATGCTTAAATTTTATGAGTTTAAAGTCTTTCCTTGAGGTTAGGAGGTTAGAGGTTTGTTATTTATTTAGATGTCTTGCATAATGATTGAGAAGTCTACTTAATGTTTTGAACTTGATGTATGACCTAATTGTTTGCATTAACAAAAGTGATGACATTCCTATTTCTGATTTATTTGAGATGAGATTTAATGTTGCTCGATGACGAGCAAAACATTAAGTGTGGTATATTTTAATCATTATTTACCTCAAATTTATTATTTATATCTGTCCTTTTTAAACATGAATTTTGGTGTAAAGATGAAGAAGTTTGGAGCTAAAATGAATTAAAGATGGAAGGTTGAAGAAGGAAATAAAGCAGACATCTTAATGGATTGAATTGAACATAATAATATATATAATATATAAGTCAAAGAAGATTGGATATTCCAATTTGCAGATTGCGAATCAGCGAAGGAGTTCTACTACGAGGCATCCAATCAACGCCCTCCAAATTTGAGGCGGATCACGCATGCTGAAAGTCTAGTTTCACTTGGTTTTGATTTGCTAATTTGAGTTGGACTCAATTATTTTATTTAGGGTTTCTTACCTCTATAAATCGTTCATAGAAATAATTCAATTGGAGGGGGAAATCTAGAGGAGGTACTTTGGAAGAGACAGTCGTCAATACTTTTTAGGGTCCTTTTCTTCATCTTAATTTCTTAGAGATTAGTAGCTAAAGACCTTGTTCTGGGGTTGTAGCTAAGTATTGAACATTGAATATTAATGACGTTTTGAATTAATCTTCAGTTGTCAATTCAAATTACTTTTATATTCTTATTTTACTATTTTATGCTCGCGCACCATAAAATAAACCTAGTGTCTAATCTTGAAATTGACCATAGGAGAGATTAGATAGACCAGGGAATATAGAGAGATCGGTCCACCCACTAAATTGAGGATTAGTGTTCAGGAGTGACGCCCAGAAGACGAACATCTTGCTTGGTTATAAAATAGTATGAAATATAAATGCTCGCCAGTTAGTCTATTTATCCCCTCTCAATGATGTAGTTAGATAGCTAACTGGGTAGGCGACGAGGGGTGTGTAACCCGGATCATACTATCAACCCTATAAACAAGTAATTTGACAACTGAAGTTAGTTCTAAGCCAAAAATTTGACACATAAAATCCAATTTATGCTGCAACCCTGGAATTTTCAAATTTATTATTTAATTTCTACATTCTTTTGTTTTGTCACTCTTAAATAAATAATTAGACTAGTATATTTTAGTAAAAATAGTTAATTGAAAATTCCCTTGGGATCAATTATCTTGTTCTTTTAAGAGCCATTATATTACTTTTGAGACCACGTACACTTGTGTGTGCAATTGGGAGCAACATCTCGACCTATGAAACACACTCACGGTCTGTAGAAAAAACCATGGACCACTTTAGATCAATTCCCTCTTTACCCAACCTCTTTCACAAACCACGATTGGCTAGTACAGTCCGTCGATGAACCTACGAACCATAGATCTGACTGTTAGTGAAAGTCAACAGTTATTTAGAGGGAAATTGCTAATAAGGTCAACTTTAAATGGGCATAACTCTTAGCACGAAAGACCTATGATATGTTAGATCTTTCCCAAACCACTGAGTTTGCTAAAATCCAATCTTCGAGTAAAACATTATGATCATTTTAGTGAAGCCCTGTCAGGAAGACTTGACCTACAACCCAAATCTACAGACCGTAGATTGACCTATTGCCCGTAGGTCCTGTCTGTGAGTCACTCTGACAATAATTAAGTTAGGGGACTTTTGGTCTAACTCTATTTCATTGGACCCCTAAGCTATGTTTTTTAGACCCTAAGTTATGACGTTTTAGTATGTTTAAGCCTAGAAACATAACCGGAACTTACCTAAGTCAAATTTGTAATCAAAACATAGAAATTAGAAGCAATAGAGAAGAAAATGGTCAAGAACCCTAGTTCAAGAATGCAGCAAGGTTCCATCAATTTTAGCCCCTAAATCGAAAGATTTCTCCGTGGAATTTATCACCATGTATGTGGGATTTCACTAGTGGGTTCCTTTCGCCCCTTAGGTCCCTAGAATTTAGGTAGTTTCTTGATTCCCTTATTATGACTAGACCTAGGGTTTCTAGAATTATAGCAGATCATTATGAATTACCTAGGTGTATGTTCCAAATCAGATTATCATGTTATTACTCAATTTATTGCATTAATTTCACAACCTTTGTTGTGTATTTCTTTAATTCTTGAATTGTACATGCTAGGTCAAATATATCAGTCATTCAATTATACATGCCTCAGTTATTTATGAATCATTATCAGATTAATTGTTGCATTCACAGTTACCATATTCAGTTTTGAGCTATCTAGTACTACAGAAACTCAGTCATAATTTGATGACCACTTAATTCAATGGGAGTATCATAATACCGAGTTGGACTAGGGTTCAACATACCCAAATAGTCCCGAAACTACTAGTCATGTAGGTTGTAAGTCCTCTCTGTGGGCATCATTTAGGTGATCACGCCAAAATGCCTCTATACCTCCAGCAGGGTATCTTGGGTTCTCTCGATGGGGCATATACATCAGACTCCATATTTAGCTCATGTGGTTTTATTATCGGTTATTAGTAGATCCCATAGTTCAATCAGATTTTATTGCATTTACCATTTATAAGTATATCAAGTATTTAGTTTCAGCATGTTATAAATTTTTCACTACATTCACTTATCTCAGCATTCAATATTTATATAATTGCTTATTCATTTATATGCCATTTCAATTGTATTCTATCATGCATGCTCAATACCTTTCAAGTACTAACCATATGTGCGCTACATCTTCTCGTGATATAGGTTTAGGTTCTCATCATCCAGATCACGCTTAGATCGGCTACCCGATCTCCAGTTTAGCAGAATCAGTAGTGATTTCTCATTCTCCGAGGACAATAGTTATGAGTTTCTTTAAGTATTTTTAGTCCTTTAGTTTCAATTTTGCTAGAATTACTTGGGGCATGTCCCAACATTTCTAGTCGGTTAGAGGTTATTTTCAGACATTGAAATATTCAACTTTGTATTGAGTTAATATCTTACTTGTATTAAACACATCGGTTTTCATATATATCAGTTATAGTATATGGGTATTCCCCATCTTTTCATTTTGCATATGATTATAGCTTCCGCATCAATTTTATTATTAAGTTTATATTTAGTATGTTGTGCTTGTACTCATGCCAGGAGGGTCATCTTGGGATCACTTGTGGTCCTAGGTCCCGTGTCCGCGTCTCGGGGATAGCTCGAGGCGTAACAAACTTTGTATCAGAGCACTAGGCTTAACCTAAGATGTCTAAAAAGACGCACTAATAAGAGTCCATTTCATGGGTGTGAAGTTCACCAAATCTAATGAGATGGAGGCTCCAAAGTATTTTAGGAAAAATATTCATTTTCTTGTTACTCTTATCGTGCGTATGTTATGATCTAATTCCATTCTGACTCGACATTCTACGTTTTAGTGATCATGCCTCCTTCCAGGATTGCGAATGCCAGGAACGCAAATTTAACTCTTCCATTCCCAGATCAGGAAGTCTCTAATGCTGAATTCAGGAATGTCATTCAGATGATGGCTCAGATATTTACCAACATGAACAATCAGCGGGTTCAAGCTCCTGTGAATGCTAATGGTGGATCAGTAGCAGCGAGGGTTCGTGACTTTGTTAGGATAAATCTGCCTGAGTTCTTAGGATCGCAGACTAGTGAAGATTCCCAGAATTTCTTGGATGAGATCAAGAAGATATTTGAGGTGATGCAGGTCACTTTGAATGATCGGGTTGAGTTGACATCATACCAGCTGAAGGACGTGGCTCATATCTGGTACACTTAGTGGAAAGAAAATAAGGGTTCAGATACAACCCTTATACCTTGGGAATGTTTTAGTGAGATCTTTCTGGTTAGGTTTATCCGGATTGAGTTTTGAGAAGCAATGGCCAAGTAATTCATGAACTTTGAGTTTGGATCAGGTTTATAAACCCCATATACACTTTTAGTTTTGAGAGGAGTTCAAGAAGAGGAGAAAAGGAGAATACTCAAGGGGTTCTTTGAGTTTTCTTGTGAATCGAAGATTGTTTCACCAACAGTTTGATCCCTAAGACGTATTTGAGTTTTCATAGTGTTGGGTTCGTTCACCCACATGCCACTCCTATTATTTTCAGCAAAGTTTCATTCTTGAAGTTGAGGAATTTGAGTTCTTGATTAGTTTCTTGAAAGTATTGTTTTCCATCCTTCAATTAGGATAAGTTGATGATTTCATGAGAAAATCCTGAGTATATTGAGGGTAGTTTGAGTTGATTAATGTATACAAATTTTAGCCATTCGAATCTAAGTTATTGAAAAGAAACCATTCGATACTAGGTAAATTAGGGTCCAAAAACGAGTTAGAAAATTCATAGGGTTTTTTGGGCAGGGGGTTAACGCACCGCACAAGCACTACACCAGAGAAAATGGTTTGTTGTTTGGCTCATGGGGCATCGTGTGTCACGACTGGAATCTAGACCCCAGACGAGACCGGCGTCGTTGACCTCTCAGAGGTTGCAGACAAGCCTACTTAGTCATTCATACTTCACCTATGTTAATTTTAGCAAAAAATTTGAAACTTTTTGTTTCCTTAACATACTTGTTAAACATTCTTATCATTTCATAATTGTTCACCATCAACTATCTAACATTAAGAGATAAGCAACTGAAAGAAATAGATCAATAAGTATTAAGTGTATAATTACTAAAATGGCACCAATGCAAAGTTTGAATAAGAACGGGAAAAAAACGCTAGTGGAACATGCTCCACTAGCTCAACTCTAAAACTAAGCTAGAATGTAAAACAGTAGCATCCTCAAAAGCATGAGGACCTACCAAACTCCGGATGAATGCTGACGTTCGGATAGCTGCAACAATGATCATGTAGCTCTATCGCCCACCTGTGCCTGCACCTAAAGTAATATAGATGTATAGGGTTAGTACAAACTTGTACTAAGTATGGGTATATGCAAGCACACACCACGGACATGCATGAGAAAGAATAGCTCTTTCCTAACAACATGATTTTTGGGGGTCAAGTCAGTGGACTTGCCAAATTAAGATTAGGAAAGTTAGTGAACTTTCCAAATTGGATTAGGAAAGTCATGCCATGAGAATAACATGCATCATCATAAATTTCATATTGCACACAGCACGTAACATCTTCATATAGCACATATCATACACATAACATATAACACATAGCTTATTTCATATCATTCATTCATATGCCATGAGACCTTGGAATCATGGACTTGACATTAAGACTTTCCAAAATGAGGGTTCAACATATGGGACCTCAACTAGGGAGTCTTCATTAGCAAACACAGAGTCTGCTTCATTCATTCATACGTACTTCATTTCATTTCATTTATAGGCTAGTGTAAACACCAGCTATACCTAGGATGTAGTTTAAGACTTTCATCGGGTTTGCTGTGCAATGATCAGGAATAACCTAATGTCATTACCTGAGTCTAGCTCACCTCTTGATTATCCTATCCTAACACCTTCGGTATTATTCATTTCTTTATTTGCTTCATTTGAGGCTGATCTCATTCGTTCATTGGGAACTTTAACTTTAACCGACATAGATCATGTGAGCATCATGAAATCCAGTGTCTCCTCCACACCGAAAAGAGGTGGAATCACCGGCCAAAGTGACCCTATAACATGCTAGCGTACATAGGAATTTAACCCCGCCTGATCCCTATATTGGCAGTATAGGTTCGAAGACTAGGAGATGTATGGAGACCCATACCCGGCAAACCAGACAGTCTCATCTCATGAGAGTTACGTGAACCTTTGCCATTCCCGAAAGAAGGCATCACCGCTCATAGCTAGTCTATCGGTGCTCAGTATAAAGTTCCATTACATTCATCTCATACATCATGGAAGCTGGCTTCTGTATGAGGACATCATAGCTCATTAGATGATTTCTCATCTCATCATTAGTATTAAGTGTGTTAAGCTCAATACTTTCATTAGAGTGTTCATAGAGACTGGTCTCTTCATTATCTTACACTCTCATAGGTGAGTACGTATTGGTAATATTTACTTAGGCTCATTTGAGATTGCTCTCATCATTTACATTAGCCTCCTATCATGTTGTCACCACATTCTTCATCATTAGCACCTTTGCTTTTCTTAGTTACTCACCTCTTATTATGTGAATGTTCATTTCATCATTTCATAGTTCATCTCATCATATGCCAATGTACTTGGCCACTTAGTGTATCTTACACTCATACTTACCCTCCTAGGGTTCATCATTTCATCACATACATCTTAGGTTCACTTATTTTTGAACGTATGTTAGACTTATGTGTCTATGCATACAAGCCATGGCGCTTCATTCATAGTTCGCTAAGTGATTCTTACTTTCCTAAGATTATGTAGTACAAGACTTATGTATCTTGTATGTATGCCAAGATCTTGATTTTGATCTAAGTAGATGGCATTATTCTTGGATATTTTACTCACGTATGACTTATGTATCAATACGGAAGTTTGGGCAAGGGAACCCAAATCTTGAATCAATTGGATATCATTTATATTTTTCATTGATTTTATTTCTAATATTCATAACATTAGAAACTCTAAATTAAATTCTATTTAATTTTACTCTCAAGTTGGCCGAAGGGTTATGGGTTCGAACCCTCACAACCTATTTTTATTTTTCATTAAGAATACATTGCTCATTTTCGCCCAAACCAAGAGGTTGTGGGTTCAAACCCCCACAGCCTCTTTGATTTTTCCTTTAATTCTCGCTGGAATAGGGAGGTTGTGGGTTCGAACCCCCATAGCCTCCTTATTTTACATTTTAATTTCGCTGAGGCTGTGAGGTGGTGGGTTCGAACCCCCACAGCCTCTCTAATTTCTTAATTAATTTTGCTTCTTCCTTCAGCCTTGAGGTCGTGGGTTCGATCCCCACGCCTCGTGTTTTCTTTTTCCTTATTTTCTCTTCTTTCGCGCGTACCTGGAGGTCGTGGGTTCGAATCCCACGCCTCCCATTTATTTGTTTAATTAATTTTCTCCTTCTTTTCCCCACAGATCGCGAGTTCAATTCCCCCCAGCCCCATTTCCCTCTTTTTTTCGCGATACAGTAGCTGGGATTGAATCCCCTTAGCCCCCCTTTCCCTTTTCCTTTATCTCGCAAACCAGTAGCTAAGGAGTTCGATTCCCCTTAGCTTTTCACGTTTTTTTTTCTTTTTTTTTCCAGCTTCTTTAACATGTGAGGTCTTGGGTTCAATTCCCATTGACCTCACTTATTTTATTTTACTTTAAAAACCCAGAATTTGACATTCTTGAAGGGTATAAAAATCTGGAAAATGTTAGTCCTCCTTCAACTCATTTTTAGGAGTATTTTTCATAAGTTTAGTTGGCTAAAAGATGGTTATTTCAATCCACTATATTTCATGGTAATGAACATCACATTGTACACACCTTGAACACATAAAATACACAAGAAATACATGAATTTTACAACCCCAAAACAGTGGCCAAAGCCACTGCCCACGAGCACACACACACACCAACTTTTCGGTCACACTTTGAATATCGTTTTTGTAATTTCCCTCACATAAACATGTTCACATTTAATATAAACACATCAATCATGCCTAAATCTAGCAGCACAACATACCCATCCTACGAATTCGTTTGGGAGCTAAGGACAAGGACAAGGACATACAAAGGGAACAACCTTAGTTTTCAAGACCTTGAGAATCGTTCGAAGGGAAATACTCTTGGAGAAAGAATTTCAGGAGAGAAACCCATACCTTTTGACGTTGTTCAAACTTGAAGCTGCTGCCCAAATTTGTCTCCAAAACCACGCCCCAACTCACCTAAAGTTCCACCACCAACTCGACGGAAATCTCCCTTGCCTTAACGTTTTTGATAAACTTGTTTTTCTTAAAACTTTTCGTGTGTTCTTCAAGTGTGAAGAATTTTTTTCCAAGTTCCTGTTCCTCACGTTTATTTGGCAGAGAGAACAAGAGAGTTTCTCTTTTGAACGTGGAGAGGTTGTGTTAGACGTTTTAGGAGAGTGTATGCATAGTTTTAGGAGTCTTAATTCAGGACTTAGTCAAAATAGGATTTAATTAAGTTAATACAAATCTGATTTATTTTAATTAATACGTGAAAGGACCATTTTACCCTTAATGAATAGATTTTAATTGATGATTAAATCATCAACTCCTTGCTCCTAGTGGGGCTCGAACCCGAGTGGCACCCCATTTGCGAAATGGGTCACTCCGGGTCGCCCCAATCCAAATTGTTCTTTTAATTTTATTAATTAATTAATTTATTAATTCCTCAGGGTAATTAAAATATTACCTTGGCCTGGAAAAGACCATTTTACCCCTGGACCCTCAAAACCTAAAATTTCTTCTTTTAAGTCTGATAAAGACTCCTTCGATTAAATCTTTGTTTTCGAGAGCCTCACATGGTTGGTTCCAACCTTTCCAAGCTCAACTAACTTCCCAAGTTAGTTGACTTGGTCGTAGTAAGGGTTATGAGGTCTGGTTCTACGCGTATCAATCCGTGTGAACCTTGGTTTAATCGCAAGCATTCTTGACACCCTAAGTCTATCCTATTCATTGTTAGGGTTGTTACATCGTGCCACTCAGTGCGCCCCAACCTTCCTCCTGTAGTTTAGGGTCTTGTTCCCTACGCCACTCAGTGTGCCAGGGTACACATAAATATCACGAGATCATCTATAACATGAATCATAACCTTGAATCCCTAAATTCAAATTCAAGGCATAGCTAAGAGTTAAGTCTTGAGAGTACTTTCGAGTCCTTTGAAAAGTCTTTTGCAAACCTTGTTAAACTTGTTTTAAGACTTGAGCATTTGGTTTCAGGAAGATTAGAGTTACATTCATTTTCTTTAAAGTAATATACGGGAACTAAGTATTTCCTAAGAGTAAATGTTTACACATTTAAGTAGAGAGGAAACACTAATTTCCAATAGATTTTTCATGAGCAGTTTTGAATACCATCTCTTTAAAGAGAGAGAATTTTGAGTGACAATCTTAAATCACAGAAAGATTTATGTTTTGAAAAAAATATGAGCTAGTATATTTTGGGAGTAGTATTGAGCACCGATATGGGGGAGAGTTCATATAACTCACAGCTCCCGTAAGCAATGTAGTCAATGTGGGTATAAAGGGTCATACTTTTTAGATAATTCTTTATATCTTTAGCATAGACTAGTGGATCCACTTAGTAGTAGATTCTATACCATGACAAAGTATAGTACAGTTCTGGCAGTGTGGCCTAGACGTGTTATCATCGCATAACTCATAGTAATGGTTGTCGGTTAGAGAATCTCACATAGATTTTTTTTTGTATTTTCATATAAAAACAAAGTTTATTTTATAATTTTTTATACAGACTGAGTATATTGTATTTCTAAAAATATGAAGTTATTACCTATTATTTAAAAAGTCTTGCTTTATATTGAAAGGAGTTGAGTATACCTCAATTGAGTTGGGATGAGGCAAGATTTTCTTTCAGTTCCAGTTCAAGCTTATTTCTTGTTTTAGGTTTTCATTCACATGCTCGTACATTTAATGTACTAACTCCATTTGTCCTGCATTATTTTATGATGCAGATTCATGCAAGCAGGATCAACATCCAGTGCTTAATTGATCCAGTTGAACTCGAGAGTTTTTTAGTAAGCCTCTTTGCTTCCGCATGATCCATTTTGTTATGTTTGAATTGTTTCAGTTGTTCGGATAATCGATGGTCTTGTCCCCACATACCTCATAGTACTAGAGGCTTCATAGATAGATAGACATAGTTCATGAGTCTTTTCATTTTTATTCTTTTATGTTGACTCTTCAGTTTCCACTTTTGCTAGTTGAAATTCTATTTCTAAATACATTCTAAGTTTATTTTGAGATTGTTGAGTACAGTTAAAATTTGATTTCATTTGTTTATAATTAAGTCTTCTACTAAGAGTTTAGCTTGGTGAAGGGTTGGTTGGGGATAAGAAAGGTTCTCGAGTGCCGGCCACATCTAGGGTGTAGGCTCGGGGCATGACAAACTTGGTATTAGACCACAAAGTTCAAGGGTCGTAGGGTGTCTATGGAGTTGTGTTTGTAGAGTCCTAGTTATCGGTGTGAATCGCGCCGCATCTATAATTAGGAGGTTGTGACATTTGGAAGTATCTCACTTCTTTCATACTTTCTGTGAGATAGATTTCATCTCTATGAAGTTCATTTCTAACTCGTGCTTGTACGTATCTTTCATATCATGCCTCTACGAAGACTTGTTTGAGGTTGTCCTACTAGAAGGAACAGTTAGGATAAAAGGGTACCTAATGCACCTGAAGTGCAACCCAACAAAGAGAGGTTAGATAGGATGTGGCTAATATATCAAGAATCCGGGAGTTCTTAAGGATGAATCCTCCAGAATTAACCGATTTGATTGACATAAAGGATCCGGAAAACTGTGTGGAAGAGGTAGAAAAGGTTTTTGAGATTATGCATGTTGTCGATGTTGAGCGAGTGGAACTAGTTGCATACCAATTGAAGGGTGTCACTAGAATCTTGTTTGACCAATAGAAGAAGAATAGAGCTGAAAGTGAACCAATTGTGAGTTGGGAATTGTTTGAGAAGGCCTTCTTGGGGCGTTTCTTTCCCCGTGAACTGAGAGAGGCCAATGTAAGGTAATTCCTTACTCATCAGTTTTGAGTGAGGCCTCTTCGCTTCCGGAGGACTCAAATTTTATCAGTTTTTCATATTAGTATCATTTTGAGTAGTCGTGGGTCTTATCCCGGTACTCGTCTATGTATAGGTGAGGCTTTATAGATAGACAGTTTGGGAGAGTCTTTCAGTTTCAAAGGTTTCTTTAAAACTTATGTTTAATACTCTGTATATTCAGAGAGTTTTGAGATTTAACTCATTGTTGATTTAGCATCTCTCTAGTTTTGATAGTCCGTGAGGATGAGGGTTAGCTTAGGGCTAGAAATGCTTCTCCAGTTTCGGCCATTCTAAGGTGTTAGTTCGGGTTGTGACTCCTTTTCACGTGTCACTTAAGCGACAACATGTTTGCTTAAATGTACCCCACAAAAGTTGGGGTCCCGCTTTTGTGAACCAGGCTTTGTTTAAGCGACCATCGCTAAAGCAAAGCGTAGTTCGCTTAAGTGAACCATTCAAAAAGCCCGATCTTTGCTAAAGTGATCACACCTTATCTTAAGAGAGCTCTCTTAAGATAAGGACTATCACAAAAGTGAAGGTTACATAACTTAGGCACCATAAAAATAAGCCAACTCTCAAAACAGCAAAAGGACCCTCGATATCCTTAAAAACCCTATGAAAACAAACTACATATGCAAATTAATTATACTCAACGTTCCGGACTCAATAGAACTGTTAAAACATGAATCTAGGGTCTCCTTGACCCAACTTTTGTGAAAACCACAAGAAACTAACTCAAGCCTAAAAGGCTAAAACAAGCTTGGGTCCTCTAAAAAATCAACTAAGACCTCACCTGGGGTAGAAATCATCCCTAAATCCAATAAAACTATTGTAATTTCTATCCAAGTATACGAGACTAAAATTCCAACATTTCACAACTAACAATATCAAATCCTCAAAAAGACTCCAAATTAGAAACCAACAACTCTCACAGATCAGATTTAACATTTTGGGACTCGTGGAATTGATGAAATTCCATTCCAACACTCAAAACTCCAAAAGTCACTAAAACCACTTCCATAAAGACTTATCCTTTCAAAATCAAAACTTACCAAATTCTAACTCTAAGTTCAAAACCAAATTGTCAAAACTGAATCATAGAAGACTCGGGGTCAATCACAAGAGGCCAAAATGGCAAATTCATGGATCTTTTAGAAAATAATTGAACTGGTCATTATATTATCCACAACTAAACCCACGTTCTTCCTCAAACATAAAGCAAAAGAAAGTACATGGAGCTACTACGAAAAGATGACGATATTTGGAACACATAGCAAATTCTATCTCCCAAGTTGCCTCACCATTTGAACAATGCTTCCACTGCATCTTCACAAAAGATATCTCCTTGGCCTCAAGCTTCTAAACATGCCTAACAAAAATGGCTAGTCTCTTCCACAAAGAATAAGTGTGGACCCAACTCAACTAAATCAAGGGAAAGTACATGGGACTCATTCAGCACATACTTCTGAAGCGTGGAAATATGAAACACAAGATGCACAACTGACAATCTAGGTGGCAAGGCCAACTTATAGGCCAGCGCTACCAGTCGACTCAAAATCTCAAAGGGTCTAACAAATATAGTGTTAAGTTTGCCCTTATTTTCAAACAAAATCACACCCTTCATGGGTGACACTCAGATCCAAACAAGATCACACTCTATGAACACTCAAACTCTTCGGTCAGTATAATTCTTTTGTCGACTCTAGGTTGTCAACAGTCTGTCCTGGATCATACGAACCAGCCCCATATAATCTCTAAGCAAATTTGTATCTAATGTGTCCATATTAGTTGAATTAACCTTTCTGATCGAAGATCCACACCGTCTTCAATACAATACCTCAAATGGGGCCATCTGAATACTGGAATGATAATTTTAGTTATAGGAAAACTCTGTTAAGGGCAAATGTTGATCCCATATAGTACCAAAATCAATAACAAGCTCAGAGCATATCCTCCAACACCTGATTCATCTACTCGAACTAGCCATTTATTTGAGGTTTGAAGGTGGTATGCATATCTAACAAAGTTCCCAAACCATACGATAAAGCCTTTATGACATAGAAAGTGAAAAACAAAAATTAGAAAGTGATATTTGAAATTCGGACTCCGTGTAACCACACAATATAATTGAGATGAAGCTCGACTAACTTTTATGGTGTATACTTCACCTAAACGAAGAGAAATAAGAAGATTTGGTGAACTTATCAACAACCACCCAAATTGATTCGTAACCACCCACAATGGTAGAGTCCTACAACAAAATCAACAGTGATCTTCTCCAACTTCCAAGTAGGACTAGGCATCCTTTGAGATATACCTCGAAGACATTGGTTCTGACACTTGACCTATTTACAAGTCAAACACCTCAAAACAAAATCTGCAATATCCTTCTTCATACCACACCACTAATAGTGCTAGCTCAGGTCATGATACATCTTTGCCTCAGCCTGATGGATGGAATATTAAGAACAATGGGCCACCTCAAAAATCAGTATAATCAACTCGCCCACCTTGGGCACACAAATCCTTCTTCCTATCTACAAAACACCATCAGAATTAAAGACAACCTCCTTGGTTTCCCCTCTCATCACTTTGTGTTGAATGAAACATAGTTTCTTGTCATCAAACTGACGCTCACGAATATACTCAACTATGGAATAAAGAGCCTTAATAAAAGCAAAAAAACCACTCGTGTAAACAGAAATATGTAACCAATCGATACTGTTGGGTAACCTCTGAACATCAATAACCAATTGTCTCTCCACCACACTAATAACGGTAAAACTTCCAATCTAGAAGTTTTCCTACTCAAAGCATCTCCCACCACATTAGCCTTCCATATATGATAAGCTTACTAATGTCATTCTCAGCAGTAGCTCAATCCATTTGTACTACCTCAAGTTTAGGTCTCACTAAATTAAAATATATTGAAGACGCCAATGATCTGTGAAGATCTCACAATGAGCTCCATATAGATAATGTCACCATAGCTTTAACACAAACACTACAGCTGCATACTACAAATCATTGTGTAGGGTAATTTCTGTCATGGGTCTTCAACTATCTAAAGGCATAGGCAATCACCTTACCTTTTTAGATAAGCGCACCACCTAATCTAACTCTAAAATCATCACAGTAGACTGTGAAGTTGACACCTTCCTCGGGTAAGATCAAAACAAAATTTGAAGCAACAAAGTTTTGAGATTTTGGAAACTCTCCTCACACTCATACCACTGAAAACTCACCCTTTGCCGAGTCAATCTAGTCAAATGAGATGTAATGATAGGGAAGCGTTGAAAAACAATTCGGTAATAGCCCGTAAGACCATAAAACTTCATATATTAATAACTAATGTAGATATAGTCCAACCCCTCAGTGCCTCAATCTTGGATGGATCAACCCAAATACCCTCCTTTGAAACTACAAGTCCCAAAAATGCCATAGAATCAAGTCAAAACTCACACTTTAAGAACTTTTCATAAAGCTTATCTTCCCTCAATCTCTGGAGTACAATCCTCAAACGTCGATTATGATCATCCTCAGTCTTTGAGTAAACCAAGATATCTTCAATGAACATAATCACAAAGGAATTCATATAAGTTCAGAACACCACGTTCATCAACTCCATGAACGCTACATGTCTTAGTAAAAAAAAGACATCACAAGAAACTCATAGTGTTCATAACAAGTCCTAAAAATTTTCTTAGGGACATCCTATGCCCTAATCAGCCGATGGTAATTAGATCTCAAAACAATCTTAGAAAATAGAGATGCACCGTGAAGCTGATCATACAAATCATCTATATGAGAAAGAGGATACTTTTTCTTCACTATCACTTTATTTAACGGTTGATAATCAGTATACGTTCTCATGGATCCATCCCTCTTCCTCACAAACAACACATGAGCACCCCATTAAGAAACATTAGGGTGAATAAACCCCTTACTCAACAAATCATGTACCTAATCCTTCAATTCCTTCAACTCAGTTAGAGTAATGTGATACAGAGGAATAAAGATGGGTTTGGTGCCCGGATCCAAGTCAATAGAAAAATCAATATCTCTATATAGAGGAACACTTGTAAGATCAAAAGGGAACACATCTACAAACTCTCAAACCACGGGCTCAGAATCCTTGGGAGATGTCCCAACATTAGTATCCCAAATGAACGCCTAGCAAGAGAAACACCCTTTATTAGCCAATCTTTGAGCTCTAAAGAAGAAGATAACTTTTCTAGGGTAAGAACTACTAGCACACATCCATCCAACTCTCGCCTGCATCGCTAAGGTCACCGCCCTAGCATAACGATCAAGAATAGCACAATGTGCAAAAAGTGTATCCATAACAAAGATAATGTCAAAGTTTACCATTCCCAAAATACTCAAATTACCCAAGTAGCATACTCGACCGGGGAAACATAATAAGATCAATTCATTCGATCCACTACTAAGGATTAACTCACTGGTTTACAAACATGAATAGGTACATGCATATAATCGAAAACATATGAAACTGAGCAGCATAATAAGTAGACACATATGAGAGAGTTGATTTCATATCAAAAATACAGACGCAGGTCCACAGAAAATAGGAATCATACTTGTGATCCTAGCATCAGAAAAATATCTGCCTCAGACCTCCCTATAAAATCATAACACAGGTCATCTCGATTGCCTACAATCTTAGTAGAATATCTACCTCTACCCTACGGAGCTGGAGTACCTCTCAATGTATCATACCACCTTTAATATACCAAACTCTGCATCACCTCTGACCGAAAGTGTTGAATCTAGCTATATGAAATAAATAAGAATGTTGAGGTTCTAAATGAATCGGTAGAGGAAACTGTCGCATCATATGACCTGAATCCCCACAAGCATAACAAGATCTGAGTAAATATGAATGATGTTATGAACCAGAACACTACCATGGCCACCTCGCCCAGAACCATAAAATCTTCGAGCTGACTTCCAACCTCAACTGCTGGCACAGAAGCATGAATCGGTCCATGGCACTAAAAGGAACTACTACTTCTATGTGAACCTTTGCCTCCCAATAAAGCACCATAAAATTGACCATAAGAACGGGACATCTTAGACTCCCCAAACTTTTATACAACCATCAACACCACCTTCTTGGTAGTGATGAAAATGGACTAGAAGGAAGCACCCTATTTAGTTAAACTTGAACACATAATATCTGACAAAGAAAGTCAACCCTCTCACAAACCTACAATCTCTTTCTGGCTCATCCAGAACATTAGTAGTAGAATACCTAGAAATCTCACAAAAATGGGTCTTACATTTGGTCAAACATAAACTACTTTAAACCAAGCTCTCAAATCTCATATCACTCTTCTCTTTCACACTCCAAGAAATGAAGTCATCCTAGAAGGCACTAGAAAAGACATCCCGCCCTGTCGGGGGAGATCTAACTGGTCTAGACCTCACAAAAGTCATCTACCACTCTCTAGCGTGACCACAAAGCTGAAGTGTAACAAACCGTACACCGCAAGCATCCACCATACCAAATCCCTCAAGCATCTCATGGGATAAATGTAAAACTCATGAGCACCCTCACTCTTACCACCTTGAACACGGGAGGTTTTATCGGGGTAAACTCAGGAATAATTTATGCACCAACAACCGATGTAGGACCCACTGTTGGCTGGCCACCTGAACATGAATACCCAGAGTTTGCTGCTGCCCTGGGGTTTGCGCCCCTACCCTCATCTGAGCACCATGTGGTATACCTGACGCACAACTATAAGAAAGTTTCTCCAACACACTTAGAATTCTTAAATAATCTCCTAAAACAAAGGAACTCCAAACTCAAAAAGGAACTTGGTCCGCAGCAACCTCAACATGTGGCTCAGAAATCTCTCTAGCTCCATCTTTGGTTGGTGTCGCTCTATGGGAACGACCTCTGACCAGTGCTACTCCACGAGCATGGCCTTTAACCTGTGCTGAAGTCATTTCTGGAAAATATTTATAAATCCAATGGTAATGGTTATGGGTAGTGATATAAAAATGGTGCTACTCCATTTTCGGAGTGATTGTCATATTGATTTCAGATTGAAAGCCAACACACATTCAGATTGTCACAATGACTCCAAAAAGTGTGTATTTCCTTTCAAAATCACTTCCAAAGTCACATAATCCACAATAACCAAGTATTTACAATCAAGCATTTGAAACAAAAGACAAACTGCCCCTTGGGCCAACATTTTAAAAGCCAATCTAAACTCCGCATTTGTAGATTGTTCGGAGAAAGGATTGGTCAGAGCCTAAAGAGGAGTTTATGGAGGAGATTTTTGTTCAATATTCGCCCTCACATTCCTTCTAGTGTAAGACCTTCGAGTAAACATATTCCAAAGAGAATAAGGTAAGTATTAGGACAGAGACTTTATAAAGTTAAACTTTATCGCACAATTTTGGAGTAATGAAATAAGTGGATTTTCCTAATAATCCTGTAGCCTCTTAGTCATAAATGTGGCGCGCTTCACACTCATAAACAAGACTTTCCTATACATGACTTATTAGACATCCAAGGACCATTATTCATTTTGGCAATGGAAGGCTTTGATAGTATGATGAGTATTGCAACTCAAAATAGATGGATTAGAGGCTTTTAGGTCGGAGATAGAGCGGGGGAGGAAAAAGAAGTGTGTCATCTGCTCTATGCGGATGATACTCTATTCTTTTGTGAACATATAACAGAACAGATTAGCTACATCAGAGTGATTTTGGTTTTGTTTGAAGCAGTTTTAGAGTTAAAAGTAAACTGGGGAAAAAGTAGTCTCTTCCCAGTAAATGAGGTCCCTCAGATCCAGCAACTAGCAAACATACTGGGATGCAAAGTGAAGCATTTGCCTACCATATACCTGGGCATGCCCCTGGGTAGCAAACTCAAAACAATGGAGATATGGAATGGTATTTTGGTGAAAACGGAAAAGAAACTTGCTAGATGGAAGGCACAATACCTATCCCTAGGGGGTAGATTGATCCTCATAAACTCTGTTCTGGACTCTTTACCAACCTATGTGATGTCCTTGTTTCCAATCCCAATAGGTGGTGAAAAAACTAGACAAACTTAGAAGGAACTTCCTATGGAAAAGCAATAAGGAGGGATAGGGTTATAACTTAGTCAACTAGAAGAATGTTCTTCTTAACAAAGAAAGAGGGGGTTTAGGGATCATAAATTTAAGGATGCAAAATGAAAGCCTTTTGATGAAATGGCTATGGAGATACACTGAGGAAGATGCAGCTCTCTGGAAGGAAGTCATTGTAGCAAAATATGGAGAACTAGATCCTTGGTATTGATCCTTGCATTAAATTGATTATTTGTAGACCAAGAACATGCAGAAAGAATCCAGAAAGAGAAGAATCAAGTTTCTTATGAGGGTTCAAGCTTGTTTGAGGTAGGTGATGGTTGTGATTTCGTGTTACTTACCAGCACAGTAACAATTTGGGTATGGGTTCCACGAGAGGACCATTGAATTGTCATGCACTATTGAGAATGTGGAATTAGCATTGATGTTGAATTGATAACTACTATCGTATATGTTCGGTATATGCATGTTTTATTATGTTATGGTTACTTGTATCTATTTCACCTTTTGGAATAGTCGTGTGATCTTACCTGTACACTGTGGTTGGGACATCTTCAGGCGTCTATTGATAGACCTTGTTTAGAAGACCAGGATCAATTCACATTCAAGGGTGATCCGTTCTTCCATGCTGTCATGGATTCTCATTATGTTTAGTCCATTTTTATTCGGGCATAGACTAGCACATTAGAGATTCTTATGTTTAGTTTGGTGATTTTGGATATGACTGACTTTGATATAATCTTAGAAATGTCTTGGTTGTCCCTGTAATATGTTGTGTGAAATTGTAATACGAAATATGTGACTCTAGAGATCCCTTGTAGGCAAAAATTAGAGTGGAAAGGGTTGTACAAGCCTAAGCTAGCTAAGATCATATCTTCCATTCAGGCTAGGAAGCGGGTAGGGCAGAGTTGTTTGGATCATTTGGCTCATATTCAGGATGTTGAGGTAGAGCCTCCCTCTATTATGTCTATTCATGTGGTGCCAGAATTTAGAGAAGTGTTTCCTACAGATTTTCCAGGTATGCCTCCGGATAGATATTTAGATTTATGCATTGATTTAGAACCTGGTACCTGCTTATTTCTATCCCTTCATATCGCATAGCTCTGTAGAATTAAGATAGCTTAAGGCTCAAATCCATGAACTTCTTGATAAAGGTTGTATCCATCCTAGTGCTTCCCCGTGGGATGCTCGTGTATTGTCAGTTAATAAAAAGGATGGTAGTATAAGGATGTGCATAGATACCGGCAACTGAATAGGTTCACCATTCCAAACAATGTACCCATTGCCTCGAATAGATGATCTTTTTTACCAGGTGCAAGGTGCATCCGTTTTCTCTAAGATTGATCTAATGTCAGGTTACCATAAGTTAAAGATTAGGCCTGAGGATGTACCCAAGACGATACTAAGGACCCTATATGGAACTATGAGTTTTTAGTAATGTCATTTGGGTTGAGAAATACGTTTGCAGCGTTCGTGAGTTTGTTAATGGTGTGCTCAAACCATTTATTGATTAGTTTTTTATCATATTTATTAATGACATTTTGTTGTATTCGAAAAGTGAGGAAGAGCATCCTCGTATTGTTATGGGTATTCTCGGGAAACAAAAGTTGTATGCAAAATTTTCTATGTGTGAATTTTGGTTGACTTCGGTTGCCTTTTGGGGCATGCAGTTTCAAGAAAAAGGGCAATGGTAGATCCCCAAAAGATTGAAGCACTTAAGATTTGGGTACGGCCTAGCTTTGTGACTAAATTTAGGATTTTTGTGGGGCTCTCTAGCTACTATCATCGATTTGTGATGAACTTTGCTTTATTGCCACGTATTTGACAAGGTTGACCAAAAAGGAGGTACCTTTTGAACAAACCAAAAAATGTGATCCTTATGACCACAACACCTATTCTAGAACTACCGGTGAAAGGTAAAGATTTTATTATTTATTGTGATGCTTCCATTTGGGGTTAGGTGCTATGTTAGTACAGGATAATACATTATGCATCACGGCAGTTGAAGGTGCATGAGAGGAATTACCCAACATATGATTAGGAGTTTGCAGCGGTAGTGTTTGCTCTTAAATCTGATGACATTACCTCATGATGTCAAGTGTGAGTTGTTTACCGATCATCGTAGTCTATAGCATATTTTCACTCAAAAAGATCTTAATTTGAGACAACAAAAGTTGATGGAGTTACTCAAGGATTATGATGTGACTATCCAATACCATCCAAGTAAGGATAATATAGTGACAACCCCTCTAAGTCCAAAGGTACTGAGTATGGGTAGGGTAGCTTGCTTGAGTGCATCCAAGCGACCCTTGGCTAAGGAAATTCACACTTTGGAGTCTAATCTCATACAGTTGGGAATTTCAGAGAGGTTTTAGCTAGCATTAAAGTAAGAGACGTTCATTGAGGAAATCAAGGCCAAAATGTTTGAGTATGAGCATTTGAAAGAGCTCAGAAATTAAATAGTGGATGGCAAGGCACAAGAGACCAATATTGATGCGAAAGATTTGCTCAGTTTGAAAGTAAGGATTTGTGTTCCTTGAATAGATGACTTGGTTCAGAATTTGTTGAAAGAGTCTTATGGTTCGCGGTATTCCATTTATCTGGGTGTGACCAAGATATACCGAGATTTGAAGTGACTTTATTGGTGGTCGAGCATGAAGAAGGATATAGAGAAGTTTGTGCCTAAGTGTCAAATTTGTCAACAAATGAAGTATGAACATAAAAGGCCTACAAGAATGTCAGTTCCGGAATAGAAGTGGGAAAGGATAGATATGGACTTCGTTGATGGTATTCCCAAGACTTTGAGAGAGTTTTATTCTATTTGGGTAGTGGTTGAAAGATTGACTAAGTCAGCCCATTTTATTCTAGTCAAAATAGATTATAATGCTCAACAGTTGGCTAAAGTCTATGTAAAGGACATTGTAAGGTTTCACGGGGTGCCAAATAAATTATGTCCATGAAATTTCAATGGAAGAATCATCTAGTTCAGGAAGCTACTTGGGAAACCGAGAAGGACATGTGAGACATGTATCCCCAGTTGTTCGTCGATTCAGGTACTGCTTCATCTTTCTTTAGCCTATTTTTTTCCTAAGTTCATCACTTGGGGATGAGTGATGGGTAAACTAGTATCTATTTTAATAACATGTTCCCGCCGTTATAGAAAAGCCAAAGGGGGGTATTTTAGGCCAAAACCTTTTTCGCAGTAACTTCAAATTTGTTAGCTTAGTCCATATTTGGACGGAATCGGAGTCAATGATTCCTAGGGAAATCTAGTAACAAATGAGATATCTAATAATGAACTTGATTGCATGAGTGTATAGCTAAGACGTTAAGGAACACAACCACTTTATGGAATCAAATTCAGGCGAGTGATACTCTCGAAACTGATCTTAGCGTGAACGGGAAGTTTTTGAGTGTCATGGGTTTAAGGTGTGTTGTGAAATGGGGGTTTGAAACTCTAATTCCTAGGTTCTGTCTCCATGTAGGCCTCTAGGATAGGATTATAGCCGCTAGGGCGGGGTCGTTGTGGTGGGATGGGGACCGCTAATAGCGGGCCAGCCGCGACTTAAGTCAGAAATAAATGCAAAAAATGATATTATTCTGCAACATTCGATCATGAGAGCTAAGGAATGACCGAGGTATATTTCATGAAGGTTTTCCACCTCTTCTAGAACCTAGTTTATTGGGTAATAATTATTAGGGGAGGGATTTGATCAAAGAATTATGTTGGGAAAAAGCCCTAATTTGGGTATGGGGATCATGGGTTTGGACTAGGGTTGATAATATTGATTGTAATCTGGGTAGTTAGACCTTAATTATTGATCCTCGCATTGAATTGATTGTTTACAGACCTAGAACAAGCGGAAAGAATCCGAAAAGGAAAGAATCAAGTGTCTTATGAGGGTTCAAGATTTGTTTGAAGTAGGTGATGGCTGTGATTTCATGTTAGTGTGATGCATGTTAGTAATTACTTCATTTTAATGCATGTATGTATGTGAATGTTACATGATTGATCACTCTAATCGTAAATGAATATGAATGAAAGATTGTATGTCATGAATCAACACTTGATTGTATGATTATGAGAATGTACACTGTGATTGTGATTGTGTCTATTTGAATAGATCAGGTGTTATGTTCGAACACACTAACTTGGATTAGGTCTCACGTTTTGATTCATCTATGGGGTCATGTGTCACGTCTGGAACACTAACTTGAATTGGGTAACACGTACCGATACACTAACAGATTGGGTGTGGGTTCGATGAGAGGACCATGAACTTGTCATATTGATGCATTATAGACAATGTGAAATTAGGATTGATCCTTAACTGATGACTAATATTGTATATCTTCGGTATATGTTTTTTTTATTATGTTGTGGTTACTTGTATATGTTTCACCTTTTGAAATAGTCATATTATCCTACCAGTACATTGTGGTTGTGTACTGATACTGCACTTACTCTTTCTTTGTTGAGTATAGGGAATCTTAAGGTGGCTATTGACAGACCTCATTTAGAAGACCAGTGATCGATTGGAATTCAAGGGTGATTCAGTTCTTCCAGGTTGCCATCAGTTCTCGTTATATTTAGTCCATTTCTATTTGGACTTCGACTATCACATTAGATATTCTTATGTTTAGTTTGTGGTTACACCCATATTCTTAGACTTGTTATTAGAAGATATTATGGTACATTGACTTTAGGGTTCTAGGCATTACTTCCACATTTGTTTGTTAGACTTTCTAGAGTTTATGGAAACTTTCTATTTTCCTTTTCTTTAGCAACTTAAACCTGATTTCGTACATTTAAATATTTAGTTCTTGGGTTAGCTAATTAGTATTAATGGTTCTCCCACCGGAGGGTTAGTAAGGGTGTCAATCACGATGATCTGGGTCGTGATACTACCCTTCGCTAGAAAAAGAGTGGTTTCCTCCAATTTTTAATGTACATTTTAATGTTTTCCATTGTTTATTTGTTCTTCTTCTTCATAAAACATCCAATTTAGTATATCTTCTATATGTTATGTTATATTATATTATATTATATTATATTATATTATAATATATTATATTATATTATATTATATTATATTATATTATATTATATTATATTATATTATATTATATTATATTATATTATATTATATTATATTATATTATATTATATTATATTATATTATATTATATTATATATGTCAAGACCTGATTTCTCGATTCATGATGGCACCTGATATACCCCACCAGTAGGTTAGCCAACTCGTAACCTAGAACATCAAGCAATGAGTGAAAGGGCAGAAACTAATGAAAACAATAATCTAAACAAAAACAACAAGGCGGAAGCAAACCAAAATATATATACAGAAATCCCTCCCAAAACCTGAAAGTCACTAGTACAGAGCTATCCAATAGAGAGTACAAGTCCCAAGAGTGGACCACAACAAAGTGTCTCAAAAGCAACAAGACTAGCTAAAACAAAGAAGGAGACTAAACAAACCCAAAATGTCAAGTGATCACCCTCGTCACCGAGTCACAACTGCAACAAAAGGCTGGAACTAATCGCCGCTGATAAGTGGTACTGGGACCTGCATCACGAATTAGATGTAGTGTGTATTATGAGTACCAATATAACAGGTACTCAGTAGGCATCAAGGGGCGACTGAGCAAAAAGGGTAAAAACAATAAGAAAGGATAGAATCTAGACACAGAGAAGTCGAAGCGGGTATGAAAAGAAAGCACACGAGCATACCAGAAATAAACTAAGTACAACTAAACTAAATCTAACTTGACCCTCATAAGACCAGAAGGTACACTCATGCACAAGTTTAAATAAAACCTGAAAGAACACCCATAAGCCTGATAGGTACACAAAATTACTAACTCTACTGAGAAAGAAGAAAATCGAGATCCCAGCCCAAAGTAACCAAGATAATACATCAGGTTCCACCTAGCCCAGCTAGAAAGAGTGAATCCAGTGGGCACCCTAACAAACAGTCCACTCCCAGCCCAGCTAGAAAAAGGGACCCGAGGGTGAGGTTGATATCGCGAGTCGTCCTACCATGCAGCCAGCTCCAGCCCAGCTAGAAAGAGAGACCGGGGACACCCAGCCAGCAATACACTCCTAGCCCAGCTAGAAAGAGAGGTCGGGGGACAATCGCCAAAATCACCGAGTCTACCCAGCCAGAGATACGCTCCCAGCCCAGCTATAAAGAACGACCCCGGGGGTGATGGTATCTCCAATAGGATCCAATCCAACAACAGCCATCGTGGAACGCCGTCCACTCTAAGAAATCACAGAAAAGGCTCTAAGCATATACTATCTCAATGTCACGCCTCTAGTGATGCACTAATCCTTCGAGAACGCACCAAAACTGTAGAATTTTGAGAGAGAAGATACATAAGTGCAACAAGTAGCGATAGCGCCTAATCTAAGGCTCAAACTCTCAAGTCTCCTATCCAGTCTACAAGGATCTAAGTCATTCTAACAACATCAACAGGAAGTCAAGGCTACTTAAGCCTACACGAGTCATAAGTCTAAGGAAACACTAGCCTCACCTAGACAAAGGACATCGTGCTCAAATTTAAGGATGAAAAAAGCATAGAACACACAACATACCAGCATACAATAGCATTTAGCACATAAAGATGCAACTGTACTAACCATAAGGTATCTAATAAGGACAATCGATCCTAACATAAGATATCTAATCAAAGTAAGGTAGGAAACTGGTAAACACCATTAATTCACTCCAATCGACATGATTTTACACAATTAAGCTCAATCTAATAGAAAGGAAGTCATAGCCTACCTTTAGGCCGATCGTGCGCTCTCCAAATCACTTTGTCGGAGATTTTCCTTTTCGAATGACCCTTGAACGCTATCACTCTATCGAATATGGGATCACAACATTAGTACGGTCGTTTAGACACAAAATTCACAACAAACGGAGACGGGTCAAATTTTGGAGTCAAAGCGGCAATTATGGGACCCGCACGAACTGCCAGTCCCAGCAAGTCATAAATGACTCGGGTCACTATAGGAATGCTCTAAACGACACACAAAAGGCAAAATACATAAATGACCAGGAGGGTCATTACAATATCATTTCAAAAGAAGACATCATTTCACATTGAATGACTATGACTTTTCCAAAGAATTGCGACTTTTTTGATGAGTTTTGACATTTCTGAAGGGTTGTGTCATTTTTAATAAGAAACAATATGCACATGCTCATGCTACCATTTTTTTAACTATAAACAAGGGGATTTCCTCACATTTTGAAATACAAATTTTTTTATGTTTTCTATTCTTCTATTCTTAAAAACTCAAGTTTAATTTACAGATGTTGACAATCTCAAAGTGCAATAAAATTTGAACACTCCCTAACGTGAATGTTAAATTAACATAACACTCCAACTAAAAACTTTTAATTTAGTTTATCTTCTATATTTTACATCAATTTTTATTTACATTATATTATATTAAAAGTAAGAACTCCAACAATAATAACTAAGTAATACGCTATGAAGGAAGGAGGGTAAAGTATATTTAAGAGGTGTAACTAAGAGATTTGAACAGTGACCAACTTTCAGTACTAATCGTAAGAAAGTTTACATCCACTATTCATAGGAACTTAAACTTTATCATTCATTTTATAATTGCTTACCTATTTTTTAATTTTAATATTCACATTATTTTTTAAAATAGTGCAGTACATGATTTGACATTAATGTGCGACACACGTATGTCAAAACTAGTATATAAAAAATAGGGATCTCAAACAATATATCAATAACTAAGCAAAGGATTATAGGGGAGGGAGGAGAAGGTATATTTAAGAGGTATATTTAAGAGATTTAAGGGTATTTTTTGTTTACTTTTACGTATCACAATTACATTTAAAATAATAAAAATGTACTAAAAAGGAGATATATCTAGCTTTATATTATATATAGATATAAATATTTTTGCATATTGATTTCAGAGATTTCAATATGCACTTATAGTAATCATAAGAAAATTTCCATCCATTATTAATAGGAACCTATACTATTTATTCCATTCATTTACTTAATTTTTTGGTTTAATAATATCAAAATTATTTTTTAAAATAGTGTATCTCATGATTTTACATTCATGTGCAACGTACGTACAAAATAGTGTCTAAGAGTTTAGGTGCATTGGAAGTCAAACGTCAAGGGATGACTAAGACGTTCGACGACTAAGTCACCTATGTTCCTCATATGTGGTTTTATGTGTTTATGTGTGATTCATGAGGTTATGAGGTTCTTAAATAATTTATTACAGTGTATATAGGCAGTGTGTCAAGTTTCGTGAAGTTTGGACGTCAAACGCTCAAGAACGTCAATGACGTTCAAAAGATGTGCCTTGAACTGACCTTGTGTATGTAAGCATGTTTCGTTAAGTTTTACGTGTTCTTTTTGGGTGAAATTCATGTGATAGGTCCTAAACTTGTATACGGTCATGTTTGGGTTGGAAACTTCCGGGCAAGTATCCCCAAGGACCATCCAAGGGTCCTTGAGGAAGGACCCTTCAAGATGCCCAAGACTGTCCAAGACAGCCCAACCAACATATGGCAATCGATGCCCAGTTGGTAAGTCGACACCCCGTTGGTGGTGTCTCATCATTTGAGACTTAGGAATGGGATAGGAGAGACCAAAGGTGAGTCTCTGAACCAAACGACGGGAGGACAGGATGGTCCGTTTGTACAAACGGACCGTCGTGGCATGTCCCTACGCACAGCTTCACTGTTAAGTGAAGGGTGAAAGTGTAAATTCACCCCACATCCAAATTGAAAGTTTGGCGGTTCCTTTAGGGTCTTTTGGGTATTTTGAACATGTATTTAAGTCTTTAACACTTAGAAGAATTTATTCTTCCAAATCAAAACCCAAATTCTCTTAGAAATTCCTTAAGACTCTATTGAAGCCAAAACTCAAGGAAGAGCTTGGATTGGAGATTTGAGTGGTGATTATTCATCAAATTGGAGGATTAACATGATTGAGGTATGATTTTTGATCCTTGAAACTCTATTCATCAAGGAGCCCAAATTCAAAGATGTTTTCTAAAGTTTTCAAAGTTGAATTATCCTATTTCATGATCTATCCATGGGTTCTTGCATAAAAGGTTTTTAATAATTGAATATTGATTGAATTGTTGTTATTTAGATGATTTTAAATCAATTTACCTATAAACCCATGTAATTGATGAACCCTAAATTTTGACTAATTTATGGGTTACTTGATATTGGTCTAATGCTTGTGAATTCTAGTGTAGATTTCTATGGGCTTTCTAATGATGTAAGAATTGTATTCAATTGATGTCTAATTGGACTTAGATATATAAATCTATATTAAATTGACCTAGTTTCATCTAGTATTATGATTTATGCTTCGAATTGATGTTCATGGCCATGGGTAAGAGCCTTATGGTATTGAATTGGATGATTTAGACATGGATTGAAGTGGAGAGAATGGATTGATTGTACGCTGACCTATTTCTCTTTATTTTAAGTATTATATATATTCAATGATGTTGTGATTGGTTTTTTCCACTTATGGTGGCGGTGTTATGTGATTGATGTGGCCTTGTCGGCGTTATTTTAAGTATTATGATGATCATGGCCTTGTAGGCACTATTTGAAGTAATGTGATGATTTGTGTAGTTGATTGTGTGATATTTGATCATATATACCTATATGTGGAGTAATGTGAAAGTATGTGTTCTTCTATTGATGTTATTTAGGTGATCATGTTAGACTAATGACTATGTGTTCTTGTGTGTAGTCTTAGAGTTAATACATGATTGTTCCTACTTGACTACATGAGTTTATTATGGTTATATTGATGATGAAATATTAGTGTATAGGATGACTTAAAGATGATAATGGTTCTTCCTCTATGCTTCTAGAATGACATGTAATATGTGCTAAAGTGAAGTAATGTTTTGTCTTGTTTAGGTAGACTTGTGTCCCTTACTTGATGCGTGTATGAAAGTGAATATGTGATGTCTTGACTTAGGAGGCTAAAGCATCTTAGTCTTGAATGTATGAATGATATGTGAGACCTTGAATGATGATAAGAGGGTCCTTTATGTGAAACCTTGAACCTAGTGGCAAGGTTATGAAACTTGAAGTCGAAAGTCGTAGTGGTATCCTTCTTGTAATGAATGATGGACTTAAGGTTGATTGGCTGGAACAGCATCATATCAAACTTTAGGAAAGTCATGATGAGCTTCTTGTCGCCATTGTAAGGCAGCCCTAGAGGACCTCTTTGGTAGGTTAATTGTAATTGGGTTATGAACATGATATGGAACCCTTTTGTATGAACCTTAATGTGAATTAATCTATGAGAACAAAGGTTAGAACCGAGTGAGTATGGTAAGGGAAGTATTTCTAGTTAAAGAATGAGGCTAGAATACAAAGTAAGCCCTTCATATTCCTTAATCATGTGCCTACATGGGATGTGTCCAATTTCTACCATTGGCAAGTAGAACAACCTCATCGGAGTAGGATAGAACTCCGGATTCCATGTTTTGCTACCATGGTCTATGTCGGTTATTGCCTATTCTCATCATGTGGGATACCTATTAGCATTAGAGAAGTTCTATGAAGTTTAGGTGGTGGTATGGAACGCTATATAGACATTGCACAATAGGCTTTGAAGATGTTAGTGAGAGTCCCTAGGTCTTCTCCAATACCATTACTTGAAATGTCCTTTATGTGATGAATGTCTCTTAAATGAACTAAAGAATGTAATGACTTAATGATAGAAAGTATGTAAATGAATGAGTACCTAATCTAAAGTAACTTAAGGATTCCTCAGTTAAAGTGTGAAGAGGGCATAAGGGATGATCTCTTTATGTCTTAATAATGGAAGTCTTGAGAATGACTCTAGTTAGGGAAGTTGGTTGTTATGTTGGACATGATATAAGTTTAGGAAGTCTTAAGGATTATTTAGGTAACCCTGAAGAGAGTGTATGGGCATTCTCTTCTAGGAGTACTTAAGTAAGTCTTTTGATAGCCTTAGTGAGGAGATTGTCATATTATGTATGTTATGTATTTGGTGTATTGTAAGCGTGTATGTGTCTCATTCTAAGTAGTCTTGAGGATCGTTTAGGCATGCTTGGAGAGGGTGTATGGGCGGTCTCTCTTTGTATGACTTAAGTGAGTCTTAGGATAGCTTTTAGTGGGATGATTACATGCTAGAAGATGTCTTAAGTGAAGGTAAGGCACTTCACTGTACGGTGAAGGAATTCGGTTTAAATGTTATCTTATGTGTTTCAAAGTTGATAAATGTTGTTATTATGATTATATTATGATATTTAAATGAAAAGATGCATATTTCCAATAAATGTCCGTTTTCATGATTTTTATGCATTATGTCATACTTAGTACATGTGGTTGTACTAATTCCATGCTTTTATCTATATCTATAGTGGTTGGTAGGTGAGGAGCATTTGGGAAGAAAGACTTGGATCGTAGCATCGTTCAAGAGAAGTTGAAGTATGTCCTCATTTGACTCGAGGGGATAAATGTCTTTTATTGTTCTTATTGAAGTATTGTAATAGACTTAGTAGTACTATGTTTTCTATTTCGTATGGGTCGTGTCCCAAGTACTCTTGTGTCTAAAATTGATGAGATTGAGACTTAGTATTTCCTATTACTTTTATATGAAAGAGTTTTTTAAGACTATGATATTATTTGTGAAAATTTTTAATTCCGTACTACTTTTGACTATGTATAAGCGATGAATGATATGAAAGGGCTTGTATAAGACCTCCGAGAGATCGAGTACGCCGGTCACAATCCGAGATTGGCTCTATCTTCTAGGGTGTGGTCTCGGGTTGTGACAGAAGATCCATTAATTTTTCAGCCATCACCGCCAAGTTCTTCTAATTATCACGTATGTCTATCCATTAATTAATTAATTAATCAATCTATATTTCCTCTCTTAAATTTTCATATCTGTAAATATACATTTCCTTCTTAGAATGTTTAAACCTTTATTTTTTGTTTTCTTGTTTTCTTTAAATGTTTGGGTTCTATGAATACCCATTTCCTTCTTTGAATGTTCATCCTCATTTTTTTTCTTACTGCTTTAGTGTTTTGATTTGTAACACTCACTAGTATTCACTAAAGAATCTCAATCCTTCTAATTCTATTATATTTTTATTCCACTTTGTACCTGAATTTTACCGTATACTTTTTGGAAATTATAATTGTAATGACCCAAAAAAAAAAATCTTTTGAAAAATGTTGAGCTATTTGTTAATTACAATTTTTGAATTGATGGGTGAGTTTAAATAATTAATTTAATTGATAATAAAAGGCCAAGTCTGAAATTTATTTTAGACCCAATCATATTTGGCCCATAAATGTTAGAATAAGTTGGTAGGTTAATCACATTTAGTACATAATTATTTTAGACAAGAAAAGAAAGGGAGGAAGAACTATTACCTGCGCAAATCAGCGACCGACGTAGGAATCACTACTTTACATTGAGGTAAATATTAGCTAGTATTCAATATCCTATAGTGAATTGAAATGTTGTGGAAATAGTATTGTCTTTATGTCAATTGGGTTAGAAAAGGAAGTTGTGCAACGTTTCTGGTGGTTTTGGGGGGACAAACTTATAGCCCAATCATTGTCTAATCATTGCCAAATGATTGAGGATTGGTGGTTTAACTATTCAATAAGATAAACTATTTTATTAACGCACTGTGGAATTGTTGTGTTGTTCATAATATATTTTTTCCTCTTCTGTTCTTTTCGTAGTTAGGGTTATCGAGTAGTTAATTTCGATTATGATTTTCCTTTCACGTTTTTACATTATAATCCAAGTTTTACTATCTTAAGATAAGTAATTAAATATAATGGTAAAAAATTGTATTAATACTATTAGGTTGATGCTATTTAGAGAAATTGAAATTTAACCTTAGACTTGAAATTTGGAAGAATTGGAAGGATTAACAAGTTAATGGGCATCAAGACTTAGGAACTTAATTATAAATATGGGTAAGATTTTGGGTCTAGGCTAAACCTATTATATCGTGAGTGTTATTAGTTTCGGAATCTTATTGTGACAATGTACTTGAATAGATTGCATTGATTTAGAAGCTCAACAAAAATGGAAGACTAAAATCTCGGAGTGAATTGTGAATTAAATCAAGGCAAGTGGATTTCTAAACCCCTGTTAAGCATATGAAATTTGTGTTGTTCCTTTTCTGATGTTTGAGAATGATCTGGAGGCTTATTTCTTATTTGTTGATGTTGTATTACGGCTGCATTGTTGTGAATTGTGCATTGATATTAAAATGGCGATCTTCTCATTAATTATGTGAAATATATCATTTGCATTGGCTCTAAACTATGGTGGTGATAAGTATTATGTGATAAGCAGATGTACTATTTCGAAAGACGTATCGCGCGCCGCGATGGATACTATATTTTAAGGTTCGTATCGCGTGCCGTGATGGTTACTATTATCATGGGTCAGATTGCGCGCTGTGATCAATACATAGACAGATATGTCCCCCATGGATCCCAAATTGAGAGACAGCGGGTGTGTATCATTATAAAAGACATGCAACACTATACTTGACATTGCATTTCATGGCATTGCACTTTTTATCATTGATGAACTTGAACTTGTGTTTAGTTGATCTTGTGAGAGATTTTATATGAAACTTGTGAGTATTGAATATTGGGTTGTTATTGAGAATATGTAACCTGTTAGAGTGTTGTTGTTGGGCTGTGTACTTTGTAAAATATGAACTGTTAGGTTGGGCTGGTTTTATGCAGGTTGTAGTATTGAGGTTTGGATAGGGTGTAAGGGTTACCCGTATTTTGTTCCCTTAACTTGTGTTTAGAGATTTGCTTGTTGGGTACCGTGTGGTTTGGTACTTACCCCTTGCTTCTACAAATTTTTGTAGGTTACGAGCCCAAATCTTCGTGATATCTTCTATTCTCTTCATTTCTGAGGCTTTCTGTGGAGATTTTGAGGTAGTTGTTGTCATCTCAGTAGACCTTCTTACTCCTATTAATGATTTTGTTTTTACTTAAAAGACAATATCATTTGTGACTTGCTAATTTTATTTCATTTTAGTATTTACATTAGAGACTTGTGCACGTGACAACCAAGTTTTGGGGATTGAATTAAGTTGATTTGTCATTCATATTAGTAATTGTTATTGAACTTTTGTTTTATTTACGCACTTAATCAAAATGATTGGGTAATAGGCTGGATCATCTCGATGGGATAATCCAGTGTCATCACACCCATTTTTGGGTTGTGACAAAATGGTATCAGAGCACCAGTTTCATAGTTCTCACTTTTATACAAGTCGAGTCTACGTAGAGTCTCAAGGATCGATACAGATACCTTTGTACTTATCTGTGAGAGGCTATAAAGATTATTAGGAAACTTCCTTTTATTCATTCTATCTCATCGTGTGTGGTTACCTTCTTTAGCACTGAGTTATTGTATACTCTTTTGACATATTACGAGAACTAGAGCTACTGTTACTGGTGGTAGAGGGGAAGCACTTCTCGAAGCAGTTTTTGAGGCCCCGACTAGAGGTAGTGGTAGAGCCTGAGCTTGAGGTCGTACTTGTGTAAAGGGACTAGTCAAAGGCCATGGCCGTGGAGCAGTACCGGTGAGGGGTCGTCCTAGAGAGGTCTCTCCAGAGCCTCAGAATAATGCGGACAAGGTTCCTCCAGAGCATGCAGTCACACCTTTGCTTCAGGATACATTATTGAGGGTGTTAAGTGTGCTTGAGATCTTTACTCAGGGTGGTGGTGCGACCACCACACCACATGACTCTTAGAATAGGGAGGGGGCTCAGACCCAATAGCAGCAGGAAGCTTCAGTTATTCCAGATGCGGTGAGGCAGCTACCAGTGGATCCCGCGGTTGAGAATGATCTTGCACCAGCAGTTGCGGTTCAAGGTGCAACATTGGTTGTTCTGACAGAGGATGAGTAACGTCAGTATGAGGATTTGAAAATATGTATCCTCATTAGTTTCAGGGTGGGAAGAGTGAGGACGCTCATGAGTTTTTGACTACATGCCAAGAGTTGCTAGAGGTGCTTCGATAAGCTGAGTCACATGGGGTTTGATATGCTACACTCCAACTTCATGGGCAAGCGAGACAGTGGTGGAGAACTTATTTGGTGACTTTGATAATAGGGTCTCCTCCAGTGACTTGGAAGAAGTTTTCCAGTACCTTCCATAATCGTTTTATCCCTTGGAGCGTGAGAGAGAAGAGTCGTTTGAGGTTTGATAATCTAAGACAGGACGACTTTTCTGTTACAGGGTATGAGGCCCGTTTTTGCAAGTTGTCTGGGCATGATTTGGCCATTATTCAAGACGAGACAGAGAGGATTCGTAGGTTTGTGAGGGGGATGACTTTCTCTATTAGATCGCCTATGTTTCAGGCATCTCGAGAGGGTGCTTCTTTCCAGTCCATTGTGGACGCTGCCAAAGAGGCAGAATTTATGGAGAGAGAGGAGTTTGGGGACCCTAAAGGGCACGTACATCAAGTAAGTTTCAAAGTACCTCATCTGGAGGCAGGGGATCACATAGACGGAGTAGTTTTATTCAGCATCGGGGACCCGTTCATGCATCTATCCTGATATCTGAGAGTGGTAAGATATCTCGGGGCTCTTATAGCCCAGGTCAGGGTCCGTACGGTTCACAGCAGCGACCTCAAGGCAAAGAAATTACATTGGGTTTTCAGTGTCCGCACAACAGTTCCCGAGTCAGAGATTTTGCTTTTCTTGTGGATATATAGATCACATGATGCAGAAGTGTACTTCCCATAAGAGTCGTGGAGGAACCCAACCTAATTTTAATTTCAGACTATACCACCAGCACCACAGGGTAGAGGTTGTGGCAGAGTTCAGACAGGTAGATGCGATAGAGTTTCTCGTAGTTGTACTGCAGCTCAACAGAGTGGAGGTAGAGGTACCACCTAGGCTGGTGGTGGACGAGGGGGCCACTGTTATGCTTTCCTAGGAAATCTGAGGTGGAGACCTCTGATGTTTTTATTACAAGTATCATCCCAGTAAGCCATCGGTCTGCGTCTGTATTGTTTGATCCAAGGTTTACATTCTCTTATGTGTCTACCTATTTTGCTGCTGAATTTGATATGATATGTGATAGCATGATTGTACCTATTCGTGTTTCCACATCAGTGGGTAAGCCCTTAGTCGTTGATCAAGTTTATCAATCCTGTCTTGCTTCTTTGGTTGGGTATGACACTTGGGTAGACTTAGTCATTCTAGGGATGGTAGACTTTGATGTTATCTTGGGTATGAATTTTCTTTCTCCTTATCATGTTATACTTGATTGTAATGCTATGATTGTGACCTTAGTGATGCCTGGTGTTCCGAACGTTGAGTAGAAGGGTGCTAATGGCTCTTATACTAGCACGGTCATCTCTTTTATCTGTGCTCATAGATTTGTGGAGAAAGGGTGTTTGTCTTACTTAGTTTTTATTCGGGATACTAGTGTTGAACCACCTCCCATGGACTCTGTCCTGTGGTTTAGGATTTTCCCAATGTATTCCCTTCTGATCTTCCAGGTGTTCCTCCCGATAGGGATATTAATTTTTCTATTGATTTGGAGCCTGGCACTAAGCCCATCTCTATCCCTCCTTACCATATGGCTCCAGTAGAGTTGAAAGAGTTGAAGGATCAGTTGCAGGATTTATTGAGTAAGGGTTTTATTCTCCCTAGTGTGTCACCTTGGGGTGACCCTGTGTTGTTTGTGAAGAAGAAAGATAGGACTATGACGATGTGTATTGATAACGGACAGTTATAAAAGGTAACACTGAAGAATAAGTATCTTTTTCCGCATAATGATGACTTATTTGAACAGCTACAGGGGTCATCATTGTTCTCTAAGATTGATTTGAGGTTCGGGTATCATCAGTTGAAAATTAGGGCATCAGATATCCCTAAGACAGCTTTTTTATCCCGATATGGGCATTATGTGTTCTTAGTGATGTCCTTTGGGTTGACTAATGCCCCTACAGCATTCATGGATTTCATGAACGGGGTGTTTCGACCATACCTTTATTCGTTTGTGATTGTCTTTATTGATGAGATTTTGGTTTACTCCCAGACTGAGGATGACCATGTCCGACACTTGAGGATTGTACTTTAGAGGTTGAGAGAAGAGAAGTTGTATACCAAGTTCTCAAAGTGTGAGTTCTGGCTTAGTTCTGTGGAATTTTTGGTGCATGTGGTGTCCAAGGAGGGTGTTAGAGTAGATCCGGATAAGATTAAGGCAACTAGAGGCTCGACGCGACATACTTCTCCTACTAAGATTCGGAGTTTTGTAGGATTTGCAGGCTATTACCGATGATTTGTTCAGAGTTTCTCTACTATTGCGGATCCATTGACTATATTGACTCGACATTGTGTGGGTTTTCAGTAGTTTGATGATTGTGAGGAGACCTTTCAAAAGCGCAAGACTTTATTGACTTCGGCTCGTGTGTTGACTCTACCTGAGGAGGGAGAAGACTTTACTGTGTATTGTGATGCTTCATGAGTTCGATTGGGTGGTGTATTGATGCAGAAAGGGAAAGTGATTGCTTATCTTCTAAGTTGTTGAAGTCCTATGAGAAGAACCACCCTACTCATGATTTGGAGTTTGCGGTTGTGATATTTGTACTTAAGTTATGGCGTCATTATTTGTATGGGGTGCATTGTTGTCACGACCCGAAAGCACCCCCTAGAAGTTAGGGAAAACTTTCGAATCGTGACCGGGCGTACTTGACCCCTTTGGGGTCTCGTACAAGCCCTCTAACTAGCATTCATAACATAAAGCATGAAAAGTAGTGCGGAATTTAAAACTTTTCACGATAATAATAATAAAAGGAGTCTTTTCATAAATACTAAGAAATCTTATCGTCACAAGCCAACTTAAAGACACAATTTGGAATCTTAGGGACACGGCCCTTTACAATAAAAGTAAATACATTTTTAAGTCTTAATAAGGAAACTAAGAAACATAAAAACTATGTCCTCGAATATATGAGGACATACCCAAGACTTGAGAGATAGAATTCCCAAGCTTCAACTTCGATCCTCCAAAGGCTTCCAACCTATACTCATAAGGTATAAAAAGTATGGGGTTAGTACAACAATGTACTAAGTATGGCATATGCAAAAACATGCAAAAAGGGACATTTTAGTAAAGATAGCTTTTTATGCAATTCAAATATAACCTTCAAGAATCTAGAAGCAAACCAACATAAGAATCAACAATTAACACTTTATAGATATCTTACCAAACTTAAATTAAACAAAAGGAACATTTCAATTAACTTTGCTAAACTTGCAATGAAATTGAATAAAGCATCATAGTGAACATTTTGAATTCTTACAATGAAGACCTTACAGTGAATGGCACGGTCCAAGTCATATGAACCCTTTTCTTTGAAGTTGCCCTAACCTATGGTTATCCTAAGACTCCCTAAGGTGAGCCAAGAAGGGACTCTCATTACACCTCCCTTCAAAGCACACCAAAGCGACCCTTAAAACTACCAAATCTTAGGCTTACTTCGTTAGAAATCAAATCCACGCCCTTGGCTAACATATGCAAAACACTCATGAAAATATAGGTCATACCAAGTGCAATGTGAGAGTAGCATCCCATACTACCACTCCCACTTAGTACTCCTAATGGATTCCATTTACTCAAGTACTCCACAATAATCCTCCATAACACTACACCATAGTACTCATTCTCACGGATTTCATGAAGGTACTCTTATCCCATAGTAGGTATAGGTCACACCAAGTACAATGTGAGAATAGCATCCCATACTACTACTCCCACTCAATGCTCCTACTTGGTAACTAATGTGGATTGAGCACTTCACGACATACATACACAATTTCACCAATACACAAGATAATTAGTTTCAAAACAATTCTTTTGTGGGAGTTAGCTTAACCGACAAAGACCATGAGAGCTAGACATGGAATCCCGATATTAACCCCTATCGGATGAGGGATCCTTACTTGCCTAGAGTAAGGTCATGCTTCTTAGCGTTTACATGGCTTTTACAATAGCTACACCTATGCGGGCACATAGTTAAGGGATAAGGAGATTGCTACTAAGTAACTCACTCTCTACTAACGAGGAGTACTCATCTCAAGAGGTACTTTGGATTACAACATCTCAACTAACGAAGTGCAATCCACCTCCCCTTCATATCCTCTCGGTGCTAGGCATAAATCCACACGGATTTCTCAACATAATAGTCTATCTTAGAAAGCTCACTAGGAAATGGAGAGGTTGTTACTAGACACTACCTCTCAACTCACGAGGTGTGTCCACCTCAAGATTTCCCCTTTTTGCTCAACTTGACATAATACAAATCTTAAAAGAGTGTGTGTGTGTACATATGCACACCTTGCATATAAGCATCATTTCATTATCATCAAGTTCTACTCATACTTTAGCCTTGATACATCAAGCTACACACTCTACATACTTCTCATAATCATATACTTCATTTAGACATAAACTAGGTCAAACATGCAATTCAAGCTACATCAAAACCCAACACAAGACCCATTTCCAATATATATATCTTCATTTCACATATTAGACCTTCAAAATCACATACTCAAACCATACTAAGTAACATCAAGTTCATCAATTAGCACCGCCACCCATAAGGTGGACCATACCACTCAAATAGCAATTCATAATAAGAATTATACAATGAGAACAACTCATCAACAAATCAAACCATCATTACCCATAAGCAATTTATCAATATTTCACCATATTAAGGCCCTTAGGGCAGTAGCTACACCAACATGACAAATACAAGAAGACCCAAGTTCATACCCTACTCAAATCATGCTCACATAACCCATTTTCAAGTCAAAATTTGAAGTATGCATAAACAAGAGTTTCATGGAGTTTTAACATCAAAATCATCTATTCAAACCAAGATAAATACATTTAAACCATTAGAACTTAGTTACAAGAAGACCCATAATAGAAATCAAAGTTTTGAAGAAGTTGAGTTTAAAACCCCTTTTTGAAAACCATTTTTGGAAGTTGGCTTCTTGAATGGAAAGGTATTCAAGAATGGATACCATACCTTTATGAGAAGGAAACCCACGAATTTGATGAAGAAACACGTTCAAATCAGCCCTCCTTTCCTTCCTTAACCTCTAGCCTTCAATGGAGTCTTGGAGAGAGTTTCTTTAGAGAGAGAGATGAATTTTGAAGTGAGGGGATCTTGTCTAGGTCTAGGGTTTAAAACTAGTTTAATATAACCTAAAAACACCAAAATTATACACCTAGGGTCTTATAAGACTTGGGGTGTATTTACATAAAACACCCCAAGTTGGCAGCCTTAAGTTGTGCACTGGCAGGCCTCGTCGACGAGACCTCCTCGACGGACCATCACGTCCACCACGGACCGTCACGGGGTTCCGTCGAGGAACACTTGGCTTCTAAATGGAGCCTGTCCCAATTTCACTCTCTGTCACCCGCGACGCCCTGGCTCGACGGACCGTCCTGAGTACGACGGACCGTCGCCATGGCCGTCGTGAGCTACAGATGGGCAGACTTGCCCAAGTCCTGGGCCCTTCATCTAGAGTCCTTGGTGTCCTAGGTGAGGTCGTACCCGGACGTCAAACCCCTAAACTAAGTCGTCTAGGTATAGGGAACATCCGACGCATGTTTCAAGTAAAACGAACACATACAACTTATCCAAACTTGCCAAGACATGCTAGTACATTCTAAGGCATACCATCCGAACGTCATGGACGTTTTTGGTCGATTGAACTCCAAACTTAACCAAACTTTGCACACTGCCTAAGGACACCAAACTAACTCCGTTTAACTTAAAATTAACTCAAGAAACAACCATGAGGCTCTAGTTCACCTTAGTTCATTTTGGGGCGTTATATTCTCCCCCACTTGGAATAACATTCGTCCTCGAATGACACTTAAATTTTAAGAACAACAAGGACTCACTTAGCATCATATAATACACTTAGATCATGATCAAAACATCATCAATCAAAGCATCCATTAGCAAGGAGCATCATTTCACACTTTCAACACTTATCAACACCGACTACTTTTGCCAAACTTTACAAAGTCAAAACTCAACCTTAAACTTTTGTTATGGAGGAACTACCTTCTCCAACATTAAACATACTCATATACAATAATTTTGCACATATTTAAACTTAAATTAAGGCAAGGCAAATTTTTCTCAAATTGCAAATTTTTCACAGTGAATACTCATTGTAACATTGTCAAATATACAAAACTTTCAAAATTCCACTCTTTGAACAATTTATCAACATGACATGATCATATGAACTATAAAACCATATATACTCATTTCATAACACAAAAGCAACAATAACCAAGAGTTGAGACTTACCAAAACCATCAATCCGGATTAATTATCCTTTCTAGCCCCCATCCCATAGGAAGGGTTCTTCTTGGGAGCATTAGGATCTAGGGAAGCTTGATTGACATCTCTCCCCCTTGATTTAAGGTTTGGGCAGTCCCTCATCTTGTGGCCTCTATTACCACATGCAAAACAACCATCCGTTCTGGCAAGGCACTTACCCCCATGTTGCTTGCCACAAGTAGGGCACCTAGCCCTTTTATAGGAATGACCACCACCTTGAGAAGATTGATTTGGAGCCCTATCCTTGTTTCCCATAGAAGAATCTTGGGGATAAAACCTCTTCTTAGGCCTTTGGTGACTAGAATAATCCGACCTAGGTCTCTTACCCTCTTGCCTTATCTCCCTAACTTTGGACTCCTCAATTTGTTATGCATAAACCATGAGCCTAGAGATATCCATGTCATTAAGAAGCATAGCCGTACGACACTCTTTTTCCACCAAGCTAGACACGCCCATCACAAACTTGTTCATCCTAGCCCTAGGGTTGGCTACCATGTTTGGGGCATACTTAGAGAGTTGGGTGAATTTGAGAGAGTACTCTTGCACACTCATTCCCCCTTGACGGAGGTTCATGAATTCAACCATCTTCTTCTCCCTCCACTCTAAAGGAAAGAATCTATCTAGGAAAGCCTCTTTGAATTCCTCCCAATCAACCGGTCCTCTTTCTAAGGGTCTCTCACCCCTCCATTGCTCATACCACACTTGAGCAACATCCTTAAGTTGGTAAGCGTCCAATTCCGCTTTCTCCCTAGGGGTCACACCCATAGCATCTACCACCTTGAAAACCTCATCTATGAAGCCTTGTGGATCTTCATCCACCTTAGTGCCATGAAAAGTAGGAGGGTTCATCCTCATAAAATCCCGAATCCTAGAAGCGGGAGTACTAGCATTTGGTTGGGGCCTATCTCCTAGGTTAGCTTGGCCCACAAAGTAATTGTTGACAACTTGAGCTTGAGCCGTCATGAGTTGGGTCAAGTTCATTAGGGCAGCCCTCAACTCCGCATTAGTCATATCACCCTCAACAAAAGGAACTTGAGGCATAGGAGGCACTTGAGGTCCTTGAGGTTCCGGAGGCACTTGAGGTTCTTGAAGAGGAACCTCCTCATTTTCCTCCCCTAAGCTAACAATAGGAACTTGGTCAACATGGGGAAGGACTCTCTCATTTGCTACACCTCCCTCCTCCCTTCTAGCGGTCGATCTCCTCGTATTCATGTCCTAAAAACACAAAAGAAGAGGTTGAGAATAGACACCTTATATACTCAACTCAAAGGCACGATACTAGAATAGAGAAGAAAGTGAAACTTCTAGCATCCTATAGCCTCTTGTCGATGGATGTGTCGCGACTCACACCAATGACCAAGATACTACTAGATGTGGCTTGTGAGACTTTCAGACCTTATACTATTTTTCAAAACCTTATGCTCTGATACCAAGTCTTGTCACGACCCGAAAGCACCCCGTAGAAGTTAGGGAAAACTTTTGAATCATGACCGGACGTACTTGACCCCTTTGGGGTCTCGTACAAGCCCTCTAACTAGCATTCATAACATAAAGCATGAAAAGTAGTGCGGAATTTAAAACTTTTCACGATAATAATAATAAAAGGAGTCTTTTCATAAATACTAAGAAATCTCATCGTCACAAGCCAACTTAAAGACACAATTTGGAATCTTAGGGACACGGCCCTTTACAATAAAAGTAAATACATTTTTAAGTCTTAATAAGGAAACTAAGAAACATAAAAACTATGTCCTCGAATATATGAGGACATACCCAAGTCTTGAGAGATAGAATTCCCAAGCTTCAACTTCGATCCTCCAAAGGCTTCCAACCTATACTCATAAGGTATAAAAAGTATGGGGTTAGTACAACAATGTACTAAGTATGGCATATGCAAAAACATGCAAAAAGGGACATTTTAGTAAAGATAGCTTTTTATGCAATTCAAATATAACCTTCAAGAATCTAGAAGCAAACCAACATAAGAATCAACAATTAACACTTTATAGATATCTTACCAAACTTAAATTAAACAAAAGGAACATTTCAATTAACTTTGCTAAACTTGCAATGAAATTGAATAAAGCATCATAGTGAACATTTTGAATTCTTACAATGAAGACCTTACAGTGAATGGCACGGTCCAAGTCATATGAACCCTTTTCTTTGAAGTTGCCCTAACCTATGGTTATCCTAAGACTCCCTAAGGTGAGCCAAGAAGGGACTCTCATTACACCTCCCTTCAAAGCACACCAAAGCGACCCTTAAAACTACCAAATCTTAGGCTTACTTCGTTAGAAATCAAATCCACGCCCTTGGCTAACATATGCAAAACACTCATGAAAATATAGGTCATACCAAGTGCAATGTGAGAGTAGCATCCCATACTACCACTCCCACTTAGTACTCCTAATGGATTCCATTTACTCAAGTACTCCACAATAATCCTCCATAACACTACACCATAGTACTCATTCACACGGATTTCATGAAGGTACTCTTCACCCATAGTAGGTATAGGTCACACCAAGTGCAATGTGAGAATAGCATCCCATACTACTACTCCCACTCAATGCTCCTACTTGGTAACTAATGTGGATTGAGCACTTCACGACATACATACACAATTTCACCAATACACAAGATAATTAGTTTCAAAACAATTCTTTTGTGGGAGTTAGCTTAACCGACAAAGACCATGAGAGCTAGACATGGAATCCCGATATTTACCCCTATCGGATGAGGGATCCTTACTTGCCTAGAGTAAGGTCATGCTTCTTAGCGTTTACATGGCTTTTCCAATAGCTACACCTATGCGGGCACATAGTTAAGGGATAAGGAGATTTCTACTAAGTAACTCACTCTCTACTAACGAGGAGTACTCATCTCAAGAGGTACTTTGGATTACAACATCTCAACTAACGAAGTGCAATCCACCTCCCCTTCATATCCTCTCGGTGCTAGGCATAAATCCACACGGATTTCTCAACATAATAGTCTATCTTAGAAAGCTCACTAGGAAATGGAGAGGTTGTTACTAGACACTACCTCTCAACTCACGAGGTGTGTCCACCTCAAGATTTCCCCTTTTTGCTCAACTTGACATAATACAAATCTTAAAGGAGTGTGTGTGTGTACATATGCACACCTTGCATATAAGCATCATTTCATTATCATCAAGTTCTACTCATACTTTAGCCTTGATACATCAAGCTACACACTCTACAAACTTCTCATAATCATATACTTCATTTAGACATAAACTAGGTCAAACATGCAATTCAAGCTACATCAAACCCAACACAAGACCCATTTCCAATATATATATCTTTATTTCACATATTAGACCTTCAAAATCACATACTCAAACCATACTAAGTAACATCAAGTTCATAAATTAGCACCGCCACCCATAAGGTGGACCATACCACTCAAATAGCAATTCATAATAAGAATTATACAATGAGAACAACTCATCAACAAATCAAACCATCATTACCCATAAGCAATTTATCAATATTTCACCATATTAAGGCCCTTAGGGCAGTAGCTACACCAACATGACAAATACAAGAAGACCCAAGTTCATACCCTACTCAAATCATGCTCACATAACCCATTTTCAAGTCAAAATTTGAAGTATGCATAAACAAGAGTTTCATGGAGTTTTAACATCAAAATCATCTATTCAAACCAAGATAAATACTTTTAAACCATTAGAACTTAGTTACAAGAAGACCCATAATAGAAATCAAAGTTTTGAAGAAGTTGAGTTAAAACCCCTTTTTGAAAACCATTTTTGGAAGTTGGCTTCTTGAATGGAAAGGTATTCAAGAATAGATACCATACCTTTATGAGAAGGAAACCCACGAATTTGATGAAGAAACACGTCCAAAGCAGACCTCGTTTCCTTCCTTAACCTCTAGCCTTCAATGGAGTCTTGGAGAGAGTTTCTTTAGAGAGAGAGATGAATTTTGAAGTGAGGGGATCTTGTCTAGGTTTAGGGTTTAAAACTAGTTTAATATAACCTAAAAACACCAAAATTATACACCTAGGGTCTTATAAGACTTGGGGTGTATTTACATAAAACACCCCAAGCAGGCCTCGTCGACGAGACCTCCTCGACGGACCGTCACGTCCACCACGGACCGTCACGGGGTTCCGTCGAGGAACACTTGGCTTCTAAATGGAGCCTGTCCCAATTTCACTCTCTGTCACCCGCGACGCCCTGGCTTGACGGACCGTCCTGAGTACGACGGACCGTCGCCATGGCCGTCGTGAGCTACAGATGGGCAGACTTGCCCAAGTCCTGGGGCCCTTCATCTAGAGTCCTTGGGGTCCTAGGTGAGGTCGTACCCGGACGTCAAACCCCTAAACTAAGTCGTCTAGGTATAGGGAACATCCGACGCATGTTTCAAGTAAAACGAACACATACAACTTATCCAAACTTGCCAAGACATACTAGTACATTCTAAGGCATACCATCCGAACGTCATGGACGTTTTTGGTCGATTGAACTCCAAACTTAACCAAACTTTGCACACTGCCTAAGGACACCAAACTAACTCTGTTTAACTTAAAATTAACTCAAGAAACAACCATGAGGCTCTAGTTCACCTTAGTTCATTTTGGGGCGTTATAATTGCGAGATCTTCACTAATCATCAAAGTCTTCAGTATATCTTTTCACATCCGGGGAGCACACCCTAGAAGTAACATGGCGGACTTCACCTCTCGGAGGTCTTATACAAGCCCATAGTTATCATTCATCGCATTGACATAGTAAATTTAGCGGAAAATATAAAACTTTTCATAGCACATCATATGCTAGAAACTTCCCTTCATATATATATAAAACATAAAGTCACATACTTAGACCTTAAGTCTCTTTTTCATCTTAGACTCAACAACATTAGATTACATTAGGGACACGGCCCTTAAGACATATTACATAACTATACAATATTTAAACACTTTATAGTAAAGACATAAGTAGGAGATCCTTGAACTTAAGGATTCCTTTCATTGAGCTTGGAAATCATCTATCAAGATCTTCACCATTCAAGACATCCTTTAAGAATCCATAACCTACACTTTGTGTAAAAAGTAGAAAAGAATAGGATTAGTACAAGAATGCACTAAGTATGGCAACCATGCAAAAACATGCATTTAAAAGGGACATTTTCTTGAAATCATACTTCTTGCCATTTTAAGTAAATCTTCATAAAACCTTTATCCAATAGCATTTATATCATTCACATACTTCATATAAACATATTCAAAGGCCAAACATTTCATAAGATCACATATAGAATTTATTACATTTTCAAGTCACATTACAGTGAGCTAGTTTTCCCTTAACAGTGAACTATCTTCCCTTTTTATTCCTTAACCTCCCAAGTAACCCTCTAGTGATACTTGGTGCAATGCCTCACCTTAAGGTCACAAGGAAACATACATATAACCTACAAAAGGCAACACATACCATCATAGAAGTGTAGCACAATATAGACATATTTAAGCCAATACCATAGGATCAATACAGTAAGCTATACTCAACTTGCACATATACCAACTTCACTTTATATCAATGCATTATACGACCTTACTCATAATCCTACTCTAAGTCTACTAGTGCAATGTATATGTGAAGCCCCATAACCTCACACATACTTAGTAAACCTATCATAAGACCGCAAGCCTTATCATCCAATTCATACATCAACAAGTAAGTGAAGACAATTTCATTCATGTCAATACAAGACCTTCATCATATAGTCAATAAGATCAACATCATGCATATAGACTCATACCATGCACATCTTCATAACAAGTAGACCAATGTCATGCATAAAGAACATATACATAGTGACATGCATTAGAACACCTTCCCAAGACTTCCTAAGGAGCTACTTGTGCAATGTCTAGATGGGTTCATTACTTCCACCTATCCTAAGTAACCTCACTTAAGTCATCCTAGTTAGGGTCCTAGTCATTTACTTCCATTGTCTATTTTACTTTATGGAAATTATAGCCTTTAACTGACATAGACCATGTGATACTAACATGGAATCCAGTGTCATGAAACCCCGCACCGAAAGAAGGTGGTCTACCGGCCAAAGTAGAACCAAATATGACATAGCTTTCTAGGTGGATCCACTAGCTAGTATCCTATGGTGGCAACATAGTTATTGAACTTGGAGGTACATATGAAAACCCTCTTTATGCCTAATTGGGGCATTATAGTTATTCACTTATGGAAATCCTCTGTATACCTATTGAGGCATTGTGGTTATCCACCTCATGATATTTATGGTAGACCTTTCTTCCCACATTGGGAAGGGACACACACTCATACTCAAGTTCACTCGGTGCTAAGCTAAGTTCCCTTTATTGAAAAAGCCTTTATTATCATTTCTTTATAAAACATAGGTTTAGGAGAGTCATCCCCTCATATGCTTAACTCATAGGTCATAGATGAAATTTCATCAACCTAATTCATGTGAGGAATCCCTTCACATGGACATAGCATATGTAAAGCACCATCTAGTTTAGGGTACACATGAATACACCTTTCAAGGCCTCTCTCTTTACTAGATCTTCATACATGTGTGTGTGAATACTTATATGTGAGCAAACCTTTTCACATAACACATAAAATCCACACATGGACATACATCATTACATTCATGCATAAGTGAACAAGTGTAACTATATGAACCATGCTTTCATATAAACACAATTAGACACTAGGTATAATCGTACTTCATCATACCACATACTTCACATTACCATATAATACATGTTTATAACAAACCTTTATGGAATCAAGCTTAGCATGCATAATAGTAGACATTAGTGAATATGAGATTTACCTTTCATTTAGACACCATGACCTATACTACTTGTAAGCATGCATGTAGAGTGAGGGTGTGTGTACATTGGTCAATATGATCACATAATGGCTATCAACAACATATTGAGGCAGCCACCCTCTTAGAACACAATACCCATTCAAGCATAGACCACACAACACACTTTAGCATAGGAGGCAAGCTAACTTCATATTTTACTTTAAGACTCCTAACATTAGCTATTCACTCATTTGTATAGGGGTTCATGGGTAGGGGTCATCAATCATCAACACTTCATCAATGGAAGCACCTACACATTATATTACACAACCATTTACATGCTCATAACAATAGTAACATAACCTAGATTCACAACTAAAGTAGAAGACTAGGCACAAGTTGCACATAAAGTGATCATCATAATCACTCAATCATATATTCATCAATTTGACTTCAAGGCCATGGTCACACATATATAATGACAATAACGTAAATACCACAACCATAAGTGGATCATACCACACAATGCCATACAAGGCTTCATCAACATTACTATAGAGAAATACAGAAGTAGAAGAGTAGAGCAATTCTTACCAATCCTTTAGCCTTTGGTCATCATTGACCATTACTACTCTTTCATCAATAAATAAAGTATAGGGCAGTAGCTAAAGTACCATAATCATACATGAAGTTAAGTATAAGCTACTACAAGGTCATGTTACAACTAGTACAATACATTAACATACTAGAAGGTAGAAGGACATAGACCATCAACCAATTTCACTTACATGGATTATAGATCATATTTCATCAATAATATCAAACTAAGGCAGTAGATAATCATACACTTAATCATAACGAAATCATGCTTAAAGCACTTCAAGATCAAACTTCCAACATAGGCATTATACTTATTAATTCGCTAGAGTATAGAGGAATTAGCCAATACTATTGATTCCCTAAGGCATTGATCATCAATCATATTTTAACAATAATGTACATGCTAGGCAGTATCTCAATAGATCTTTACTAAGAAGAAAATCATGTTTCATCTAACCACAATTCGAGATCACATCACATACATAGCCTTTTTTACTTCATAGACTAAAAGAACCTAGATCAATTCATGGAAGACTTTATTTAATTTGATCATCAAGGGTTTATACCCACAATTCATCCATAATGTTAACTTAAGGCAGTAGCTACAGTGATTCATGCATAATTAAAATCCTACACAATTGTTCTAAAATTGAATTCACTTTAACATGTAGGAACATAGGCTAGTAACACTCAATTCTTCATACATTGATCCTCATGGATTATTCATCAACAATTCAATATCAATATACTTAAATAACAGTAGATATAAGCAATTCAACATAAGAGACTCGCAATTCAACCATTAATAAGCCATGATCACAATGCTCATGCAAGGGCTAAATTAAGTTTGGGAAGGGACATGGGTTCATCATGCAATTGGATTCAAAATCACGTTAAAACCAATATATTATCTTTAATTCAGCATGATTTAATCATTCAAAATGTTTTTAGAAAGAACCCATGGCTAGATTGAAGAAGAAGAACTTTGATCATAAAATCTCTTTTGAAACTTTGAGATTAACTCTCTAGATGGAAGGATAAATAGAGATGAAGGATCACCATACCTTTGTCTAGTTTAAAACCTCAAAAACTTGGTGAAGAACCCAGGAGAATCCAATCTACAAGCTGTTCTTGAGCTTCAACAACTATGGAGGTTTCTAGGGAGAATATTTTTGGAGGGAAAGGTTTATTTCGTGAGAAGGGATTGGGAATGGGTTGTTCACGTGTTTGATCCCTTAAATACACTCAAAAATAGGTAAATGAATCAATTAGAGTCGTTTCCCATTCACCCCTTTAAATAAAACAGTCGCATGGCAGTGTTGCAAGCCACCATTGACGGATGACCATCGACGGGCCATTGGTCAATCGACTGGCCTTCCTTTGGCTTCCATCGATTGGTCCTTGGCCTGTTTTTGGATTGCGACCTGCCCAAGATAAGTGTCAATTGACGAGACCTCACCTATGGGCCGTTGGTTGACCAACTAGCCGTCGTTTGGTTCAGTCGATTGACACTGCCAAGGCAGTGTCTCGACTAGCCTTGGGTCCTTCTTGTGTGGCCCTTTTGAAGTCGTACCTGGACTTTTCCAACGTAAATACAACCCTTAACAATTTGTAGATCTCCCACATGATTTTCACCCAAAACAAATACTCGCAACATGTCCAAACATGCAAGGCGCCATCAAGACACACACATGCATGTCTCAAGGCTATCTTTCAAACGTCTTGGACGTTCTTGGACGTTTGACCTCCAAACTTCTCGAAACTCCATATAATACCATTAAACATCATTATAACTCATTTTAAGACTTCATAATCTCATTTCATACAATTATAAACACGTATAGACATATGAGGCACATAGGTGACTAGTCGTCGAACGTCTTGATCGTCCCTTGACGTTTGACTTCCAAATCACCTCAAACTTTACACACTGCCTATAAACCATATTATAAGTCATTTTAAGACCTTATAAGTTTAATATAAACATTATAGTCTCTAGACACCCTAACTCATTTTGAGGGTCTTACATATCTTTTGTCAGAGGGATTTGAACTTGAGGTAATGGAGATGTCTTGAGTTGCTGAAGAACTATGATGTGACCATTCTGTATCATCCGAGGAAGGCCAATGTTGTGGCTGATGCTTTGATTAGGAAGACTCCTAGCATGGGGAGTCTTGCAGCACTTAGTATTGAGGAGAGACCATTGGCTAGAAATGTCAAAATTTTAGCTAACAGTCTTGTCCGATTACAGATTTCAGAGGAGAGTGATGGGATGATTGCTTTTATTGAGGATCGGTCTTCTTTAGTCGACCAGATCCGTGTGCACCAGTTTGATGATGAGAAGTTATGTCTCATTCGAGACAAAGTATTGAGAATGGAATCCAAGGAGTTTGTCCTTGATTCTGATGGTGTCTTAAGGATCGGAGGCAGGATTTGTGTGCCCAAGACGGGCGAGTCTATTAGATTGATTCTTAAGGAGGCCCGTTGTTCTCGATATTCCATCCATCCAGGAGCGGCGAAGATATATCATGATCTGAGTCAGCATTACTAGTGGTGTGGGATGAAGATGGATATTTCAGACTTTGTTTTCAGGTGTTTGACTTGCCAATAGGTCAAGTGTGAGCACTAGGGGCCCGGGGGTGTATCTTAGTGGATGCCTATTCCTACTTGGAAGGGGAGCGTATTACTATGGACTTTGTTGTGGGTTTGTCTACCACACTGGGTGGTTATGACTCCATTTGAGTTGTTGTTGACAGGCTGACCAATCTGCCTACTTCATTCCGGTTCGGTTGAGGTATACAGCAAAAACGTTAGCCGAGCTATAAATCAATCATTTTGTGTGACTACATGGGGTTCCTATTTCTATTACATCAGATCCAGGTTCACTATATACTTCTCCCTTCTAGAAGGCATTATAATAGGTTTTGGGTACTCAGCTAGATATGAGTACAGCCTTTCACCCTCAGACAGATGGTTAGTCCGAGCAGACAATTCAGTTATTGGAGGATATGCTCTGAGCATGTGAGATCGATTTTAGTGCTAGATGGGATCGATATTTACACTTAGAAAAGTTTGCCTACAATAACAGTTATCACTCAAGTATTCTGATGGCCCCATTTGAGGCGTTGTATGGCAGACGATGTAGGTCTCCGACTGGTTGGTTTGATTTGGCGGATATGGACTCTTTTGATACTGACTTGCTTAGAGATGCTATGGAGCAGTTCTGTATGATTCAACATAGACTATTGACAGCCCAGAGTCGAAAAAAGAGTTATGCAGACCGGAGAATTAGAGTCTTAGAGTTTATGGAGGGCGACCATGTTTGGCTTAGAGTGTCACCTATGAAGGGTGTGATGCAGTTCGGAAAGAAAGGCAAGCTTAGCCCTAGATTCATTGGACCTTTTGAGATTTTGATTCGAGTGGGAGAGGTGGCCTATAAGTTGGCCTTGCCACCTAGTTTGTCGGCAGTTCATCCTATTTTCCATTTCTCTATGCTTCGGAAGTATATTTCAGATGAGTCTCATGTGATTTCATTTGATTCTGTGGAGCTAGGTCCAAACTTGACATTTGAGGAGGATCCTATATCTATTTTGGATAGGTAGGTTTGCAAGCTTAGGACCAAGGAGATAGCTTCAGTGAAGGTGCAGTGGAAGCACCGATCAGTGGGAGAGACAACTTGGGGGACAGAGTCTGATATGCATGCCAAATATCCTCGGTTTTTTGAAGCTCAAAGTACTTTCGTCTTACTTATGTTCGAGGAAGAACGTGATTTTTAGTGGTAGATAATGTAATGACCCAGAAAATTTTCTTTTGAAAAATGTTGAGCTATTTGTTAATTACAATTATTAATTGATGGGTGAGTTTAAATAATTAATTTCATTGATAATAATGGGCCAAGTATGAAATTTATTTAAGACCCAATAATACTTTACCCATAAATATTAGAATAAGTTGGTAGGTTTATCACATTTAGTACATAATTATTTTAGAAAAGAAAAGAAAAAAGGAAGAACTATTACCCGTGCAAATCAGCGACCGACGTAGGAATCATTACTCCACATTGAGGTAAATATTAGCTAATATTTAATATCCTACAGTGAACTGAAATGTTGTGGAAATAGTATTGTATTTATGTCAATAGGGTTAGAAAAGGAAGCTGGGATTTTTTAATGTTGTGCAACTTTTTTGGTTGTTTGGGGGGACACACTTATTGCCTAATCATTGGCTAATCATTGACAAATGATTGCGGCATTGGTAGTTTAACTATTCAATAAGATAAACTATATTGTTAATGCACTGTTGGATTGTTGTGTTGTTCATAATATTTTTTTTTCCTCTTCTGTTTTTTCCGTAGTTAGGGTTATCAAGAAGTTAATTTCGATTATGATTTTCCTTTCATGTTTTTACATTATAATTCAAGTTTTACTATCGTAAGATAAGTAATTAAATATAATGATATAAAATTATATTAATACTATTAGGTTGATGCTATTTGGAGAAATTGAAATTTAACCTTATACTTGAAATTTGGGAGGATTGACAAGTTAATGGGCATCAAGACTTAGGAACTTAATTATAAATTTGGGTAAGATTTTGTGTATAGGCTAAACCTATTTTAACATGAGTGTTATTAGTTTCGGAATCTTATTGTTACTATGTACTTGAAAAGATTGCATTGATTTGGAAGCTCAACGAAAAGGAAAGACTCAAGTCTTGGAGTGAATTGTGAATAAAATTGAGGCAAGTGGATTTCTAAACCCTTGTTCAGCATACGAAATTCGTGTAGTTCCTTGTTTGCTGTTTGAGATTGATCTGGAGGCTTATTGCTTATTTGTTGATGTTTTATTACGGCTGCATTGTTGTGAATTGTGCATTGATATTAAAATGGTGATCTTCTCATTAATTATTTGAAATTTGTCATTTGCATTGGCTCTAAACTATGGTGGTGATAAGTATTATGTGATAAGCAGATGTACTATTTCGAGGGACGTATCGCGTGCCGCGATGGATACTATAATTTGAGGTACGTATCGCGCGTCGCGATGGTTACTATCGTGGATCGGATTGCGCGCTGTGATGGATGCATAGACAGATATGTCCCCCGTGAGTTCCAAACTGAGAGACAGCGGGTGTGTATCATTAGAGCAGACATGTATCACTATACTTGACATTGCATTTCATGGCATTGCACATTTTATCATTGATGAACTTGAACTTGTGTTTTGCTAATCTTGTCAGTACTTTTATGTGAAGCTTATTAGTGTTGAATATTCGGTTGTTATTGATAATATGTAACCTATTAGAGTGTTGTTGTTGGGTTGTTTGCTTTGTAAACTGTGAATTGTTAGGTTGGGCTGGTTTTATGCAGGTGGTAGAATGGAGGTTCGGATGGGGTGTAAGGAGTACCCGTTATTCCCTTAACTTGTCTATAGAGGTTTTCTTGTTTGGTACCGTGTGGTTTGCTACTAACCCCTTGCTTCTATAATTTTTTGTAGGTTACGAGCCTAGATCTTCGTGATATCTTCTATTCTCTTCATTTTCGAGGCTTTCTGTGGAGATTTTGAGATAGTTATTGTCATCTCAGCAGACCGTCTTACTCCTGTTTATGATTTAATTTTTACTTGAAAGACAATATCATTTGAGACTTGCGAATTTTATTTTATTATAGTATTTACATTAGAAGTTTGTGCACGTGAAAACTAGGTTTTGGGGATTGAATTAAGTTGATTTGTCATTCATATTAGTAAGTGTATTGAACTTTTGTTTTATTTCTGCACTTTATCGAAATGACTGGGTATTAGGCTAACTTGTCTTGGTGGAATAATACAGATCCCATCACACCCATTTTTGGGTTGTGTTAATAATTTTTATGCTCTATGTAGTTCGATAGATACGTTGATAATAAGACATTTTATGATTCTAATGAAAATCTTGTGCGGTAACTTTTTTACTGTTAAATCAATTTGATAACTTTTTAACATTTTTTTCTTAACATATAAACTAGTATCTGGGAACGTGCATTGCACGGTGGTTCGTTTTCATTTTTATAAAAAAATTACATTTATAAAGTTCAATTATAAAATAGGAAATACAGAAATTAACAGTTTTGTCTTTAATGATATGAATATGCCTATGAATTACTACTTTTTCTTTCTTTTTTTCTAGATCAAACGACAACGCAGTTGTTGAAATAGTTTATGATGAATTTCTACTTGAAAAAAATAACAAACGCATTTAGTGGTATACATGATCAGGTTGGTTCAAATTTTTCAAATATCAAACAAAACCATATGTGTCGAAGTTTTCAATTGATAAAACCAAACAAAACTAAGAAAAACTCAGATTTTTAAATAAAATGTATAATTATATCTTATCACAACAATTAAGATCTAAACTAGTATAATATATTTTTTTTCTCATATTTTATTATTTTTCATTAATATATCTATAAATCACTTATCAAATAAAAATACATATACATATTTTCAAAAAAAAATATTGGATCAATTTAGATCATATATTAAACTAATTTTTTAAAACAAATTGATAAGACTAAGCAAATAAATAGGCAGATCATTACCTAGTCCTAACTTGTAATATGGTGGACTACTTTTGTCACATGTATGGATTCCCCGCCACTATTTTCTACATAAGTACCAAAAATTTATAAAACGGCCAAGGCACAACCAACAATACTTGTGTGAGGCACAATCAAATCCTTCAACGAGCCTAGACTTTTATGAGAAGAAGAAGAAGAAGAAGAAGAAGAAGAAGAAGAAGAAGAAGAAGAAGAAGAAGAAGAAGAAGAAGAAGAAGAAGAAGAAGAAGAAGAAGAAGAAGAAGAAGAAGAAGAAGAAGAAGAAGAAGTCAGAACCTGCACAAGTGTAGAAGCAAGGGTTGAGTACCAACAACATGGTTCCCGACAAGCAACCTACTACACAAATCAATTATATAGAAAAAGAATACCCCTTACACTCCAAACGAATCTCCTCAAACTCATACATGCACAGAAATCAGCCAGACCTAGAAATTTAACGATACACGGCTCACAAGGCCGAATATTCATAGTTCAATCTTCACAGTTCAACAATCAAACAAATCAAATAAGTTAATCTCAATGTCGAGTAGTTCAGTCACACGCAACAAGTACATCAATCTCAAGTATCAAGTAAGTTACGCATAAGCATAAAATATATTAAGCCACAATAATCAATCTTTGATCAAAATTTCTCATTAGCACAATATCACTAATCGGAACCTTTCCATCGGCTTTATATCAAATCACTAGTTAAAACCATTTTCTATCGGCTTTATATCAAATAAATAGCAGGAACTAGTTCCCAACGACTTTATATCACTACCCAGAACCATTCCCCATCAACTTTATAAATATTGTCCAGACATGCCTCAGCATCACAACACTCATCAGAAAACAACTTGGCATCATAGCACTCACCGGTAAAGACCTCGACATCATAATCATCACATGTATTACCACGGTGTTCGCAATCAATCATACAAGCAATATTGCACCACATGAAAGAGATAACAAATCATACAAATCAAGTCTGCAATCATGCTTCAAAGCATTCCATCAATCAATCAACAAGGGTCACAATAAGGCAATATACATCATTATATTCATCACATAGCCTTTCTCATTTCAATCCCTTTTTATTCATCTAAGTTAAACCTTTACCTCATCTCCATTACTCTCAAGACACAATCGACGAAGGAAGTACACAAATTCTACTAGAATATAAGGTTTAGGAAGCCACTTGCGTTAAATCAATCAACAATCACTTCAAAAGTTGAGTATTGCCCTTCCAAATTGCTTTCAAAGCCACACAATCTATAGTAACCAAGCATTTACAATCACCCATCTTAGACAACAATTCCTGCATTAATTATGTAAAAAAAAAATGGTCAATCAACTCAAAACCCAATTTCAAAATGGATGTTTGAATCCAGAAAACAATATTTTAAAAATATGTTTAAGGCTTTCGGAGCTCATTGGTGAAACCCATTTTGGAAAGGAATTCTTGGGTTCTTGAAGATAACCCCAAATTTCTCATTTCAAAGCTTGATTTGAACACATAAATCCATAAATAATAAATGGTAATTGAAGATTTAGAGTTAAGAATCATTAGCCAAAAGATTTCCCACAAAACTCTGATCTAAATCGCTACCCTAAAGTCCTAAAATTCAAAAATGGTGAAATGGGGATTAAACACCAAAATGGTATCAAAAACCTCCCAAGTGTCACTTAGGCGAACACCGCAAAAACTAGGGGTCTCACTTTTGCAAATCAAACTTCTCTTAAGCGACCATCACTATAATGAGCCCTAGTCTGCTTAAGCGAACCCTTCAAAAAGCTCGGCCTTCACTTAAGCGATCACACCTTCACTTAAGAAGAAGAATATTATCGCAAAAGTGAAGGTTACAGAACTTAGGCACCAGAAAAATCAACCAATTCTCAAAATATCAAAAGGACCCTCAGAATTTGTTCGAAACCCCGTGAACACAAACAAATCAACTATACTTGACATTTCAGAGTCAACGGAACTGTCAAAACACGATACGAGGTCTCTTTGTACCTGACGTCTGTGAAAATCAAAAGAAATTAATTCACGCCTAAAAAGTCTAAACCATGTCAAAGCCTCTCAAAGATCAACCAAGTCCTCACCTAGGCCTAAAATTATCCCTTGAATCAAAGGGAAATCTCAAAATTCCGATCAAGCATCTGAACACCAAATGTTGACCAAAGTCAACCGAAAGATTAGAATTCGAAATTCATAATTTAGGACCTCAAATCCTCCAAAAGACTCATAATCAAAAACTGAAAAAAAAACTGAAAAACTCTAATGGATTAGATTTCACATTACATGACTGATGGGATCTATGGAATTCCATTCTGATACTTGAAATTCGAAAAGACACCGAAAACCACTTTCTTAACAACTTAGCCTTTTAAACTCAAAACTTGTCAAATTCTCAATTTTTAACTCAGAGTTCAAAATCAACTTTTAAAACTGAATCTAGGAGACTCGGGGTCAAACAAGGGAGTGAAAAAAATGGTAAATTCACGAAACTTTCCAAAAATGATCGGCTCGAAATTTCATCATATTATACTTAAAGCAAGCACATTTTTACATTGACGTATTGTAGCTTTTCTGAAGGATTGTAATTTTATGAAGAATTGTAACTTTTTTTTAATGAGTTGTGGCTTTTTGATAAGGCACAATAAACACGTGTTTATACTACCCGGCCTATAAATTAAGAGGTTAACTGCAACACATGCAAGCACGAATTAGAGAGAAACTTTTAGAGATAACTCTAACGCACGAAAAGAAATATGAAAGAAGTGAGAAATTCCTAAATGTTTCAGCCTCCTAATTATAGATGTGGCGCCCTTCACACCGATAACTAGGACTCTACAAACACAGCTTCATAGACTCCTTAGGACTCTTGAACTAAGTTCTCTGATACCAAGTTTGTCAAGCCTCGAACTTACATTCTGGACGTGGCCGGCACCCGAAGACCATTGTTGACCTCGAGCGGACCCTTGGCCTGGCTTACTTAACTCACCGGAAGATTTAACTCAATAAAAACAATCTCATATAATAACTTAAAGAAATACAATCTGGCCAAATTGGCAACTTAAGTCTCATAACAAAATATCTGCAATACAAAGATAAAAGACTCATAACTAATTGTTTGACTGTCTATGAAGCCTCTATAATACTAAGATGGATGTTGGGACAAAACCCACAACATCCTATAAAAGATAGACTGAAAAGCGAATAAATGTCTCTTCCAGAATGCAAGGAGGCTCACCACTAACTTTGAGTGATCGGATGGATCGACAAGGCGTTGGATGATGCTGATCCAAGTTATTGGCATCAGTACATTGAATGTACGAATATGCGAGTTAGAATGCTAACAACAACTTAAGCTTGAAAAAAAAGTAAGAAGGAACACTTACCTTGGCTCTGCTCAACTCATGAATAACTTGAATTAATATAAAGCAATAAGACACATGCAATATATAAAGCTTGTAAAACAATGAAAAACACTTAGTTCGTTAAAGAAAATGCAATAACAAACTCCACTTTACTTATATATAAAGTAATATTGTTTTTGTGGGAGATTCTCTAACCGCAACCACCACTATGATCCTAAGTGGTGATACAACGTCTTGTCCACGCTGCCAGAATTGTCCTATACTTTGTCATCGCATAGAATTACTTAACTTAGTGGATCCACTAGCTTAACTTATGTGATCATCTAAAAAGTATGACCCATTAATACCCATGATGGCTACATGGTTTATGGAGACTTGAGTTATTACGAACTCTCATCCCCATATTGATGCTCAATATTACTCCCAAAATATACTTAGCTCGTGTGTTTTAAAAACAACTTCCTTCTTAGGGTTGAGATAATTGCTCAACACTTAGCTTTAGAAAGCTCTCTTGGAATCTATGTTTCCTTTTCTTGGTCAAAACTCTTTTGGAAATCTAAGTTTCCTCTTATCTTAAATGTGAAAACATTTATAAACTCTTAGGAAATACTTAGTTCCCTTATAACTTTTGAGAAATGAACTCAACTCATTAGTCTTACTTAGCTTGAAACTTGAGTCTTAAATCAACTCTTGGGGAACTTTCCCTTGTAACTTTTGAGAAATGAACTCAACTTTTTACCTGTTAATTAACTTGAAACATGAGTCCTAAAAACAAAGTTAAACATTTCTTAAGACTCTTGAAAACCTTTAAGAACTTTGCTTTTGACTTGCTTATTAACTTTAGACTTGACTCTTAACTTCTTTGACTTTGATCTTAGCTTTCCTTGAATGTAATTATGAATTCAAGGTTAAGATTTGTATTTTTGGTGATTCTTAGGTGTTTAGAAATCGTTTGAAGTAGTTAGAATCACTGGAAAGTCTTAATACACTTTAGAAGGACTTAAATAGGCTAAACTACGAAAAGTGGGCAAAAAAGACCGATTCGGATGCATTCGGGGGGCGCCGCGCCAGGCCTCAAGTTCAGAGGTCTCATCTTGGCGTGCCGCCCCATGCCCTCTGGCGCATGTGGGGCACGCCGCGCCTGGTGCTGCCCAGGTGTGTTTGACGACTTTCTCCTCTCATTTTTCAACACTAAACCCCCTAAACCTCCATAGTTCTTTTCCCAAACCCTTAGTATCATTAGTACCTTTAATACCCAATAGATCTAACTCAAAAACAATCTGGAATTACGGATCAAAATAATAATAGGCATTCAACAACTCAACCAACAGGAATTCAACAATGTTCTTCAAGAACTTCACAATTATCATTCAACCAATTTGAAAATCACTGAATTGAAACAAGCTTGGTGTGTGGGTGAACTGACCCAACACTAAAATATCTCACATACCTTGATAGGGATCACCCCCGATGAATTCCACTCGCAAATCTTGACGTTCTTCACGAATTCCTTGACTTCTCTCCCTTTCTTTCTTCTTTTCTCTCTTCTCCAATCCCTAAGTGTAAAGTCTAATCTTCCAAATTGAACTAAACTTAGTTTTTACCCCAATAAACCCGTAAAAATGAAATAGGAAATTAATTGGTGAAAAGACTAGTTTGCCCTTCCTTAAATCCGGATTTAGGCTTTCCTCAATTCAACAGCCCAACATCCGATATGCATATCCCACTCATACGATATCGAAAATGCGCAAACTCAACGGCGTTATAAACATCTCTCCAAGGTCTTCCCAACCATATCAAGAACTATCTCTAACTCATCGTGAGCTAGAAGTTATGGCCGTTTAAAAATGACCAAAACTCATTTTCTGAACTTAGACAAATTTTCTAGATTTTTCTCTTTCTTTCCAAAAATGAATATTTTAGTTACTTAGCATATTCTTAACTAATTCAAATTGTGGGATGTTACAAATCAATTTGATCCCATTTTAACTTTACATTTTATATTCTTTACATATATACTAGTATCTGGAAACGTACATTGCACGGTGGACCCTTGTCATTTTTATAAAAAAAATATATTTATATAGTTCAATTAAAAACATAGGAAATACAAAAATTAACAATTTAGTCTTTAATGGTATAAATATGTCTATGAATTACTACTTTTTCTTTCTTTTTTTTCTAGATCAAATAACAACGCAGTTGTTGAAATAGTTTACGATGAATTTCTACTTGAAAAAAATAATAAACACACGTAGGGGTGTACATGATCAGGATGGTTCAGATTTTTCAAATATCAAATCAAACCACATGTGTCAAAGTTTTCAATTTATAAACCAAACTAAACTAAAAAAAACTCGAGTTTTTTAATATAATTACATATTATCACAACAATTGAGATCTAAACTAGTATAATTAATAATTTTTCTCATAAAAATATTAATTTTCATTATTATAGCTATAAATAACTTATCAAATAAAAATATATATTTTCCAAAAAAGAAAAATTCATTGGATCAATAAAGATCATATACTAACCCAATTTTTGGAATCAAATTGATTAGACAGAGCTAAGAAATAGGCAGATCATTACCTTGTCCTAAGTGGTGGACTACTTTTGTCACCCGTATGGATTCCCCAACACTATTTTCTACATAAGGATCGAAAATTTTTAAAATGGTTGAGGCAAGGTTCCATTAAATTTTTGACCCTTAGATAAGTGGTTCCATTTGCACTCTTTTGCCTCCCACTCACCGGTCAACACCCCCACCCAGTTTTCGTTCTTCCATGCAGCCCTTTTTATTTATTTATTTACTTTCGTCTGTTTCATTTCCTTATTTTTTTTCACGTAATGCAATTCTTTAGAAATTGAAATGGTGAAAAATAATAAAACTGTAATTTTCTTATGTGATAGAAAATAATAGAAAAAATTTCAAAACTAAAAGACAACAAATCATATATTCAAGCATGCAATAACATACTAAAAAAAAAATGAGACTGATACGGTAAAAAGAGTGCAAATGGACCACTCATCCAAGTGTCAATAATTGAGTGGAACCTCACATAAATATTCTGACTTCCTTCACGTACAGACTACTGCTTCTTGGAGGCCCACGAGATGTGATTGTTGCCAAGGGAAATAACAAATTCACCCATGGCCTTGCAGTCATCAATACTAAAAATAATTCATAAATTTTGCATTTTGTTTTTATTTTCAGATTTTTTAGATTATAAATTAATTGTAATGATTCATATATTCTATTTTTATGGTGCTGACATGTGAGTGTTATCCTCTCTCATATTATACTGATTCAGGTTTTTATGTTAAAACTTTTTTATTTTACGAGAAATAAGCTCTAATCAAGTCTAATTTATTTATTTATTTACAAATTTGGCCCAAAAAAAGCAGTTGAGAATAAATAGTTTGTTTCTAAATAAAAAAATATAAAAATTACAAAATTGCAACTCCATTTTTTGGTTAGATCTTTTTTATTTGACTATAAACCGGGATAAGTCTTTTTCCCACCTATTAACTTTTAACATATTTTTTCAAATTTATTGAAACCTATATTTTTGAACGGTGGTTATAGTCCATAGATATGGTAACTTTAATAAAGCTCAATTTAAAATTAAATATAAACTAATGTTAATGCTTATAATAAAAATTAATTCAACACTAAAAATTACAATAATATTGAATATTTACTCTTTAGTTTTACATTGGTATAACCTAAATTTTAATTTTTATTTAATGTTTGATCATGTAATTAATACTTTTTAAATTTAATTTAACATGATTTAGTACTTTAAATTATGAGCATTTTATCATGACTTATTAATTAACAATCGAAAAATAGCTCACTTGGGAGCTATTATTTAAAAAAAAAATCATCTTGAGATAATCTATCTAAATAAAATCTCTAGCTTGGTGTAAAAATTAAACATGCATCAAAGACAACTTGGAAGCATAAATTAGTGATATTATACTAGGGGTGGCAATTGAGCAGGTTGAGATAAATTTGAGCAAGTCATAATGGGTCAAGACCCAACCAATCCAAATTTGCTTGGGTCAAAAAGTGTTAAGTAATGGATTATAGAACGGATCAAGACCCAATCCAACTCAATTATTACTAAGTTTAATTATTTTATTTATTTATTTATTTAAAATTTTTAGAACCTAATAAAATTATTTTTTATTTATTATGACTATGTATAACATATCAAATTGAAAAGAAGTTTTTTGAAAGTATTTTAACAAAATTTCTCATGGGTCAATTTGAGTTGCATATCAATTAAATTTCTAATGGGTTGAGCTAACCCGCCCAAAAGTAAAATGGGTTGGACGGATTGAATGAGTTGGATTTGGTTTTATCACCCTTATTGCACTTGTATTCCTTGTGGAACCAAACACATATTTAATAGAAAAAGGATTATGCAAATTTTAAAAATAGACGGACTTTTCAAGTTTACCAAAATTAGGATTAGTAATAATGGTAACTTTGTTGGTTTGAAGAAACCCAATTTGAATAGGGATTAAATGCATAGCTTATTGTACGTTCACTTTATTAGTATAAATAGGACCTTGCATTGGCATACCCTTGTTCCATACTAATATTTTTGGTCCACGAAAACTTTTGTGTTGTGGGTTTTTGGCTGTTGTAAATTAAAGCGTTTTGATCTTGTCAAGCCACCCAACACTCGAAATCATACTTCAATTCACGTAAGTTGTTTCTTTCTTTGTGTTTTAAATTTCTAAAGTTTAATCTATATGGCGTAATTTTCTTTACTTTAATGTGTTGGTTTATTTTATAGCTACATTTTTATGATATGCTTTGATTAAAATTCATAGTATCTAAATTTTTATTTTTATTTTAAATCGGAAATAAAAGAAGGGGATTACAATTTATAGAATGAAGAATCAAACTCTCACCAATAAGGTGAAAGTTCAAGTATTTAACCAATTAAGCTACTAAGATTCCCCCTAGTATATCTAAATAGATATCTACAGAAATCTTGATACATAGTTAAAGTGGCACCTAAAATACATAAATAAGCCTCGAGTATCATGGTTCAGTGTTGCCTCTAAAGCATAGGCGGACCCACATTCATATGTGGGTTGCACGTGCAGTCGTTAACTTCGAAACAAATCATGTGTATAGATATATATATCTTGAAAAATTGGCAAAAACTAGAATATAATTATCAGTGCACCAATGAGAAGCATAGGACTATCCTTGTGCTTCTAGTACAAGCCAGAGAGGAGACCATGATTTGAATCTAGCGAGAGCCTTATTCTTTATTTTTATTTTAAGTTTATTGGTGCACCCGAAATTTTCCTTCTTGGTTCACCTCTAATCTAAAGAGGTCTTTCACGCCCTGAGTCTGAGTTTGATGAGTTTGAATCCTTGGGGATGATTGTTTGAGTTAATAACTCAGAGGATCATTCAAATATGCACTCTTCTCTCAGATTGTCACTCAACTATGCATTTTTCTCTCAAAAGTCATTCAACTTTGAATATTAACACAAAAGTCACTCAACTATCCACTCTTCTCTCAGAAAGTCACTCAATCTATTTAATAGTTTTTTGAATTAAAATTTGCTGATATTAATTGTTTATTTAACAAACCAAAATTTTAAAAAATAAAAAAATATATCTTTTAAACCATTTAGTGATCCACCCACCTAAACTAACCCATTAAAAAATATAATATGACCCATTTTATTTTGCCTTTAATCCAAAATTATTCCCTCTCTTTCTTCTCTACTCCTCTACATTTTTCTTTATCCTTATCCATTGTTGGTGCCTCTTCTTCCCCTAAATATCTCATTTGGTCGGAAGTTAATCCATTTAAAATTTAATTTTATAATAAACAGAGTTCTCTGTTTTGGTCCATATTAAGCTCTCAACTTGTATAATTTATAGTTTTTTGGTTGGGAGAATCATATGAACCAGTATCTCCCGTCTTAGTAATTGGACTTGTTTTTACATATTTCTCTTCAGACCAAGTGTTGTGAGAATTATTTGTTGAGGAAGATGTAATCAAAGTGGCTCATTATCAAGGCAAATGACGTTAAGACTACAAATAACTTTTTAACATGTGATATCTAGGACTAGAGAAGAATAACCTTGCTGCAGTCCATATATCTTCCATAATCTACATATATCAAATTAGTAGATTATTTCAGAGTTTCATTAATTCTCCTCAGCAACTTCAATTCATATTGATGACATGCAAATGGCACCAACAATGGAGAAGGAAAAAGAAAAATGTAGAGGAGTAGACTTGAACTTATTTTTTTTGTTTTGTACACGTTTTGTCTTACGTGGCACACGTCGTGACTCCACGCAATGAGGCGCGTGGGAGATATTTGGATGCCACGTAAGCCAAAAAAGTGTACAAATTTACAAAAAAAAAGAGTAAGTTCAGGGGGGTAATAGGACCTTAGTTTAGTTAAGGTGTGTCTCTAAGATTTCAGTCTTGGTCTAGGGGGGTACTTGTGCATTTTCCCAACATTAAAATGGGTCATATTATATTTTTTTAATGGATCGGATTAGGTGGGTGGATCACTAAATGGTTTAAATGGTATTTTTTATTTTTTAAATTTTTGGTTTGTTATATAAACAATTAATATCAGCAAAATTTAATTAAAAAAGTAATTAAATAGATTTAGTGACTTTCTGAGGGAAGAGTGGATAGTTGAGTGATTTTTGAGTTAAAATTCAAAGTTGAGTGACTTTCTGAGAGAGAAGTGCATAATTGAGTGATTTTTGAGTTAAAATTGAAAGTTGAGTGACTTTTTGAGAGAAGAGTGCATAGTTGAGTGACCATCTGAAGTATTAACTCATGATTGTTTTCTCTTGCATCTTTTGTATTTTGCCTTTTTTCATGATTCTGTGAGGCCTCACCTAAGGGGGTATGTTTGCTCTTTTTTTCGTGATTGTGTGAGGCCTCACTTAAGGGGTAGGTTTTTCTCTTTTTTTTTGTGATTGTGTGAGGCCTCACTGAGGGTATGTTTTACCTTTTTCGTGATTGTGTAAGGCCTCACTAATGGTATCTAATGTATTAGGCTTATCCAAAATACAGTTGGGCAAGATTGGGTTAGGCTATAGAATAAATGAGACTCGTATGGATCCATTTGAGGTGTTTATTGACCAGGATTGTCACATTGATAAACCTAAATTTTAATTAAGTTTGACTGGTCCTAGTCCATTGACACCTCAATTATTTCTTGAACTGGTCTAGCATGAAATCAGTCTCCTGTAATTTGGATCGGTGGGGTCAAATTTTTCTTGAACTAAAACACCGGTTAGAAATCGGTCTATCAGACCCCATACTAGCCAAATCGTATTTTTCTTGAACTGAATTAGTCTAGCTTAAAATCAGTCTCCCGAACTTAGGACCATTTTACTTGACATGTTCAATTTAAAAGGGTCAAGATGAGCTCAATTATTAAATGCATATGTTATTGAACCTCCTAATAATTACTAGGGTTGAAATATGTGTTCAAATCCAACTCGTCCAATTTTTATTATGTTTTAAAATAGGCGGAATGACCTGGAAGACCTTTGTACTTGGCTCCGTTTTTCCGTTGAACCTTTATACTCATGACTTTACAAACTGAACCCTTAACTTATTAAAACACAATATTTGAAACACATCTAACCATTGACCAAACTTATGTGACACTAATATTACTGAGTTGGAAAAATACTTGACTGCACTCACCTTAAAGCGAGTGAATATATATATTTTATATAAAAATCATTTAAGAATAATTTGAAATCAACCTTACAGCCCTATCCCGACCCACTCCCTCGCCCGCAACTTTCTTCTTCCTTTAGCCCCCACCCTCTCCTTCTTCCTTGAAACCACCCACACCTCACCCTACCCCACCCCCTTCTTCTTCTTCTTTTTCTTAACACCTTCCCCCCACCCCTCAGCCCACCACACCGAATCTCTTATCTAAACTATTTTAGTTTCTTTAATTTTGAAATTCAAATTTCGTCTGTATAAATCTTGGTCGATTTACACACTTTTAAAATCTGAATTTTTGAATCTTGTTTATGAAAGGTTGAAGTTTAGATAATTTTGAAATCTTGAAGAGTAATAGTGTGTACTGAAAAGTTGAAAAACTTCATGAAGAGGCCTAAAGAGTAACGTGTTTTGTGAATTTATGAAATTAATTTAAAATTATGATAGAAAATTTTTGTGTTTGTTTTGGTAAGCTTTTAGTGTAAAAATCTTCATGTCAAATAGGAAGAATTAGACCAATTTGATATGAATTTAGTGCTCAATTATGAGCAAATATGAAGAACATGATGATATTGAAAATTTTAATGTGCAAACTTATTTTTTATTTTTTTTATTTTAACATTTAATTTCTTACGTGGCATTAAAAGACATGAAATTTCATATGTAAGCGGTTGTGCTACACTTACACACATAGAATAAGAAAGGTGCTTAAAGTATTGCATTTTTAGTGAGTTTAAGGGTTCAGTTAGCAAAGTCGTGAGTTAGTATAAAGATACAACTGACAACCGAAGCCAAGTATAATGGTCTCACTGGTCATTCTACATAAAAATATTTCTTTAGTACATAATAAAATTATTCTTACTTTTTATGACTATATATATAACATAAACCAAATTTTTAAAATTATTTATTCAAAATATTTTAACAATATTTCTCATGAATCAATTTATCTTATATGTCCACCCAAATTTTGATGGATTAAAATAAAGGGAAAATTACGCGGATAAGCAACCTTATACTATTCAATTACTCATCATAGATATAGTTTGCTATAATTACCACTCGCGACTAACATTATACATTAATTACGTGGGCTGACTTCGAGCTTGTATAATTAGTCATGTTTGTATATGTATAATTCGCTAGGATATACATATAAATATGTATAATTACAATTTTTTAGCCTATATACATATACAATTCATCTCTCTCCCACTCTCTGTCCTCTCTCTCTCGCCTCTCTCCTCCCTCTCCCAATCTCGCTTGCCATTTATACAAATATATATGTATAATATACATTTATATACAATTATATACATATACAATTCACCTCTCCCCACTCTCTACCCTCTCTCGCTTGCCTCTCTCGATCTCGCTCGCCTCTCTCCTCTCTCTTCCAGTCTCGCTCGCCTCTCTCCTCTCTCTTCCAGTCTCGTCGCCTCTCTCCTCCCTCTCCCAATCTCTCTTGTATGTATAATATATAATTATCTAACCAATATACCTATACAATTCACCTTTCTCCCACTCTTTTCCCCCTCTCTCGCCTCTCTCCTCTCTCTCCTAGTCTCGCTCGCCTCTCTCCTCCAAATAACATGTAGCTACAAATTATAATTATCAAACTATAGCTATGGAGAGTAATTAATTATTTTTAAATGAATATATGTGAAAGTTTCCCTAAAATAAATTGGGCCAAGTCCTCGACTAATTTTGCCGCCAATCTAATAAATGCCTTCTACTTTGCCTCTTTCCCTCTCAAATTTTACAAACTGCTATTGCTCTTCAGAATTTAAGCGCTCCTTCAGCCGTAATGTGAGTTTGCTTTGTTGTAACTTCTTTATTTTGTTCAATTCCAACATTCATAATGCCTTGTCTTATTAGAAAGTATTTGTTTTTATGGAAAAAATTGTTTTAAATTGTAGATGTCTGTGTTAGCGGAATCGAGTCCCTCAAAGATTTTAGGGAAGAACAAACTTCACGATACTAAATCTCCCTTCACATTTAAGCGCCTAAAAGTTGATGGTACCTGCAATTTTCCTGAAAATTGTGGTTCATTTGTTGATCAAAACGATGGAAGCAGAGAGATCTACCCGGAATTTCCATCCACTAGGAAGCCTGTAAAAGTTGATGCCACGAGGAATTTTCCTGAGAATTGTGGCCCCTGTGTTCCTCAAAAGAGGAATGGAAGTGATAGTCAATGCTGTGTTGATGCTGAGGGCAAAAGTTGCTCTGAAGTTGCTATGAATGTGGTTGAGTCATCTGAGCCTATAAGTCTATTTGTGCCAAGTAACTTTGAGGCAAAAGATATGGCTGCAACTGGTGCGCGTCCAAAAGAGGCTGGTGGTTCAAGTCATTTGAATACCTCATGTACGCCTAGTAATGGAAATCAACCTTTGAAGATGAAAGAAGAAAATCTCATGTATGGTGAGTCTACTCAACAGAATGAAGTCCTGGTTAATCAGGTTCTCCAAAAGCTGTCAACTGATTGGATTATAAAAGGCGAGCCTATTGAATATGGACCAGAATTGCCTGCTACTGTTTCACAAGAAAATCTAATTGAAGGTCGAAATGATGGACCGAATAGTCTGGTAGATGATGATGAAATTTGCATTTTATCCTGCTCCAAGTGGAACTCACTAAAATTAGGTTTCAAAGCCCGAAATGCCAGTAAGAAAGGTGGCAAGGGTGAGATCAAGAAGGAAGAAGCAGTTAGGTGTCTAGAACCCAACCACAATTTTGAGCCAATGCCGAACTCCATACGGCCTGAGCAGCACGATGAACTGAACAAAGGCCAATATTTTTTCAATAAGGATTGGGATCAATATGAATCTGCAATCATGAAGAAGATAATGGATCTTGGAGTTCCGCAAGAAGATTTAAGGAATTCTGCTGTCATGTGTGGTGTTTCTGGTCATGGATTGTTAACTGAATGTGAACATATTCAGAAAGTGAAAGAAGTTAGAGAGACTCTGAAATTTTTTGATGATGTATATACAAATCTTTTGCTCGAAGATAAAGCATAAAAACATGAAGGACGGTCCAAAAAAAGAATCCATATAGAGGCAGCAATGACTTTGAAAAATCAGAAAAAGTGGGTAAATTGTGGATGGACTTTTGGACATGTTCCTGGAGTTGCAATTGGGGATCAATTCCGGTTCAGGGCAGAACTTGTTACTATCGGACTACATCACCAATTTATTAAGGGTATCAATTACGTGAATATTGACAAAGTAGATGTTGTGACTAGCATTGTTGATTCTGGTCGGTATGAGAACGAGGCTATATCTTCGGAAACATTCATTTATGTAGGTCAAGGAGGGAATCCAAAAGTATCTGTTAATGTGAAAGTGGAAGATCAAAAGCTTGAAGGGGGTAATCTTGCCTTGAAGAACTCCATGGACATGGGATGTCCGGTGAGGGTTATTTGTGGTCGAAAAAGAGTGAAAAGTGAAAAGAGTGATATAAGATACACTTACGATGGGCTCTACACTGTGACTAAGTATTGGGAAGAAAGAGCTCCAACTGGAAAATATGTTTTCAAGTTTGAACTGAAAAGAAATCTTGGCCAACCAAAACTTAATCGTGAAGTTGTGTCACGGCCAACATGTTTAGTCAAGGAAAATCATTTTCATGTTAACAAGGAAACAAAATCGATTATGCAGTCAAAGTTTGTAGTAGAATTTGATGTCTCACAAGGAAAAGAAAAGATACCGATCCCTGTTGTCAATGCAATAGATGATGATAGACCCCCACCATTTACATACATTACCAACATGCAATATCCAGATTGGTATTATATCTCTAGTCCTCAAGGTTGCAATTGCACAAGTGGATGCTCGGATTCCGAGCAATGCTCTTGTGCTTCTAGGAACGGAGGTGAGATTCCATTCAACACAAGAGGCTCTATTATTAGAGCACAACCTCTTGTTTATGAGTGTGGTCCATCTTGCAAATGTCCTCCTCCTTGCAAAAATAGAGTTAGCCAACATGGTCCTCGATACCATTTGGAGGTTTTCAAGACCGAATCAAGAGGATGGGGTTTGAGGTCACGAGATTATGTCTCATCCGGAAGTTTCATATGTGAATATGTTGGGGAGTTGCTTGATGAAAAGGAAGCTGAAAGTAGAATAGATAATGATGAGTACTTGTTTGATGTTGGCAACTATGAAGAAGAAATTCCTAAAAGGAATGCAACACATAGTAATAACCTCGAAGCTGAGTCAAATTCCTTGCATAGGAAGGATGAAGATGGTTTTACCCTTGATGCGGTAAATTATGGGAATGTTGGAAGATTTATCAACCATAGTTGTTCACCAAACCTTTATGTCATGTATTATCATGGTGATAGGAGAGTACCTCATATAATGTTTTTCACTTCTAAAAGTATTGCTCCATTAGAGGAGTTTACTTATCACTACAATTACCATATTGACCATGTTTACGATAAAAATGGCAATATGAAGAGAAAGAGTTGTAGATGTGGTTCACGGAAGTGCGAGGGGAGAATGTACTAAAGAGCTACTCATGTAAGACTATTTCTCTTGACGTGATATTTGAAGAATAATTTTATAATCTTTGTGCACTTGTCATTCCAACTTTTTGATCCCGTGTTATTCCATTAACGTTTAATTGTGCAAACTTTGATCTCTTGTAACATTCTTTATGCTTCATTTCCTGCTCTTTATGACTTCTGTTTGATCTTTGAATGTAGAAAAACTAAAGTGGTTGTATTACCACATTTGGGAATTAACAGTTATTCAGCCTCTTAGTTTTATACATGCTGAAATAAGGCGTATTTACCACCCAGGCTGGACCAAAATCCTTAAAATAAACATTTATCTTAACTGCAAATGTCTATTTTCCTATCAAGTAGTGAAATTTGTAACATTTATCTTTTGCCATTGCAATTCATAAGTAAAATTCTTCATTGAATCAACACGACTATTGTTCAGTTAATGCTCTTTGCTGGTTCTCTTCAGTTTCTGTCATGTATGCTGATGGTTGTGTGAATCTTACTACTACAACCTGAAATTTTGAACTACTTATCAGCGGATGATTTTTTTCGTGGACTAGTAGCAATAAATACCAGCTTGTCACATGGTTGTATTAAGGAACTGAAGTTTTCTAGTTTAGCTCAGCTCTTGATGTTGATTATTGAACTCGTGTTTCCTTTGTAACTCGATTTTTGACTTGCTGTATTTTGGAAAGTTTGGACAGCTTGTAGTAACAGTTCTTTAGCCAGCCTTTTTTTTTTACTGCTATTGTTTTCTACGTTTTTTTCCTAGTATTTCTGGATAAATTTAGTGTAGCTTACAATGGTCTGTTAGGTGTTGTATGGTAAGCAGACTAAATTATCCCAGGATTATAGTACTGAGATTAAATCGTTGGACTAATTCATATCAAGATAAAATAATGTCAAGTTTGATGGAATAAGGTGCGCGGGATATCCAAGATTAAGTTTGAGATTAGATTTATACAGTATTTGGTTAACAGAAATTTATACAATTAATCAAACACAGATTAATGTAACCCCAAACTTAGTCCTTGATATACCATCAAAGTATTTTTTTTTTTTGTCTTATTTAACGTTCCATCTCTATCTTAAGCAAACAGTGCTCCAGAGGGAATTTTCAACATATCTTCTTTGGAAATATTCATCTGCCAAACATTAAGGAACTTGTCTTGGCAGTCTATCATATCAAAGGGAAGATTCCGTTGTTCATAACAAATGCTTCCAGGCATGAGATATTTGGGGCTAGAAAATAACACTCAAAAGAACTATTCCTACTAATTTGGGAAATCTTTGTGAGCTGCGATATCTGCTCCTACATACTAATCAACTTACCAACGAACCAACAGAGTATGAGTTTAGATTCTTAAATTCTTTGGCGGAATGTAGGATATTGCTATATCTAGAAGTGGTCTTCTCTTTCTACATGTGTCACTAAATTCTATAGAGGGAGAAGTTCCATGATATATTAGAGGACTGAAAGTCATTGTAGAAATACGTCTTTCCAGTAACCACGCTTCTCCGGAATGATACCAAGCAGAGTGAGGGAACTCCAAAAGCTGCAGTATATTGACCTATCGAACAATTCATATTTTCGCCAAATTACATCAACTTGATAAGCTTGCTACAGGTGCTGATGGTTCAACTCCAACTACTAATGTTACTGGTTCGCTCCCAACTTGAGGGACAGAGAGTACACCAGTCGTACTTGCCTTCTCTGGTAGTAAATGAATCTTTCCAGTTCAACGAGTGGTTCTACAAGATCCACTTCTTTTTCCAGCTTAAAGTTTGCACACAACCTGCAATAACAATAGATAAGATCAAGTTGTCAACACTTTGAACAATAACCCTAGAAATTAGATAAATCAAATACTACCTAATTCTAAAGTCCCCGACAGTGGCGTCAAAAATTGTTCGCTCAAACGCACACACAAGTGTACATGGTCGTGCAAGTAATGAAGTAGCTCTTTTTAAGAGCCGGGTGTCGTACCCACAGACAGTTGAGATTAGATTGTATTTAATTCTTCAAATAACTAGAACTTAAAGAAAGTGTTTCCGGAGAGAGTGATGTATTATTCTAAATGATTAAGTATCTAAATTAATTAAGTAAACTACTATGATTCAATTTCAACTTGAAGTTCAAACAATGACTTCGGAAATTGCAGGGTTGCAGCCTACTTTAGATTCATGCATATATTATCATCTAATGGATGTCAAGAAATTATTGAATCACTTATTACAGGGTTAAATGTATGATCACGGTCTCCCGACCTCGAATCATCTACCGTAAGTGGCAGTCTAAATACATAGTTGAGCGGTGATAGACTGAATCAATCACCGAGCTTTACATTTTCAAACTATATATTAACCAAGCAAGGTTCCTAGGTATATCCTATCCTAGCTACAAATCGACCCTAATTCTAGAGATGATCATGCTTCTTTTGCCCCACATCCTATCCTCCTATTCATCTTTTGAGTTCAATTCAGGCAACAAGTTTATTTCAATGGTGGCCAATCACGAAATACTAAATTAAGAACAAAAGAGTTATTCAAGTGATAGCCAAGATCAATCCATTAAGTTTAATCATATGCAATCATCATGTAGCCACAACCCTAGAACTAGGAATTTGGCTGCTCATACTACGATTCTCAATCTTGAAATATACAATAAACATAAGAGAAATCGAATGAAGTTAAATTTATGAATGAACCCAAAAATAGAAGAAATATCTCTCCAACTCGTCATTCTCCAAAAACCAGAAATTGTAACACCTCTCTATTTGAAAGAACTAGAAAGAACTAGAATTAGAAAGAAATCGCTTTTGGAAATAATCAAATTTGGAAAGTTTGACAAAGTTGAGCTAAGTATGAGTTTTGGGTCAACTTCAAACGATCATAACTCCTAGCTCATGATGAGTTAGGTGTGCTGCCAAATATCGTAGGAAAGATCGTTGAATTATCTTTCCAACACCACCAACGTTGCTCAATTTCAAGTTTGTATGAGCGAGATATGTCCATTCAAATTTGGGTTATCTAGATAAGGAAAATGGAAAATCAAAACCGGATTTTAGAGGGTTATTATGGTCTTTTCACTATCCAATTAATTAAATTCATTTATGGTAATTAAGTGGGGTCTAAACTGAATTGGTTCAGTTTACACTTTACAAGATTAAGTTAGGATTTTGAGAGAAAAGAATAGAAGATGATAAAAGAGAAGAAGCAAGGATTCGTCACGTTCTTGAAGCTAAGCTTGTGAATTTTGTCAAGGTTTGATCCCTATGAGGTATGTGAGATCACGTAGCATTGGGTTAGTTCACCCACGCGCCAATCATGATTCAAATCCACGAATTTATGTTCTTGAAACTATAGAAAATTGAGTTCTTGATGGTTTTTTGTTGAAATTCTATTGGGTTCTTCATTTGTTGAAGTTGTTGAGAAGTTATTAAGTTAAATTCATGAAAATTGATGTCGTTTTGAGTAGATTCTTGCACATTTTGGTTGTGTATTCGATTCTAAGCGTTTAGGGAGGTTAGAATTGAAAAACGAACAAGAAAATTCGTCAAAAACCTGTGGAGGGGGTGTTTTACTTAAAAAAAGAAAAGAAAAGAAAAAAAATGACGAAGTTTAGAAAAAATCAATTAATCTTATGATTTAAGAGAAATCGATTTTTCAAATTAACAGAGTCGCCACTTAATTTTTTAATAAAATTAAGAAAAAACTTAAGGTTTTCAAAAAGATTTAAACAGATAAAAATCAATTTCAAAAAAAAAATGGGTTCGAAGTTTAATGTACATTCCGAGAAGGTGTTAGGCCCTCAGAATGTCCGCTAACTTGCGGTTGACCGACGATTTGATTAAAGTAACTTTCAAACAACTTTTCAAATTTTAAACTAAAGTAAAAGAAAATTTATTTTTTATTTACTTACTTATCATGATTATTATTTTTTAATTAATTGTTTTGATAAACTAAAGGGGGATTTTCTAAGGAAAATAATTCAAATGTTGTCAAGACTAATAATGAAAATAAAGTTAAGTATTAAATATAAATATTTGGTTTAAATTAAAAAACGAGAAATGACTCTCTTTGGGAGATAATTAAATCAAACCAAGATTCATATATAAGATGATAGTCAATCAACAAATAAATAGGAAATATTTAATTTAGGCCTTTTGCCCAAATTCCAATCTGATGGGCCTCTGGCCCAAACCTGTCCTAAAGTCTAGGTAAGGGGCTGCATTGTTGGGCCTCTGTTCAGCCCATTTTTATTTGTTTTTATGTTTGATTTTTGCGTATATATTTCGTGTATACCACTGTATACGGGCAGTATTTCGGCACTTTTCCCTGTATATTGAGTTGTATTTTACATTTGTACAACCCAAATCAATCTCCGAGCACATGTGTTGATTTTTAGGCCCCGTATTTCTATATCACTACTTGTATACCAGTGTATAAAGTTGTATATAGTAAGTATACTGTCCTTTTATTGGGCATTTGAGTTGACTTCCAGCAGTATTTTGGATCTCTGGAACATGTAACAACTTCCGCACACATAAGGGGACTGACTCGAGAGATAGGAAAGGAAAAATCGAGTTTTTATGGCTCAACTAGGAAATGCGAGGAAGATAAATCCACCATTGACTTGAAAGGAGGTTCATGTGCCAATAAAACGGCAAAGGATTAGCATACATCCCAACCATAATGAATGGAGAAAAGGATACGCTAAACTATACAAAAAGAAATAAAAAATGAAATATATATACTAACATATAATTCAAACCAAAAGAAACCATAAAGGGGCAAGTTGGGAGTTTTAAAGAGATGACTAAAGAATAAAGATGATCAAATTTAAGTCAATTAATCAACCTTGCAGGTGACAGTAAATGCAAGTGGACAACAAAGAACAACAAGAATAATATATTTATTTATTTATTTATTTTTAAAAAAAAGGGGTTATCACACACCTAAGTAATTAAACAAAAAATAATAAAAAAAATAAAAAATAAAACACAACATGGATGAAGCCAATTGAGCATGGAACATATATTCTGGAACACATTACATATTTGATCTTAGATGTTAATATAATATCTAGATTAACAGAAATAACGGGTTGAAATATAGCTGGATATTCAACCTTTTTTAAAGAAAATTTATGACGACTTTAGTTTTTAATTAGTTTTTTTTTCAAAAAAAATGCAAAGATGAACAATACAGACCATATATGACGCAAAACTAGACTAAAACAATACTTAATATGCCAATAAGTCTAATTGCAGCAAGAAACAATTTTTTCACGATTATTATACATCAAATAGTTTACAAAACAACAGGATACCATTCTTTAAACGGATTTCAACACTTATTCCTATACTACTAAGCTTGGAACAATATGATTAACTGAGGTCGAGCTGTACAACTATTCACAATGCCAAAAATATGAGACTAATATAAGTGAAACTAATCGCGAGTTCACAACATGTTAAAACATAAATTCCCGTAAAAAAAGAAAAGAGGGAAAAAAAGACAAAGCTCACTGACCTATTTTGGGGCAGCGAACTGGGCGGCAACGTGCTTGTAGAGAGACTTCACCACCAAAAGAAGAGTTTCGAGAACTTCAAATAAATGTCCGAATAGACTTCGAACAAAAACCGTTTCAAAATTAGGACTAAAAGACCGTATTCGACTTTGTCAAGTGTGAAACTTCAGTTTTCTTTTTTTGCTTCCTCACTGTTCTTTCAATATTTTCTCCCACTTTTATAAAAGAATCGTTTTTTCCTTCTTCTTTTTTCTCCCGCCCCCCTCTTACAATGGAAAAGAGGGCAGTACTTAAAGAGGGGAATTAGGGTTTAGATAAACTGGGGGGGGGGGGGGAAACAGGTGAAGAATTTTCAAATTTGAAATTCAAATTCTCCAAAAGATGAGGTTCGTTTGGGTGTTGCTTTTGCTGTATGGTGGGATGGAAATGGTGTTAAGTTGATGTTATATTATGCATGTATTGTGGGCTGGGTTGGTTGGAATAGTGTTGAGGAAAAATTAAATTGGGTTGCTGAATTAATAAGAATTAGGCATGGGAATATTAGTGTGGTGGGCTGAAGTTCTTGTTTGAAGAATTGGGGAAATGGGCTACTGAAACTTTAAGAAAAAGGCACCAAAGCTGGATTTGCAAATGAGTTTAATAATTTCACTAATAACAAAATAATATGAATTAACATAAATTAATTAATGAGCTTCTTAATCTTAACAAAGTAAAATAATTATTTCAATTATAAACTAATTAACCTAAAAGTATAAATTATTATTTAAACCACACTAGTTGTCTAAATATTTGACTAAAACTAAAACATTTTTGAGATGATTTTTGAATAATCATAAAATATATTAATTATATACATAATTATGTAAAATATATATTTATTATCTAAAAATTATTAAAAAAAATGACAAAACTAACGCAAACTTTACATTATTGTTATTATTATTATTTTGAAATTTATAAAACTAATTATTTTAAATCGTTTGAAATTGAAGAAGCTTGAAATGATTAATTTATATCGTGGAGGTCCAAAATTGGGTGTCAACAACTGTCCCTCATTTTACTTGGATTGATGCATGAAATTCAAGGAAAATTAAATTGACCAAACCAATTTTGACCCACCACATATTCATCTTGAGGAGAGGATTTGGTACGGACTTTAGGAATTATGGACGAACCCTAGACACGGGTTTCCTACATATCTCAGGCTATATGAGAATTCAGGTCACTTGTAGTTCGATATGCTTGATTTAATGCACGATTATGAAAGAATTCAAAAGCTACTCCGATATCGAATTATGAAGAGATCAGGATGCTCGAGATGAAGATTTATAACAGAATGTTGGAGTACAACCGAGTTTTCAATGTTGAGTCCGCATACATATCCTTAAACCATAAGAATTAGGCTGCTTGTAGTTTGACTCGATCAGTTAAAAGGGAAATCTATTATGCTAGATAACCTTTGGTTCTGGACAAGTGACAAGGAATTGAGTATAAAAAGGAGGCTTGCAACCTCTTAGCCATGAATGTGGAGCTCTTCACATACATAAGTAAGAACTTACACAGACATAATTTTCAAAGCTCTTGGTGCATTGTCACTCGGGTTGGAAGGTGCTTCCGGTGAACATCAAGAAATTTAAAGAAAAACCCACATGCCTTCAGACAGGGGTGTGGTTTGATTGTGAGAGAAGTCGCTCCTCTTCTCGCGTCCTAAGTGTTTGACACTTCTCTTTGGACTATGTCCCAGTTTGCTTCTAAGAAAACGTTTCACGTTGTGTTGCATTCTTGTTGATGTCGTCCGCACCTGTGATTTAATTTGAGAATTCATCCTCTTGGAAGCTCTCGACAAAGACTGAAACAATTTGTTAGTAGAAAATGTAACTGAAAAAGTGGTAGTATCTCTTACGATGCTTTTCAGTTACTCTTGATGTGAAATATATCACATAAGTATGTTCAGTATATGTCGCTTTCGAACGCAGTATGTCCGTTACAACTCATGATTTGCTGAGGATTCAGAGATGTCATTGCTTATTTTCTGCATAGCAAACTCTGGTGATCTCTGCAACGAGCTAGATAGCTCAATAATTATCCAACTGTAGCGATGTAGATGACTCGATAATTATCCAACTGTAACAAGGTGGACTCGATAATATTTCGACTGTAACGAGGTGGATGCTCGATAATATTTCGACTGTAACGAGGTGGATAACTCGATAATATTCCAACTGTAACGAGATAGATGACTCGATAATATTCCAACTGTAACGAGGTGTATGGCTCGTTAATATTCCAACCGTAACAAAGTGAATGCTCGATAATATTCCATCTGTAACGAGGTGGATAACTCGATAATATTCCAACTGTAACGATGTGGATGCTCGATAATATTCCAACTGTAACGAGGTGGATGCTCGATAATATTCCATCTGTAACGAGGTGGAGGCTCGATAATATTCCAACTGTAACGAGGTGGATGACTCAGTAATATTCCAACTGTAATGAGGTGGATCCTCAATAATATTTCATCTATAACAAAGTGGATGCTCGATAATATTCCATCTGTAACGAGGTAGAGGTTCGATAATATTCCAACTGTAATGAGGTGGATGACTCGGTAATATTCCAACTGTAACGAGGTGGATGGCTCGATAATATTCCAACTGTAACGAGGTGGATTGTCGATAATATTCCATCAGTAACGAGGTGGATGCTCGATAATATTTCATCTGTAACGAGGTGGAGGCTCGATAATATTCCAACTGTAACGAGGTGGATGACTCTGTAATATTCCAATTGTAACGAGGTGGATGACTCGATTATATTCCAACTGTAACGAGGTGGATGCTCGATAATATTCCATCTGTAACGAGGTGGATGCTCGATATTATTCCAACTGTAACGAGGTGGATGACTCGGTAATATTCTATTTATAACGAGGTGGAGGCTCGATAATATTCCAACTGTAACGAGGTGGATAGCTCGGTAGTATTCCAACTGTAACGAGGTGGATGTCTCGATAATAGTACAATATAATTCAAAAATAGGAACCTGAAATGGAAAAACAAATATACGAACCACTTATGGGGTGGATCGCCCAACAAAACTATATGCTAAAGTCTTTGATTGACCAATCAAACACACAATCCACTTATGGGGTGGATACCCAATAAATTAGAATTTTGACTCTGACAATTGTCAGGAAATACGTACGCCTAAATTGCTACACACCAATCATACTAAAAAATTAAATTAACGTATATGCACATCGCGACTATGATTCTCTCTTTAAAAGACAGAATTATCGATGTGAATGACTTAATTCCTTCACATGAAAATTAAAGTCACTCTCGTCTTCCTTGATAAACTCAACAGAATTTGAGTTTGTTGCAGTCATTTTCAATTGTTATCGAAAACTTGTAAGGATTCGATAACTTTGACTGTCATGAAAATATTGCGGTCACCAACATCTTTATGATGTGATGGACTCGTTGATCTTCCCTTGCGACACTTCTAAGAAGTGTCACTTTTGATCATCTTTAAATTTGATATCGATTTCACATACGATTCTGACTTTACCTGTATATTGAGTTGTATTTTATATGTGTACAACCCAAATCAATCTCTGAGCACCTGTGTTGATTTTTAGGCCCCGTATTTCTATATCACGACTTGTATACCAGTGTATAAAGTTGTATACAGTAAGTATACTATCCTTTTCTTGGGCATTTGAGTTGACTTCCAGCACTATTTTGGATCTCTGGAACATGTAACAACTTCCGCATACATAGGGGACTGACTCGAGAGATAGGAAAGGAAAAATCGAGCTTTTATGGCTCAACTCAGAAATGCGAGGAAGATAAATCCACCATTGACTCGAAAGGAGGTTCATGTGCAAATAAAACGGCAAAGGATTAGCATACATCCCAACCATAATGAATGGAGAAAAGGATACGCTAAACTATACAAAAGGAAATAAAAAATGAAATATATGTACGAACATATAATCCAAACCAAAAGAAACCACAAAGGGGCAAGTTGGGAGTTTTAAAGAGATGACTAAAAAATAAAAATGATCTAGTTTAAGTTAATTAATCAGCCTTTCAGGTGACAGTAAATGCAAGTGGACAACAAGAACAACAAGAATAATATATTTATTTATTTTTTTAAAAAAAAAAGGGTTTATCACACACCTAAGTAATTAAACAAAAAATAATTTTTAAAAAAAACACAACATGGATGAAGTCAATTGAGCATGAAACATATATTCTGGAACACATTACATATTTGATCTTAGATGTTAATATAATATCTAGATTAACAGAAGAACGGGTTGAAATATAGCTGGATATTCAACCTTTTTTAAAAAAAAATTATGATGACTTAGTTTTTAAATGCAAAGATGAACAATACAGACCATATATGATGCAAAACTAGACTAAAACAATACTTAATATGCCAATAAGTCTAATTGCAGCAAGAAATAAATTTTTCACGATTATTATACATCAAATAGTTTACAAAACAACAGAATATCATTCTTTAAACGGATTTCAAAACTTATTCCTATATACTAAGCTTGGAACAATATGATTAACTGAGGTCGAGCTGTACACCTATTTACAATGCCAAAAATATGAGACTAATCTAAGTGAAACTAATCGCGAATTCACAACATGTTAAAATATAAATTCCCGTAAAAAAAGAAAAGAGGAAAAAAAAAGACAAAGCTCACTGACCTATTTTGGGGCAGCGAACTGGGCGACAACGTGCTTGGAGAGAGACTTCACCACCAAAAGAAGAGTTTCGAGAACTTCAAACAAATGTCCGAATAGACTTCCAACAAAAACCGTTTCAAAATTCGGACTAGGAGACCGTATTCGACTTTCTCAAGTGTGAAACTTCAATTTTCTTTTTTTGCTTCCTCACTGTTCTTTCAATATTTTCTCCCACTTTTCTAAAAAAAATATCATTTTTTTTTCTTTCTTTTTTTGTGTTTTACCCCCCCCTCTTACAATGGAAAAGAGGGCAGTACTTAAAGAGGAGAATTAGGGTTTGGATAAATTGGGGGGGGGGGGGACAGGTGAAGAATTTTCGAATTTGAAATTCAAATTCTCCAAAAGATGAGGCTGGTTGGGACGTTGCTATTGCTGTATGGTGGGCTGAAAATGGTGTTAAGTTGATGTTATATTATGCATGTATTGTGGGCTGGGTTGGTTGGAATGGTGTTGAGGGAAAATTAAATTGGGTTGCTGAATTAATAAGAATTAGGCATGGGATTATTAGTGTGGTGAGATGAAGTTCTTGTTTGAAGAATTGGGGAAATGGGCTACTGAAACTTTAAGAAAAAGGGCTCAAAGCTTGGTTTGCAAATGAGTTTAAGAATTTCACTAATAACTAAATAATATGAATTAACATAAATTAATTATTGAGCTTCTTAATCTTAACAAAATAAAATAATTATTTCAGTTATAAACTAATTAACCTAAAAGTATAAATTATTATTTAAACCAACCTAGTTGTCTAAATATTTTACTAAAACTAAAATATTTTTGAGATGATTTTTGAATAATCATAAAATATATTAATTATATACATAATTGTGTAAATTATATATATTATCTAAAAATTATAAAAAAAAATGACAAAACTAATGCAAACTTTACATTAATATTATTATTATTATTTTGAAATTTATAAAACTAATTATTTTAAATCATTTGAAATTGAAGAAGCTCGAAATGATTAATTTATATCATGGAGGTCCAAAATTGGGTGTCAACAGGGGGCTGGGGCGGCACCCCACTCAGAGCACCCCAAACTTACTTCTGTAACTTGGGCTCTGGGGTGACGCACTAGCTAGTGTGTCCCAACCTATCTTCTGAAGTTTGCCCACTGGCGCCAACGCCACTCAGAGTGTCAGGATGCAAGGTCTTGTACCCTTTCCCACTTCTTTCCGTTTGAATTCTGTTGAATCATACCTATGTTTCCTAGTTGATTTCTACAGTCTAAGGTATGTCTAAACATCATGATATTGTCCATAACATGAGATCATGACCCTTGAATCCATAAAACAAATTCAAGGTAGAGCTAAGATCAAGTCAAGAGAGTCTTTCAAAAGTCTTATGCAATCGTTTTAAACTTGTTTTAAATACTTAAGCCTTGATTTTGAGAAAGAGTAGAGACAAGTTCATTTCTTTAAATAATATATGAGAACTAAGTAAGCCAAAATAACAAATGTATTCACATTGAAGATAAGAGGAAACAACGATTTCCAACTGAGTTTTCATGAGTAGTTTTGAGTTTCATCTCTTTTAAGAGATAAGTTTTTTGAGTAATTACCTCAAATCACAGAAAGAGTTTTTTTTTTTAAAAATATGAGCTGAGTTTATTTTGGGATTAGTATTGAGCACCGATATGAGGGACGATTTCATAATAACTCAAGTCCCCATAAATTAATCATGTAACCATTATGGGTAGAAAGGGTCATACTTCTTAGATTATTCCTTAGTGCTTTTTAGCATAGACTAGTGGATTCACTTAGTTGAGACGTTTTCCGCAAGTTATAGGACATTTCTGACAGTGTGGGAGAGATATTATACCAAATCATTAGTTTATAGTGATGATTGGCAGTTAGAGAAACTCTCATACAGTTATATACTTTGTTATATATGTATATTGAGTTGCTTCTTATTGTTTAAAATGCTTTATATAAATTGTACTTATACTTTCATTTAATTCTGCATTTGAGATTGAGTATTCATGAGTTGAGTAAAGTTGAGATAGGTGTTCTTTCAAAATTCATTTCAGACTTATTTCGTGTTTAGTTTTCCCCTCGCATTGCCTTTTGAGCTGCGTCATATTATGATGAAGATATAGGTAACCAGGATCAGCAGTCAGCACCTCGTTGATCCAATTGAGCTCTCAGAGTCAGTTGGTGGACCTCCTTGCTTTCTGGAGGGTTACCCTTTTATTGTTTTGTTAGTTTAGTTGTTAGGATGATCGGGGGTCTTGACCCAAAATCCCTCATTGTTTTAGAGGTTTATAGATGGATAGTTATAGTTCTCTAGTCTTTCCATTTTAGTTGTTTATGTTAAGACTTGGTTTGCCACTCTAGCTAAGTTGAATGTTTATTTCTAAAACATTTTGAGTTATTTTGAGAGAGTTTTTGGCCAAAAACATCCTTCAACTATACCTTAAACTTAAACTACATCCTCAAAGTATCATTTTTAATAGAAAACATCCTTTAACTATACCCCAAACTTAAACTACATCCTTAAAGTGTCATTTTTAGCAAAAAAAAAAACATCCTTAAAGTATTTGTAAGTGGACAATTTTCATCCTTTTTTTAGATATTGTCAAAAAACCAAGGGATCTTTCAAAAAACAGAAGCAGTTAATGTGACTATCAACAAAAGTTATTCTGCGTAATTTCGTTACTTTCTATAAGAAGTTCTTGAAAAATATAAAAAATCTTAGACACTGTTGCTTATGGAAACTAAAAATGATTGGAAGGTCTGAGATTACATGATTTGCCTTTTTCGTAACGAAAAGAAGTTGGAGATTAATTATATTTACCTTTTTCTTAACCAATTAAATTAATTATTTTTACCTTTTTCTTAACCAATTAAATTACTAGATTTTGGGTCAATCTAATATTGAAGTGATCAATATATTGATTATGTCTTGTATTTGAGTTTCATTCTACATTATTAGAAGCGGAAGTCTCAAACAAATGTCGCTTCTAGCATATTCAATTGAGAAGAAAAATATTTAAGCTAATAATATTTTTAATTAAAATTACATGAGAAATGTATGATAATGGTCAAATTAAAAGATTTTGCATAATTCTTAACTCAATTACGAAAAGATTCACGATAATATTCTTGGCATATCTAAGAATAATAATTAGAAAGGGATAACTTAATTTTTGTGGATATATCGATTAGTTTTCTGATAAATTCAAGTAGAAGGATAAAAGGTGTTTACTTTAAAATACTTGAAGCATGTTTTATGGTAAGAATGATACTTTAAGGATGTAGTTTGAGTTTGAGGTATATTTTAAGGATGATTTTAGCCAAAAACTCTATTTTGAGTCGTTGATTTAAATGCATTTCATTTCTTTATTAATGTGTAAAGTCTTCCGCTGATAGTCTAGCCAGGACAAGGTTGCCATACCCCGAGATACCCCCAAGCTACCCTCGAGACGCTGACACGGGACCTAGGATCACAAGTGACCCCAAGCTAACCTTGTTGGCATGACATAAGCATACTAAAGATTAGCTAAGCAATAAAAACTGTGTGGAAGCTAAACAATAATGAAATGAAAGTGATGGGGAATACCCATATACTAAAACTGAATATATGAAATCAGAGAGTGTAATACAAGAGAAATATCAAAATCAGATACTAGTTTGAATCTAACAATGTCTGAAAATAGCCTCAAACTGACTAAAAGTATTGGTACATGCGCCAACTAAGTCTAGCAAAACTGAAACTAAAAGACTGAAATGCTGAAAAGATAACATGAATATTGTCCTCAAAGAATGATAACTCACCACTGATGTTGCTTAACTGGAGATCAGGAACTGATCTAAGAATGATCTGGATGCTGAGAACCTGAACCTATATCACGAGAAGATGTAACATAGAGTATGCGTCAGTGCTTGGAAGGTACTGAGCATGTAGCATAGAGTAAAGCTAAAATAAACATGTAACTGAACAAGAAATAAAGCAAGAGTATAATTTGAACATGATATATATACTGAATATTGAACTAACTAATTGCCATGATCAAATGATAACATGTTGAGACAGAATACTGACTATACTGACATGTGGTCAATCCAATGGAGTCTGACTGAACTGTGAAAGCTACTAATAACCTAGATATAAAATCACATGAACTAAATGTGGAGTATGATGTATACACCCTATCGAGAGGACCCAATACACTCGGCCAAAGGTGTAGAGGCATGGTGTGATCACTAAAATGATGCCCACAAAGAGGACTTACAGCCTACGTGGCTAGTAGTTCTAGGACTATATAAGTGATTGATACGGACGTTCCCATGAGCCTTCATGAAGACCATAGACCGTGAAAACCCTCGTGGTATTCACTTGGGCATGGGCGTCTGAGGGGTTGGACAAGGGGGGCTACTTTCTGACTTCCACGAGCCCTCCCACGGTTTGTGTGAAGGACCACGGACCGTGAAAGTGCATGTGGTCTTCACTTAGACCTGGGGGGTTTGGGGACAGGTTAGGGTGTCCATTGATTCAATCACCAAAGGCACCATCACGGCCCGTCGTCGAGACCACAGTCCGTGAAGGGTCTCGTAGTCTGATGCCTAGGCTTGGTGGAGTCCAACGCTGGACCACGGGCAAGTCTACGGACCGTGGACCCTGTCACGGTCCATGAAACCCCTCTTGGTTCACTGCTTCAAGTGTGTTCTACAATTGTTTTCTAGGTCTAATTTTTGAGGTGTTACAAAGGGTTCGCTTGAGGCCAACAATGGTTCTCGAGTGTCAATCCCGCCCAGGGTGTAGGCTCGGGGCATGAACAAGAGTAATAAAATTAAAGTCTATTCATAATTTTGGAAAGTCGGTAGAAAATTTGCAGTCAAATTTGTGATGCAAAGGGGCTAGTAATTTCAAATTTTAGTAAACTCTCTTTGCGTCGCAGAGAGGATAAACACTATCTACCTTGGCATCATTGGTGTAAAAATAAATAATTCCCTCTTCGCGTATCATGTTGATGTGTGCTGGGCCTCTCTGATAGAAATAGGTTGTTTGTGATGTTGTTTTCAATTCGAAACCTATGCTTGAAATATTTAAATATTCGAATGCGTTGGTTTTCGTGCTTTGATTTGAATGAAATTAAAATGGGGATGTGTACCTGTTGTTAAATTGGATGGGTGAAGTCTAATTAGCCCATGTTTGTGCTAAATAATGAAATTGCTCAATGAGAGAATGGGTGACAACGGAAGAAGTCGGAGTATTCTGGGGTGATGGAAAGTATGGGTCTTGCGTGAATTTTGTGTATGCATGCTTTGATTTTGTTTTCAGGGCTTGTAAGGTCGGTTTCGAGAAGTGGGTTGAAAAATAGGAACGTTGAGTCACTCGATGAGCTGGGTCGAGCTCGCTGAACTACTTGGCGGTTTGCTTACTGATCCTAGCTCACCCTTAATTCATGTCTCAAGAGTTGTGAGCTCTTTAACTTTCAGTGGACACATTCGTGATTGCCGTAAGTAGTCGGGGACTCGCCGATAGTACTCTTGATCGCCCTTTACATGCCCCCTGACCCTCTTTCGTTGTAACTTTTGACGAATAAATTCATAATCGCCGAAAGAAGTCAGCGTCTCAATGAGATGATCATTCCATCGCAAACTTCCTTAAATTTTAAGCTAATACATTCGGCGAGCTCGGCCTAGCTCGACAAAGAGGTTTGAACATTCGCCGACTGGATCAGCGAATCTTTATATAATAGATTTTTTTGTGTTTAAGTTTGATTGTTCTACTAATTAATCACAAACTTTTGCAGATATGGTACGCACCAACTTAAACACGCAACTCCAAAAGAAGGCATCACGAGGAATTCATATCAATGAAGGAGGATCAAACCCTCCAAAGAGATGAGAGGATGAACTCCCACATGACAAAGGCAAGAGGAAGAAAAATATAGTAAAGTAAGGAGTAGTTGTTGAGGTCGAAGTTGTGTGGACCGAGCCTGAAGATGATCAACCATTGATTCAATGACACAGCAGGCTCCGAAATATGCCTCAACCCTCATCCACTAGGGTTTCATCAGATGAAATCACTTCTACCAGGAATACATCAGCTACAACTCCTACTGAACCAGCTCCAAAGCCAGCTCAGGTACCTACGTTGGACCCCATGTCCGCTCTAGCTCATCCATCACGACTACTGAACAGATTAAAAGGTGATGGGGAGTGAAACATCATTGAGGAAAATTTATTCTCTATGGAGAGCCTAGAAGGCAAGTACCGTGACGTCTGGTAAACTGTACGCTTTCATGAGTTCGAGCAATTAACGAGGCCTCGAGGACCATACATTCCTTCTTAGGTTAGAGAGTTCTACGCAACTTATGGAGCAATAGTGCCCAAGAACAAAAAACCAGGCAAGTGAGTTAAGATTAGTGAGCTCAGTTAGAGTCAGAGGCATGGAGGTAGAGTGCTACAACGAACATATCAATATTGTGATGAAAGGCCGCTACACTATTATGTCCTTATGAGGGATTGCCCCCTACTGCATCATTAGATGATCTGAAGAAGTGGTTGGTTTATATGATTTCTGAGGACACCGAGAGATGGATCTGGGTTAGTGCTCTTGTTGAGAAGAGGGATTTGAACATTGCTGCAAGATTTTGGTTTCGTTTTATCAGTAGCACCATCATGCCATCGTAGAATGAGTCTGTTCTGCGCCTTCTAAAGGTATATTGCCTTAGTTGTATCATTTCTCGGAGGAGTATCAATTTGGGGATACTAACTTCACATGAGATGGCCATAAGAGCAAAACAGAAATAGACTTCTCTACCATTTCTTGATCACGAAGTTGTGCCGCACAACTAGAGTGCCTATGGACCCATCAAGGGGCATCGAGGCCATCCCTTCATCCGCCATTGACATCAGGCATTTTGAGGCTGAATACATGCGCAATGAGGCTGAATGGAGGAGATCAGCTCCAACAGATACCTCTTCGGAGATTGATGTTGACTTGTTGTTTGTAGACGTAACTACACCCACTCTGGTCCCTGTCCATCATGTACATCAAGTCCTCCTTTTTCTTCACAAAATCCAGGTGCCTCATCCTATGTTCAGCCGATAAAAATCACTTAGGCCATGATCCTAAATATGGGGCATATAGCCCAATCAGTTGAGGCGACGACGACCAGGCTTGCGAGATCAGTCCAAGAATAAAACAGAGCGCCATATCTGTTTCACTTACCCCATTCTAGGCCTCTATCAATGCTTTGACCTTGAGGGTTACAACTTGCGAGAGAAGACAGGGTAGACCATCCAAGATACCGGGCATAAAAGTCGACATCACAGACTTGGGGAAGGACGTCGATTATCTGAAGTATGTCAACTTTAACAATCTACTGAGGATGGATAATGATTGAGGTTTCACTGCGACTACAGATATTCCTCCGGTCACCACCAGAGACATGAAGAGAGACGAAACAACAGATAGGAATGCAGGTGCGGAGACCGATGAGGACCTGATAGCATCTCAGGAGAAAGAAGATGATAATATCACCTTTGGTAACTTGCCAAGCCTGGTGGAGACTATTGTGCAGCAGGCAACCCGGACACTGACTATTGCGACATCCACAACAACTCTCAGTGGATCTAGCGCTATAATACCTTCTAAGGTGATTCCGGCATCTGATGCCATGCACAGACCGCTGATGAGAGATTTGATGCCCCGACAAGAGGACAGGCAGCATAGATAGGATCTTTCTTAACCTCTCTCTGTGTTACCTTGATTTTATTTTTGTGATACGAATACTTGCATTTGAGCAAAAATGCATTTTAATTATGGTGAGGTGAGGCCCACACCATTTGTGTTAATACTACTTGTTTTTTTGTGTGTATATAGATGGGTTGTTGTTGTTTTAAATTGTGTTTTATACTGCTTGTGTGATTGTTTGAGCTTATGTCTCCTTTTTTGGTTAAATTGCAAATGATTTGACCCTTCTGGGGAAAAAATATTTTTCGAAATTTTTTCCACAGCTTGTACTGAAAGTGGTTGTTTTGGTGTAAATTTATGTTCGGTTTTGATCAATACCGATAACTTGAATAGTTCTCTCAATTGAACAAACATGAATGTGTGGCTACGATGATATCAAATGAAGTTGCATGGACAATATGTGAACTCTTTGCATCTCGTTGTGATTAGACATTTATCAAATTAATCATTTTGTGATGACCGTTGCACACTAGTGAAAGTGAGTAGTCTTGTTTGACTTAAGTGTTGATGCCTAGTGCGATAAGCTTTCCATGAACCAGACATGAATAAACCTAGAATTTACCGCGTTAGTCTAGTCAATTAAGTAATGCTTTCTCTAGAAATGATCTTAGGCAATTTTATAGAGTGTGAGTCAAATTGACATATACCTCTTTTGTGACATCCTTTATGAGTGTGTGGACCTCTCTTGAACACCCCTTGAACTTTACCTTTCTTTGGAAGAAAATTATGAAAACCTAGACCTCTATTCAACCACTACATATAATCCTCATGACTTGTGAAAAGGGAAAGTCAAGAAGTGATTGAAATTCTCTCTTAAACCATGATATTGCAAAGGAATGGAAACCCTCCATAGAAAAAAAAAGAGAGAAAAAAAAGAAAAGAATGAAAAAAAAGTTGTGGAATAAAAGTGCAAAACAAATTGGTTTCCAAGCAATCCATGGAGAGTGAATAGAAAGATGACTTAGAAGCCCTAGAAGAAGAATTTATAAAGGAAGGGAAGAGGATGTCTTGAGAACACCACATCACATAAGGATAAAATTCATTGAGACTAAATGACCATACCTTGCACTCGGCCCCATTACAAGCCTTAGAAAGACCTTTTTGATCTTGAGAAAGCGGAAATGATTGTTGACTCGAAAATAAGGGCAAACCCACGTGTGGAAGCATGCACTATGTTCCTCTTTTTGAGAGTGAGTGTTATATCTGATCCTAAACTTTAAATTGATTATACACTTGTGTGTGAGAATGAAATCATCATTTGTGTGAGAGCATTCAAATGCTTATGTTTGAGCTTGGACTTGCACTTGAAGCAAGTAATGCGAGCTTGAGAATCTTTGATAAAGGTGTGTCACAACTTGAATATTTGAGTACACAATTGATCCCTTAATAAGTAGTTTGAGTCTGGCTATGTATATTTATGATTGAGTCTTGTGTAGCACTGATTTAGACATCCTATTTGAACTGCTAAACTTGAGTTTCACTTAAGGACAAGCAAACGTTTAAGTTGGGGGTGTTGATGAGTCCACATATAGGACTCATTTAGGGCTACATTTTAATAGAAATAGTCTCCTTTAATGCTTTGTTTATCTCAATATCTGATGAAAACTATCAAGTTTCAGGTATTCGAAGTTTCAAGGAAAGCATGGACACTATGGCGCAAAAAGGAACAAAAATGCTAAAAAGAACAAAGAATCTGAAGCATGAGCATGGACAAATAAACTTGGCGCATCACCGAAGGAACATACTTCGCCCTTTGTTCCAGCACACAGAGCCCTGAAGGAAGAGGATTAATCGGCGGAGAAAGGAGCAGTCGGTGCACCACCGAATAGTTCGGCAAAGGAGTACTATATCGCCCAATGGTCCAGGACTTGAAGATGTTTTGGGCAAGCACAAAAAGGCAATGAACTAGAAGATGGGTGAGTCACCAAGTCATTCGACGACCTCGACTAACATCACCGAACGATCCGTCGTAGCACAAAATCTGAAAACTATAAATACTAGTTTTAGTTGTTAATTAGAGAGACCAAACATTATTATAGTTTTTAGACTATAAACTTTAGTTTTTTATATTTTCTCTCAAGTTTGAATAGGGATTTTGGAAGACTTGAATAAGGAAGGATTTCATCTTCCCCAAATTGGATGTGGGTCTTCTCAATTCTCTTCCTTTGCTTAATTCAAGACTTATCTTCTTATACCCGTTTTATTTCATCATCTTTAAAGGTATAGTTTCTTATTTCTTGATGTGTGGCTAAAAACTCTTATTCTTGGGGTGTGATTTAGCAAATATGAGTTAATATTATTGTTAGGTCTTGCTTGCTGATAGCTTAAATGTAGTTTAACGGTGATTTTGTCTAGTGCTTGTGGTTTAATATAATGGATTTTTAGTTTCAAATACAAGTTCACCCATGTGGTCTTGACATGCTCGAGAGAGAGGTCGCGAAACCAAGATCGCTAAATTAATGACCGAAGAAGTGGTTCGACATGAGGTTCAGCCCAAGAGGGTGAATCTTATTCCTATATCCAACACTCAGATCGAGAGAGTGAGTGGGGTAAGGCGTAGGGTGATCTTCATGCGACAAGTGGGTGTCTGAGAGGAACCCATTTGAAACGGGATAAGTTTCTCGAGAGAGAACTTATTTCCAATTAAATATTAGCCTAGTCACTATTTTTCTACAAATTTTCAATCGAAAGCATGTACCCAATAATCTATATTAACTTGTTTTGCGGTCACATCCCAATAATTCCCCATCATACTTGATATTCGTATAGTTTCTACTATTTTTACTACTTGTGACAAACCCCATTCGATATTTGATGTACCGTGGTTTCACGGTATTTTCAATGTTTTTCCCCTAAGTTTAGTGTGTGTATAAAGCCTTTTTGTATTGATTTTTGATGTAGTTTTCTCTTTATTTGCAGGAAATTTGTCCAAAGGAGAAGCAGAGAATTTGAGCTGAAATTACAGAAGTGACCACCTACGGAGCCCACAACGGTCTGTCATGACTGTGACGGTCCGTAGGTGGCACCCATCGTGAGAAAAAAATGTCTGCTGAAGAAAGTTGGGGAATTCTGACCAAGTGTGGGACTACAAAAGCTCACGACGGACCGTCATAGCCACGACGGTCCGTCTTGCACATTCGTCAATACTAACAGAGAGTAGTCCCTGCACCCAACTTCAGAAGATTCTAAGTATCGTGGAACGGAACCCCTCGACGGACCGTCGTGCTTACAACGGTCCATCATACCTGTCCGTCGAGGGTAACAGAGAGTTGATGAAGAAAGCAGCAGAGATTTGTGCTAAGTATGGAACGACGGAAGCCACGACGGTCCATCGTGGCCACGACGGTCCGTCACAAGGGTCGTCGACTCAGACGCGTTTTGGGCAGATTTTCCTTAAATAGATTTCCCTCTTTTATTAGGTTTTGTTTATTATAAATAGTTCAAAAAACCTCATTTTTGGGGTTATACTTTTGGATATTTTTCAGTTTTATTGTTTAAGTATTGAACTCTTGATTTTGGGATTTTATCATACTTTTCCGGAATCGATTGTTAGTGTTTTTGTGATTTATTCAAGTGAATGGATTTTCTTCATTCTCATAAAAGTAAGTGCATGAATTCTTATATTATCAATATGAATTGTGTGATTATTAGCATGGGTAACTAAACTCCATAACTAGGGTTGTGGGAACCATGGGTAAATAACAAGGTAAAACCTAGCTAAAATAACAATTCTAGAATAGTGTCTTGCATCTATTGATAATTCTTTCGTTTAGAAGTCTTTTTTAACGGATGACCAACGTTAGAACTCGCCTTATTGCTACTTGCCGAACCAAGGAGGTAGATAATAGGAAAAGAATTATCAACGTAGATTTAGTATATACTATCTAATAGGCTAGTGTCGATTGCTATGAAGTAACAACTTAGTCAAATATCGATTACGATGCTTAATATGAGGAAAAGGTAAGGTTTAGTAAAGCAACACACGTAGCCGGACCAAGGTACGGAGTGAAATTCTCTAGATGCCGGACCAAGGATTTAGAGATACCTAACTTTTCACTTTGCATGCAAGATACTAGGAAAGAATTGTTATAGCTAGATGTAACGACCTGCTTAGTCGTTTTAAGCAGCAGATTTTATTTCTGGAAAAACTGTCTGAGACGACGTATCCCACGACGGACCGTCGAGGGTGTCTCATTCCAAAACACTTGGAATTCGTATATTTGAGTGCTGAAATCGACTCTCTGAACTCTGTGAAGGACCTGTAGGACGGACCGTCATAGACACGACGGACCGTTGTGAGGTTCCGTTTCAAAACATTTCAACTCTTGAGAATTGGGTGCTGGGAGCAATTCTCTGTCCGTCGTGACGGAAGTGCAGGACGGACCGTCACAGGCACGACGGACCGTCTCAGACTCATCAAGGAAATTGAGTCTCTGAAGGTTGTGACGAACCTCCAGGACGGACTGTCGCAGGCACGACGGGCCGTCACAGGTTGCGTAATCCCAGTCTGGGTCGGATTTCTGGGTAAGTTTTAAAGGGGCGTTTTGGACTATTCCTGCTATAATTATGAATTTCGTGGGTTAATATTAATAACTCAAATTCTTGGGGGTGTAAAGGAGATAACCTTGAGTTACTTAGTGGGTTAATTCCTCATCTTTTATACTTAATTATATGCTAATTAGGGAAAAGAAAGAGGGTTTTGAAGAAGAAAAATAGAAAGAACAAGGAGAGAGAGGAACGATCGATAGAGAGAGACAAACGAAGAGGAAACAAAAAGCTTTGAGAGATTTCTTGCTTGATCACGAATCCTCGGTGAAGGTAGGTTATGGTTTTGATACTATTCGTAGTAAACTCTTAATAGCGAATGATATGTATTGGTAGTATTGTAAACCCTTCTATATGCTTAATTGTATGCTTGCATGAATGTGATTATGTGATTGTGATAAAATAAGCATAATGAAGCTTTTTGAATCCAAAATCTTGAAGAAACCCAAATTCACCTTGTTATTGATTGATGCCTTGGTCTAAAAGAAGGCTTGATGAACTAAAGTAATGAGATTGATGATGCCTTGGTATAAGAGAACGCTTGATGAATTGATAGAATGATGTTAGTGGATCGGAGTGTCATGTTCCGACACATAGTATTAGGGGATCGGGTGTCACAAACCGACACGTAGAATTAGGGGATCGGAGTGTCACGTACCGACACATAGTATTAGAGGATCGGGTGTCACGAACCGACACGTAGAATTAGGGGATCGGAGTGTCACGTACCGACACATAGTATTAGGGGATCGGGTGTCACGAACCGACACGTAGAATTAGGGGATCGGAGTGTCACGTACCGACACATAGTAGTAGGGGATCAGAGTGTCACGTACCGACACAAGAGGAAGAAAGATAATGAATCTTGAGAGATGTTAATATACTCAATGTAATGAACCTAATTTCCCAAATGAGTGTGGTATTGAGGCTTGAGTCCTCATGGATGAACTTGGTAGTACTTATTGATGATTATAGTACTTGTTGCTACATGTTGAGTATTGTAGTTGATTTATGATATGAACTGATATATACTGTTTTCTATTTTGAGTTGGCCGATGATACCTACTCAGTACTTGTGTTTTGTACTGACCCCCTACTTGTTGTTTCTTTCTTTGTTATTTGGGGAATGCAGCAAACGTACCGTCGTTTTCAACTCAACAGCAATTCTAGCCAGTCTTCACTACACCGGATTTCAGGGTGAGCTAATGCTTCTAGCTTGGACTGGATCTTCTCTTCAAGTCTTGATGCCTTGAACTTCCGGCATGGACTAGCCTTTTATTTATTTTAGCTTCTTAGATACTTTTAGATTAGTAACTTGAGGATAGATGTTCTTGTGATGATGACTTCCAGATTTTGGGGATAATGAGTTATAAATTCTAGAAGTTATTTAATTGATTTCGTTAATGAGTTTTAAGTCTTCCGCTTTGTATTTTTGTTCAATATGTTGGGGTTTTAGATTGGTTGGTTCGCTCACATAGTAGGATAAGTGTGGGTGCCACTCGCGGCTCGATTTTGGGTCGTGACACTAGAATTACCGAGTTAGGAGCCTGTGGAGAACACTTAAGCCCTAGTTACTCTCATTACTTGATTAAACTCCAATACTTGAACCTGTTACTTGTTTACTTTAATTTAGCTAATTACTCTCATTAATCAAAACCCCCCTTTAGTTATTTGTTTTCGGGAAATAATTGACTAAATAGAAGTAATAATAGAATAAAGTTAAGTCTGAACTATTTTCCTCGTGGGATCGACCCCAACCTCACTAGTTGGGTTCTTTACTTGATACGACCGCTTTACTTCTTTTCGAGAAGTAAATTTGAGTGTATCAAATTTTGGCGCCGCTGCCGGGGAAAGTGGCTTTTAGATTAACTTAAAACTTATTACTAAAGTTTAGTCAATATTTTCCTAATTTTACTTTTTCTTGTTGTTTTTGTCTCTTGCAGATCTAACTTCCGTGTATGCCAGTTACGCGGAGTAGAAGAGAACCCTTACTTCCACACGACCATGAATTGGAGCGTACACTACGCAGGATGAATCGAAACTTGGGTATTAACGATGATGATCCCAACCAGGACATTCCAGCTCCAGTTGATGCTCATGGTCTGTTATTACATGAAAACCGTGGGGAAGATGAACTAAGAAGACAACATCCCGATCCACGCCCCTGATACGCTCAAACTTACTTCTCAAATAAGAAGTAAAGCGGTCGTATCAAGTAAAGAACCCAACTAATGAGGTTGGGATCGATCCCACAAGGAAAATAGTTCAGACTTAACTTTATTTTATTATTACTATTATTTAGCCAACTGTTTTCCAATAAACCAAAAGACAAAAAGGGGGGTTTTATTTCTAAATTAATGAAAATAATTAACTAAATAAGAATGAACAACTAACAATTTTAACTTTCAGAGTTTAATCAAATTATAAAAGTAACTAGGGTTTTAGTGTTCCCCACAGGTTCCTAACTTGGTAAATCTAACTATAACATCTCTATCCTGATATCTTGCATGTAAAGTGATAAGTTATGTATCTCTAAATCCTTGGTCCGGCATCTAGAGAATTTCACTCCGCACCTTGGTCCGGCTACGTGTGTTGCTATACTAACCCTTATCTTTACCTCATATTAAACATCGTATTCGGTATTTGACTAAGCTATTAACTCGTACCAACCAATACTAGTCTATTAGATAGTCTACACTAAATCTATGTTGATAATTCTTTTCCTATTATCTACCTCCTTGGTCCGGCAAGTAGCATTAAGGCGAGTTCTAACGTTGGCCACCGTTAAAAAGAATTCTAAACGAAAGAATTATCAATACATGCAAGACACCCCTCTAGAAATTGTTATTGAAGTTAGATTTCTACCTTGTTATTCACCCATGGTTCCCACAACCCTAGCTATGAGGTTTAGTTACCCATGTTCGTAATTACACAATTCATATTGTTAATGGAAAAATTCATGCACTTACTTTTATGAAAACGAATAATTTCCCAGAATTCAACTTGATTAATCACCGAAATCCACAACAATCAATTCCCGAAGAATATCTTAATTTCCAAAATCAAGAGTTTACTAATATAATCGAAGAACTATAAACTAAAAATTATCCAGAAAATCTAACCTCAAAAACGAGGTTTTTCCAACTATTTATAAGAAAAATAAAAACCTAATCAAATAAGGATTCTATTTACTAAAAATCTGTCCAAACGCGTCTGGGTCGACGGACCACGTGACGGACCGTCATGGACACGACGGACCGTCATAGCCTCCGTCGTCCCATACTTCACATCTTCTCACGTTGCTTTCTTCATTCCCCCCGATGGACAGGTATGACGGACCGTCGCAAGCATGACGGCCCGTCGAGGGTCTTCGTTCCAATACACTTGAACTTTGGAAGTTTGGGTACTGGGATTACTCTCTGATAATTATGACGAACATGCAGGACGGACCGTCGTATCTGTGATGGTCCGTCACGAACTTCCGTAATCCCACACTTGGTCAGACTTCCCCAAATTTCCTTCAGCAACTTCTTCCTTCACTACGATGCCACCTACGGACCGTCACAGCCGCGACGGACCGTCATAGGCTCCGTAGGTGGTCTCTTCTGCAATTCTTTCTCAAAAACTCCCGCGTTCTTCCTTAGACAGATTTTCTGCAAACAAAGATAAACTTATATCAAAATCAACACAAAAAGGCTCTCGACACACACTAAACTTAAGGAAAAAGTATTAGAAATACCGTGAAACCACGGTACATCAACACCCTCAACTTAACTTCGTTGTTTGTCCTCAAGCGACGCACTATGACTCACTACAAATTCTTTGTACAAAAGTATCCATATTTTAATTTCAGCAATCATTTGGCTATCAACCTCGATTATTCTCATTATGTTCATGCATGGTCTCACTATTAGGCATTGATTTGTGTAGAATCAAACCATAACCCAGATTTACTACGCAATGATGCCTATCCTCTTCAATTTCTCACCGAGATGCTAATATTTCTGGTATTACAACTCCTGTCCTTACATCAAATAACATCCTCATTTTTCACACAATGATTTTAGTTTGAGTATAAGGATCACGTTTCGACACTCACTCTCAGAACAAATTCACCACTCATTTATACATATTGCCATAGGCTTGCCCTTATTTTCACTACTTCAAATTCCTCATACACACTTAGGATCACAATAGGACTTTTTTAGATTGTAACATAGGCTCAGGATCAGGTAGGGTGTATTTAGATATACTTTAGTAACTTGTTGCCCTCCTTGACATATCATTCTTATTTCGCCCTATTACTCAATTTTCTTTTCACTTTGCTGTTTTCCCTTTCTTATCCTTATGTGTAAGTGACTTTTCTCTTTTCTTGTGTTTATTTTGCTTTTTATTCACATATATATATATATATATATATATATATATTTTTTTTTTTAGTCACTTCTGTTTTATTCTTTCTTTCTCTTCATTCTTTCAACCCCACTTTCCGGGGTTTTCCTTATAGCAGCCACCCTCAACTCATGATTTTGCCATGAGTCAAGGTTCACAATACCCATGGTTGGGTCAGGGCCAAAACAAGGTTGCTTTCTGCATTAGCCACCCTCAACTTATGCTTTTGGCATAAGCTGAGGTGCACATGTCCTAGGAGGGACCAGGGCCAACACATTGCTCCCAGAGAAGATCATTTGGGGTAAAAAAAAATCTAGTTTAGGCTCAATTCATTTGGATCAAAAAGGGATTAACTTCATTTGGTTTTCTGTTATTTTTTTAGGCTCAAGATTGACTATTTCGAACAAGGGCCTATGATCCTTTCCTAAGTGATTGTTTTGACTCACTTTCAGTAGGACTAACCAGGCAAGTTCTAGCTCAGTATTAATGGTGGTCATTCGACTTTACCTCACACTCACATGACATTCCTTGCATTCCCAGAGTATTAGACACCTAGTTCAAATCTTAGATTCAGGATCATGCAGAAGTGTATCCTTGTTTCATGTTTCAAACCACACAATTATCACTTACTATGCCTAGTCATGCAAATGATTATCGAGATATCATATTTATATTAGCCATCATGCTTCAGATTTATACTGTGTACATAAGATATGACATGCCGGTTCAACAGTAAAAGTAATCAGTCTTTTTGGGGAAAAAGAACACAGGCAAGAAAACCCCAAAAGAGGATCGTGAACTTGGGCTACTCAGAATTCACCCAAGTGTTCACTTTCCATTTACCCCACCCCCTACAAAAAAAATATGCAATTGTCCCCAATGCATAGAAAAGTTAAACTACGTAAAAGGGTAAGTGAAGCAAACCTGAGGCGCTAAGCGCCGGTGATCAGCAAGCTGGTGGGTCCGGTTCCCCGGAACCTGCTCCCTGCGTAGTCTGGACATCCTCAGTAATGTCCGCAGCATCCACAGCACCATCAGTAGCGCCTCCCACAGAATCTACAATTTTGGAGCTAGACGCCCCGGCAGCTACTTCTACAGCCCTCAACCTACGGGCCTCCTCATCGGCAATCGAGGCTCTCCTCGCAGATTCCATCTCACGGCGCTCCTTCTTCCTTGCCCTAGCCTCATCCTCCTCTCGACCCCTGCGTCTCTTGACATGCTCTTGTGGGGGAGGTGGTGGAACATCAGAAGTGGTAAACAGGGCGGCCATCACGGTGTCATCGGCAGGCTCCGCAGAAGGGGCCTCAGACTCAGGCACCCTCGCCTCTAAAATCATATCAAGGTCCGCCCGCAGACTCTCAACCGCAGCCTGGAGAGTCGACATGTCCACCGGAGGGGCTGGTCGGGCTAGTACTCGTAATTCAAATGCGTCTAAGCGCTGGTGTACCCCGGCGATCTGCCTCTCTGTGTGCTGTATCATCTTGCGCTCCATGCGCTCCTCTGCCTCAGCAATAGTCTTCTGCATCCACGGCTGAATGTGATGCAGAAGAGTAGCCATCTGTGCCTCAAGTTTCTGAACCCGAGCTAGTGGGACCAGAGTGGCAGAAGGAGCCCAGCGAGAGGAGCTCGGGGCAGTGCTACTACCCGGGATAGACTCGACCGGAGTAGTGTCAGTGTGTGCAGAAGCAGCACGGGAAGCATCATGAGCATGCTCTACGGTGTCGGCCAGGTTCTCACCAAATGGGGCCACCTCTGGACGGGGCCCTCTGCGTGGGGCCAACTCATTGGCCTCATCCCTGATGAGGCCGATGTCAACATTTCCTGGCGGGGTCTTGAGCTGGTCAATGTGCCAAATGGGCACACCTGCTGATCTGCACAAAGAGAAAATCATGCAAGGGAAAGGGTAAGTTGTGGTGACCTTGAAGGCCCTCTCGTGCATGACCGCTTGGAGAAGCCAAGCGAAATCGACCTCGAACCCTGCCATCATAGCAGCCATCAGCACTGCACGATCCCAGGTGACTATGTTATCCGCAGCAGTGGGGGAGAGACAATGGCGGACGATCAACCAGAGAAACTTGGCCGTAAAGGTCAAGTTGGCCTTCCTGATGGCCCCCTTCGGCTCCATCACCCAATCCGCAGCCTCTCCATCAATAGATAGGTGCAGTGCCATCCACCTCTTGGTGGTCTCTCTCAGTGAAGGCTCACGTAAGAACCGGCCCTCTTTAACAATTTGCCACCGGTAATCAAACTCGGCGGTGAGAGGTGTGCTGGTGGAGTCAGAATCCGTGCCGTACAGATATCGGCGGATGGCTGGTAGGGAGATGTCAACCTGGATGCCTCGTACTCGGACGTGCTCAAGTGGGGCCTGTTTGGCGGGGGCAGACCGCCTATCGATCTGCGAGCGAAGAGTAGCCACATAAGAGGCATAGAACTCGCGGACTAGCTCCTCACTGTAGCGACCCAAAGAACGAGCCGTCCACTCTAGCCGGTGTCTGGTGAAGAGGGTGTGAATATCTGGCATGGTGGGGAGACTTCCCGTGAGGACCCGCCTCTCCAGTGTAAGAGTCCGTGTCATGACGCCTTTGTCATTGAGAACCTTGGCGTCTAAGTATACCTTGTATTGCCCGTCAACACACCACCGGTTGGGCTGATCGGCAACCGGGGCAGGGACTCCTGTTGGTGAGCCAGGGGTGGAGTCGGTGCTGTCAGCCTCATCATCTGAAGCAGACTGTGTAGCTGTGGCAGGAGCAGAGGCGTCTGCAGACCCAGAGGCTTCCTCTGACCACGAAACTCTTAAGGAGCCAGATGCTCCTTCGTCTTGGGCAGCTGACCCAGAAGGAGTGCCGGTCAGTGTGCGCTCCTCATCAGACTGGGAGGCAGTGACTACGCCGGGCGCCACCTTCTTGGGCGTGACTCGCGGTACACGTGGAGCTCGTGCTGGAGTAGCAGTAGGTGGCACGTATTCTGGATCATGCTCATCATCAGAGCCTATCACCAATCGGGCAGACGGGGCGACAGATTTTGAACGCCCACGTGCGTAAACGCGATCTTGTTTAGGTGCCATGATAGGTAGTACCTGTAACGAATCATCATTAGTACTTGAAGGATGAAGTATGACACAAAAGAAATAAACATTTGAGACAATAATACTCAGACACTCAAACCAGTGATAACAGCTCTGAAGTAGCAGTAGGTCACGACGGACCTGGTGACGGACCGTAGTGCGTATGACGGACCGTCATATAATACTTGGCAACATAAAATATCAGAGGGAAAGTCTCAGACCGATACGACGGTTAAGCAGGACGGACCGTCATGGGTATGACGGTCCGTCGCAAGTGTCCGTCAGAGGACACTTGGAAAAAGTGTTGAGACCCATAGGACAGGGGTCTCTGACCGATACGACGGTTAAGCAGGACGGACCGTCATGGGTATGACGGTCCGTAGCAAGTGTCCGTCAGAGGACACTTGGAAAAAGTGTTGAGACCCATAGGACAGGGGTCTCTGACCGTCACGACGGTTGTGCAGGACGGACCGTCGTGGATATGACGGTCCGTCACATGTGTCCGTCAGTGGACACTTAGAAAAAGTGTTCAGACCCCTAGGACAGGGGTCTCTGACCGTCACGACGGTTGTGCAGGACGGACCGTCATGGATACGACGGTTCGTCACATGTGTCCGTCAGTGGACACTTGGAAAAAGTGTTCAGACCCCTAGGACAGGGGTCTCTGACCGTCACGACGGTTGTGCAGGACGGACCGTCATGGATACGACGGTTCGTCACATGTGTCCGTCAGTGGACACTTAGAAAAAGTGTTGAGACCCCTAGGACAGGGGTCTCTGACAGTCACGACGGTTGTGCAGGACGGACCGTCATGGATATGACGGTCCGTCACATGTGTCCGTCAGTGGACACTTAGAAAAAGTGTTCAGACCCCTAGGACAGGGGTCTCTGACCGTCACGACGGCTGTGCAGGACGGACCGTCATGGATACGACGGTCCGTCACATGTGTCCGTCAGTGGACACTTAGAAAAAGTGTTGAGACCCCTAGGACAGGGGTCTCTGACCGTCACGACGGTTGTGCAGGACGGACCGTCATGGGTATGACGGTCCGTCATCGGGTTGTCGTGCTGTGAAACAGAGACAGAACTGAGGGGTGCCAAGTTTTACCCCATGTGAGTCAGAATGACAACCCAAATTGGTAAGTTTTAAAGCCCTAATTTCTCTAGTATTGTCCAGGCAGTTTGTGGAATTACAGACCTAAGTTAGATAATATCTAGGCAAAAGCAGAAACCCATATGCAATCAATAGGGAAAAACAGTAAAACAACCAAAAAAATAGTAAAGGGTAGAGTTTCAGGAATACATACCTTGGAAGAGGAGACAATAATGCACAAATGATGGCACTCAAGTTAGAAGGTTAAGAATCACTGCAGCAAATTCCGACCAAGAGGGAAAATTTTGGGATGAACAATGGGAGAAGATGGGGAATTTGGGAAGAGAGTGAAGTTGGAAGGGGAGAAAATGGAGGGAAGATTAAGTGAAAACTGATAATGAAGGGGTGGGGGGGTTTAAAACGTTTTAAACTTTTAAAATTCTGAAGCCGGGTCGGGTCGGGTAGCCGGGTAATGGCGTGACGAAATCCCGATGACGGTTCGTCGCAGTTGTGACGGTCCGTCACATGGTCCGTCGCCTGTGCCCTAGTTTTTCAAAATTACAAGAGAGCGTACCTGGCGCGACGGAGGAATGCGACGGTCCGTCACAGGAGTGACGGTCCGTCGATGTATCCGTCAGTGACTGATGTAGAGTAACTTGTCTGCAGTACTTCCTGTAGATGTGCTACCTGAAAATTTACAACCCATAAATAGAAAATGCTACTGTTACTAGAAAGAGAAAAACACAAAAACTATAAACGTGATTAGATGATAACTATTGGGTTGCCTCCCAACTAGCGCCTGATTTAACGTCGCGGCACGACTGAGGACACTTGATTACTCAGACTTCATCAAGATAATATGCCTCAACCACCTCATTCGCTGATTCCGCATGACCAATATAGATTTTGAGACGTTGTCCGTTCACCTTAAACCGCACACCTTCCTTGTTTTCCAACTCAACGGCTCCGTGAGGGAATAATTTGGTGATCAAGTACGGTCCAGTCCATTTAGACTTTAGCTTGCCCGGAAACAAGCGCAATCTAGAGTTGAATAAAAGCACCGAATCCCCAATCATAAACTCTCGTTTCTCGATTTTTAGGTCATGGTACTTCTTCATCTTCTCTTTGTAGAGGGCTGAGCTTTCATAAGCCTTAAGGCGAAATTCATCGAGTTCATTTAACCCATTTAATCGTTGTTCTGCAGCTTCGTTCCAGTCCATTTTTAGCTTCTTCATAGCCCACATGGCTTTATGCTCTAATTCAACCGGAAGATGACATGCTTTCCCATATACTAGTTGGTATGGGGACATACCTATGGGAGTCTTATACGCTGTTCGGTAAGCCCAAAGAGCATCATCAAGCCTCCTTGACCAATCTGTTCTACTAGCGTTCACTGTTTTCGACAAAATCTGTTTGATTTCCCTATTTGATACTTCAACTTGCCCACTAGTTTGAGGATGGTAAGGAGTGGCCACATTATGGCGAACCCCATATTTCTCCAATAATCCCTTGAACAATTTGTTGCAAAAGTGGGATCCCCCATCACTAATAATTGCCCGTGGGGTACCAAATCGAGAAAATATATTCTTTTTCAAGAATGCAGTGACACTCTTCCCTTCATTGTTTGCGAGGGCGATAGCTTCCACCCACTTGGATACATAATCCACTGCTACTAAAATATACTTCATTCCATGAGAACTCACAAACGGACCCATAAAGTCAATACCCCAAACATCAAATAACTCAATTACAAGAATGGGATTTAGAGGGAGCTCTTGCTTTCTTGAAATGCCGCCATCTCTTTGACATCTATCACATGCTTTGGCGAACTCATGAGCATCTTGATGAATAGTTGGCCAATAGTAACCACTTTGGAAGATCTTGTGAGCAGTCCGTACACCACTATGATGTCCACCAAAGGGTGAGGAATGGCATGCCTCTAAAATACTCAACATCTCGACTTCTGGCACACAACGCCGAATAAGCCCGTCAGCACAACTCCTGTATAAGTATGGTTCATCCCAAAAGAATTTCTTCACATCGTACATGAACTTTTTCCTTTGATGAAAAGACAAGTCCGATGGAACAAGATCACTAGCTAGGTAGTTCGCAAAATCTGCAAACCACGGAATCAGGTCTTGTGAGGCAGCCAAGACATGCTCATCGGGGAACGTGTCATCAATATCAGTCTTATCCCCCAACTCTCTCATAGCTTCATCTTCTAAACGGGACAAGTGATCAGCAACTTGATTTTCGGTCCCTTTTCTATCCCTTACCTCAAAGTCAAATTCTTGCAGTAGTAATACCCAACGAATTAACCTTGGTTTTGCGTCCTTCTTCGCCATCAAATATCTCAGGGCTGAATGGTCAGTATGCACTATGACTCTAGTACCTAGCAAATAGGAGCGAAATTTTTCAAACGCAAATACTACAGCAAGGAGCTCTTGTTCAGTGACTGTATAGTTCTTCTGAGCTTCATTGAGGGCTTTACTAGCATAGTAAATGGGATGAAGGATTTTGTCCCTTCTTTGTCCCAATACCACACCAAGGGCAACCCCACTCGCATCACACATTACCTCAAATGGACTGTTCCAATCCGGAGAAATAATGATAGGTGCAGATACCAGTTTTTCTTTGAGATCGCCGAATGCTTTCAGACAGGATTCATCAAAAGAAAACTTACAATCTTTCTCCAACAGTTTGCACAATGGATGTGCAATTTTCGAGAAATCTTTGATGAATCTCCTGTAAAAACCTGCATGCCCAAGAAAGCTTCTCACACCTTTTACGGAGATAGGTGGAGGAAGTTTCTCTATCACCTCGACTTTGGCTCGATCAACTTCTATGCCCTTTTCTGAAATACGATGGCCCAAAACAATACCTTCTTTGACCATGAAGTGGCATTTTTCCCAATTGAGAACTAAATTGCAATCTTCACATCTCTTAAGAACCTCAGACAAATGGCTCAAACATTGCTCGAAAGATTCACCAACCACTGAAAAATCATCCATAAAGACCTCAATAGTATCTTCCACCATGTCGGAGAATATAGACATCATACATCTCTGAAATGTGGCGGGTGCATTGCACAACCCAAACGGCATTCTCTTGAACGCAAAGGTCCCATATGGACAGGTAAAAGTGGTCTTCTCTTGGTCTTCTGGTGCAATAGAGATCTGATTATACCCTGAATAACCATCAAGAAAACAGTACCACCCTTTTCCGGCGAGTCTATCCAACATCTGATCCATGAAGGGCATGGGAAAATGGTCCTTTTCGGTCCATGCATTTAATTTCCGATAATCCATACACACCCTCCATCCAGTCACCGGCCTCATTGGAACCAGTTCATTTTTTTCATTGGGGACCACAGTCATTCCCCCTTTCTTAGGTACACACTGAACAGGACATACCCAACTACTATCGGCGATTGGATAAATTACTCCTGCATCTAACCACTTTATGATTTCCTTCTTCACGACCTCTTGCATAGGTGGGTTTAAGCGTCTCTGGTGCTCAATACTTGGCTTATGATCGGGCATGAGTTGGATTTTATGAGAACAAATACCAGGAGGGATCCCAATAATGTCCGCAATGGTCCACCCAATAGCTCTTTTGAACCTTTTTAGCACTTTGACCAGACTCTCAACTTGTTGTTCATTTAGATCTGATGCAATGATTACCGGTAATGTGTCACCGGTTCCTAAGAATTCATACCTTAGATGAGGTGGGAGAGCTTTTAGTTCTAGCTTTGGAGCCTCCTCAATGGATGGTTTAGCGGGTGGAGACTCGCGATTCTTCATGTCTAGCTCATATTTCTTCGGTTTAAACCGGACATTACCACGATCAAGGGCAGCAACTAATGACATATATTCTTCAATGCCTTCATTATCAAGATTCATTATCACTGCCGCCAGTGCTTCTACACCTAGTCGTTCTTCTATTTGAGTCTTGGATGATTCACCAATTTTGTAGGATATGGCAGATACCGATTGGAGCTCACCACTCTGCCGCATGGACCTACAAATGTTGAAAGTCACTTCTTCATTGTTCAACCGAAATTTCATCTGCCCTTTTTCCATATCAACTAAAGCTCTACCCGTAGCAAGGAATGGCCTCCCAAGAATAATAGGCACCTCAAAATCGACTTCACAATCAAGAATGACAAAATCTGCTGGAAATATGAACGACTCCACTTTTACTAGCACATCATGGAGTATCCCTATAGGCCTTTTTACTGTTCGATCGGCCATCAGTAGCCGCATCGCAGTGGGCTTTGGGTCACCCAAACCCAACTTCTTATAAATCGAGAGGGGCATGAGATTTATGCTTGCCCCCAGATCACATAATGCTTTCGCAAAATGTAATAACCCGATTGTACAAGGAATAGTAAATGCACCCGGATCTTCTTTCTTTTGCACCAACGACCTTGTAGCAATAGCACTACAATGCTGCATTCTGTCATCATCCTCAAAAGTGACCGATCTTTTCTTTGTAACCAAATCTTTCATAAACTTGGCATAACCGGGCATTTGTTCAAGAGCTTCTACCAAAGGAACATTGATAGAAAGTTGCTTCAACATTGTTATAAAACGCCGATATTTGCCATCTTCGGTCTTTTTCACTAATCTTTGAGGAAAGGGGGGTGGAGGTCTAGGCATGGGAGTTACCTTTTTAGGCACTTCAGCAACTTCCTCAGTGTTATCTTCTACTTCATCACTAACCTCTACCACTTCATCATTGTCTTTCATCACCTTTTCCACAATAGACGGCATAGGTGGGTCAATAGTTTGTTTACCACCACGAGTAGTAATTGCCATGCAGTGTCCATCATTTTTCGGATTTTGGACAGTGTTGCTAGGAAGAGTGCCCGGTTGCCGTGTGTTCACAGTTGCAGATAATTGAGCCATTTGCAATTCAAGCTGCTTGATTGATATGGCATGTGTATCAACTTTCTGTCCAATACCTGCTACATCACTCCTTAACTCTTTGGTGTGCTCATCACTAGCATCGAACCTCCTCATCATCTTGTGCAACATATCCTCAACTCGCGCCATACTACCTCCACCATCCCTAGGAGCAACTTCACGATTTTGAGGAGGAACATAGGGCCCACTCCTCTCATTTCTGTTACCATAGTTACCCCTGTTGAAGTTGTTGTCGCGGTTGTAATTTCCATCACGAACATAATTACCCTCGCGGTTGTAGTTACCATAGTTCCGACCTTGATTTCCTTGACCTTGGCGCCAATTCTCCTGATTGGAGCCTTGGGCATTTGGTCGGAAACCCCCCGTCTGATCATTTACTGCATAAGAATCTTCCTCATAATAATATTCATCAGTTGGTGGTGGTGGTTTAGACAAGTAGTTCACTGCGTTTATCTTTTCTGCACCCCCAGTGACATGTTTTAACACTAACCCAAGCTCAGTTCTCATCTGTGCCATCTCTTCACGAATCTCATCTGTGGCTGGGTTGTGTGTGGATTGCACTGCAAAAGTATTTCTCCCAGTATCTGTCTTTCTAGTACTCCATGCCTTATTATTTCGGGAAATTTTCTCTAATTTTTCGGCAATTTCAGCATAAGGACACTCCCCATAAGAACCACCTGCTATAGTATCCAATACCGCTTTATTATTATCATCCTGTCCCCGGTAGAAGTATTCTTTGAGTGACTCATCATCTATGCGGTGATTGGGGACACTTCTCAGAAATGAAGTGAACCTATCCCAAGAACTACTAACTGATTCTCCTGGTAGTGCCACAAAGTTGTTAACTCTATCTTTGTGATTTAGTTTCTTGGAGACCGGGTAGTAACGTGCTAAGAAAACGTCCCTTAATTGGTTCCAAGTGAAGATTGAGTTATAAGGAAGCTCAGTGAACCAAATGGCAGCCTCTCCCGTCAGTGAAAGAGGAAATACTCTTAGCCCTATTACATCCAAATTCAAATCAGGCCTCCCTACACAGCTTTTACACACTGCCCTCACCTTAGCTATATGAGCATGTGGATCCTCGGACGGTAGTCCGGAAAACAAACCTCTAGCAGTGAGCATTTGCATTAGACTACTAGTGACTACAAAGGTGTGCCCTTCAGGTAGAGGGGGCAATACAAGTGGCCCATCAGAATCTGCAATATTGTCATAGCCTCTGTAGTATTCTTGAGGACGTGGTACGGGATTTTGTCCCCTTTGTGCACCTGGATTAGGATTATCAGGTAATAATCGACCATGAGCATCAACCGGAGCTGGGTTGTTCAGGTTTGGATCATCATCATTTATACCCAAGTTTCGATTCATTCTTCGTAGTGTACGCTCTAACTCGTGATCGTAGGGAAACAAGGGTTCTCTTCCGCTCCGTGTATTTGGCATACAAGGACGTCAAACCTAAAAAAAAATCAAAAACAACAGAAAAAGTAAAATCAGGAAAATATTAACTAAATTTTAGTAATAAATTAAAGTTAATCTAAAAGCTACTTTCCCCGGCAGCGGCGCCAAAATTTGATACGCTCAAACTTACTTCTCAAATAAGAAGTAAAGCGGTCGTATCAAGTAAAGAACCCAACTAATGAGGTTGGGATCGATCCCACAAGGAAAATAGTTCAGACTTAACTTTATTTTATTATTACTATTATTTAGCCAACTGTTTTCCAATAAACCAAAAGACAAAAAGGGGGGTTTTATTTCTAAATTAATGAAAATAATTAACTAAATAAGAATGAACAACTAACAATTTTAACTTTCAGAGTTTAATCAAATTATAAAAGTAACTAGGGTTTTAGTGTTCCCCACAGGTTCCTAACTTGGTAAATCTAACTATAACATCTCTATCCTGATATCTTGCATGTAAAGTGATAAGTTATGTATCTCTAAATCCTTGGTCCGGCATCTAGAGAATTTCACTCCGCACCTTGGTCCGGCTACGTGTGTTGCTATACTAACCCTTATCTTTACCTCATATTAAACATCGTATTCGGTATTTGACTAAGCTATTAACTCGTACCAACCAATACTAGTCTATTAGATAGTCTACACTAAATCTATGTTGATAATTCTTTTCCTATTATCTACCTCCTTGGTCCGGCAAGTAGCATTAAGGCGAGTTCTAACGTTGGCCACCGTTAAAAAGAATTCTAAACGAAAGAATTATCAATACATGCAAGACACCACTCTAGAAATTGTTATTGAAGTTAGATTTCTACCTTGTTATTCACCCATGGTTCCCACAACCCTAGCTATGAGGTTTAGTTACCCATGTTCGTAATTACACAATTCATATTGTTAATGGAAAAGTTCATGCACTTACTTTTATGAAAACGAATAATTTCCCAGAATTCAACTTGATTAATCACCGAAATCCACAACAATCAATTCCCGGAAAATATCTTAATTTCCAAAATCAAGAGTTTACTAATATAATCGAAGAACTATAAACTAAAAATTATCCAGAAAGTCTAACCTCAAAAACGAGGTTTTTCCAACTATTTATAAGAAAAATAAAAACCTAATCAAATAAGGATTCTATTTACTAAAAATCTGTCCAAACGCGTCTGGGTCGACGGACCACGTGACGGACCGTCATGGACACGACGGACCGTCATAGCCTCCGTCGTCCCATACTTCACATCTTCTCACGTTGCTTTCTTCATTCCCCCCGACGGACAGGTATGACGGACCGTCGCAAGGATGACGGCCCGTCGAGGGTCTTCGTTCCAATACACTTGAACTTTGGAATTTTGGGTACTGGGATTACTCTCTGATAATTACGACGAACATGCAGGACGGACCGTCGTATATGTGACGGTCCGTCACGAACTTCCGTAATCCCACACGGTCAGACTTCCCCAAATTTCCTTCAGCAACTTCTTCCTTCACTACGATGCCACCTACGGACCGTCACAGCCTCGACGGACCGTCATAGGCTCCGTAGGTGGTCTCTTCTGCAATTCTTTCTCAAAAACTCCCGCGTTCTTCCTTAGACAGCTTTTCTGTAAACAAAGATAAACTTATATCAAAATCAACACGAAAAGGCTCTCGACACACACTAAACTTAAGGAAAAAGTATTAGAAATACCGTGAAACCACGGTACATCAGCCCCCAAGAGTATTATAGGGGATATGATAACATTACTGATTCAGACGGTCCACTGGTCTTGCCTCCCCTACCACACGGCCATACGTTTGTGGTAACTAGTAGCCTGATGCAAATGCTCCGCTAGAGGTTTCTTTTCGGGGTTACCTTCTGAGGATCCACATGCTCACATCGCAAAAGTAAGGTCAGTGTGTAAGAGTTGTGTAGGGAGGCTTGATTTGAATATGGATGTAATTGGGTTAAGAGTGTTTCCTCTCTCACTGACGGGAGAGGCTGCGATATGGTTTACTGAGCTACCCTATAACTCAATTTACACTTGGAATCAACTGAGGGATGTGTTCTTAGCACGCTACTACCCGGTATCTAAGAAGCTAAACCACAAAGATAGGGTGAACAACTTTGCGGCACTACCGGGTGAATCAGTCAGTAGTTCTTGGGATAGGTTCACATCGTTCTTGAGGAGTGTCCCCAATCACCGCATCGATGATGAGTCACTGAAAGAATACTTCTATCGGGGACAGGATAATAATAATAATAAAGCAGTACTGGATACGATAGCGGGTGGTTCTTATGGGGAGTGTCCTTATGCTGAGATCGCTGAGATGTTGGAGAAAATCTCACGAAATATTAAAGCATGGAGTACTAGAAAGTCAGATACTGGGACAAACACCTTTGCAGTGCAATCCGCACACAACCCAGCCACAGACGAGATTCGTGAAGAGATGGCTTAGATGAGAACTGAGCTTGGGTTGGTATTATAACATGTCACTGGGGGTGCAGAAAGGTAAAAGCGGTGAACTACTTGTCTAAACCATCACCGCCGAATGATGAGTATTATTATGAGGAGGACTCTTATGCTGTAGCTGAGCAGACGGGGGTTTCCGACCAAACGCTCAAGGCTCCAACCAGGAGAATTGGCGCCAAGGTCAAGGAAACCAAGGTCGGAACTATGGTAATTATAACCGAGAGGGTCATTATGTCCGAGATGGGAATTATAATCATGAAAACAACTTCAACCGGGGTAACTATGGTAACAGAAATGATAGGAGTGGGCCATATGTTCCACCTCAAAATCGTAAAGTTACTCCTAGGGATGGTGGAGGTAGTATGGCGCGAGTTGAGGATATGTTGTAGAAAATGATGAGGAGGTTCGACGCTAGTGATGAGCACACCAAAGAGTTGAGGAGTGACTTAGCGAGTATTCGGCAGAAAGTTGATGCACATGCAGTCTCGATCAAGCACCTTGAGTTTCAAATGGCTCAATTATCTTCGACTGTGAATCCACGTCAACCGGGTACTCTTCCAAGAAACACTGTCCAAAATCCGAAAAATGATGGACATTGTATGGCAATCACAACTCGAGTTGGTAAACAAACCATTGACCCACCAATGCCGTCTGGAGTAGAAAAGGTGATATGAGGAGATGATGAGATAGTGGAGATTATTGGTGAGTTAGGAGACAAAATGGAGAAAGAAACTGAGGTACCCCAAAAGGTGGACCCCCATGCCTAGACCACCACCTCCGTTACCACAAAGATTAGTGAAAAAGACCGAGGATGGTAAATACCGGCATTTTATTAATATGTTGAAACAGCTTTCCATCAATGTCTGATAGAAGCTCTTGAACAAATGCCCAGTTATGCCAAGTTCATGAAAGATATGGTGACCAAGAAAAGATTGGTCAGTATTGAGGATGATGATAGAATGCAACATTGTAGTGTTATTGCTACAAGGTCTCTAGTGCAAAAGAAAGAAGATCCGGGTGCTTTCACTATTCCATGTACAATCGGGTTATTACACTTTGCAAAGGCATTATGTGATCTTGGGGCAAGAATAAACCTCATGCCTCTTTCTATTTACAAGAAATTGGGTTTGGGTAACCCAAAGCCCACGGCAATGCGGCTACTAATGGCCGATCGAATGGTGAAGAGGCCTATTGGGATACTCCACGATGTGTTAGTAAAGGTGGAGTCATTCATATTTCTGGCCGATTTTGTGATTCTTGATTGTGAGGTCGATTTTTAGGTGCCTATTATACTTGGGAGGCCATTCCTTGCTACAGGTAGAGCCTTGGTTAATATGGAAAAAGGGCAGATGAAATTTCGGTTAAACAATGAAGAAGTGACTTTTAACATTTGTAAATCTGTGAGGCAGAGTGGTGATCTCCAATCGGTATCTGCCATATCTTACAGGGTTGAAAAGTCATCTGAGGTACAAATAGAAGAACGTCTGGGTGTAGAAGCACTAGCGGCAGTGATAATGAATTTTGAAAGCGATTGCATTGAAGAGTATGGGTCATTGGTCGCGGTACTTGATCGAGGTGATGTTCGATTTAAACCAAAGAAGTATGAGTTAGATATGAAGAATCGCGAGTCTCCACCCGCAAAACCATCTATAGAGGAGGCTCCAAAATTAGAACTAAAGGCTCTACCACCTCATCTGAGGTATGTATTCTTAGGAAATGATGACACTTTGCCGGTAATCATTGCATCAGATCTAAATGTACAACAAGCTGAGAGTTTGGTAAAAGTGTTAAAAAGGTTCAAAAGAGCTATTGGTTGGACTATTGCAGATATTATTGGGTTTTCGCCAGGTATTTATTTGCATAAAATCCAACTCATGCCCGATCATAAGCCAAGTATTGAGCACCAAAGACGTTTAAATCCACCTATGCAAGAGGTGGTGAAGAAAGAAATCATTAAGTGGTTGGATGCTGGAGTGATATATCTAATTGCTGATAGAAGTTGGGTATGCCCGGTTCAGTATGTACCTAAGAAAGGGGGAATGACTATGGTCCCCAATGAAAAGAATGAGCTTGTTCCAATGAGACTAGTGACTGGATGGAGAGTATGTATGGATTACAGGAAATTAAATACATGGACTGAGAAGGACCATTTTCCGATGCCCTTCATGGATCAGATGTTGGACAGACTTGCAGGAAAGGGGTGGTACTGTTTTCTTGATGGTTATTCGGGTTATATTCAGATTTCTATTGCACCGGAGGATCAAGAAAAAACCACCTTTACTTGTCCATATGGAACCTTCGCGTTCAAGAGAATGTTGTTCGGGTTATGTAATGCACCGGCCACATTTCAGAGATGTATGATGTTGATATTCTCCGATATGGTGGAGGACACTATTGAGGTGTTTATGGATGATTTTTCAGTGGCTGGTGACTTTATGAGCGGTGTTTGAGTAATTTGTCCGAGGTTCTTAACAGGTGTGAAGACTGCAACCTTGTGCTTAATTGGAAAAAATGTCACTTCATGGTGAAAGAAGGTATTGTATTGGGTCATTGCATTTCAGAGAAGGGTATAGATGTTGATCGAGCGAAAGTCGAGGTGATAGAGAAACTTCCTCCACCCATATCTGTAAAAGGTGTGAGAATCTTTCTAGGGCATGCCGACTTTTACCGGAGGTTTATCAAGGATTGTTCAAAGATTGCACATCCGTTGTGCAAGTTGCTTAAGAAAGAGTGTAAATTTTACTTTGACGATTCCTGTCTTAAGGCATTTGGTGAGCTAAAGGAAAAGTTGGTGTCTGCACCTATCATCATTTCGCCGGATTGGAGTAAGTCGTTTGAGGTGATGTGTAATGCGAGCGGTGTTGATCTTGGTGTGATTTTGGGTCAACGAAGGGATAAAATCCTTCACTCCATTTCCTATGCTAGTAAAGCCCTCAACGAAGCCCAAAAGAACTACACCATGACTGAGCAAGAGCTTCTTGCAGTAGTCTTTGCTTTCAAGAAATTTCGCTCCTATTTGCTAGGCACTAGAGTTATAGTGCATACTGATCATTCTACTTTAAGATATTTGATGGCAAAAAAGGAAGCAAAAACAATATTGATTCGTTGGGTATTACTATTACAAGAATTTGACTTTGAGGTGAAAGACAGAAAAGGGATCAAAAATCAAGTTACTGATCACTTGTCCCGATTAGAAGATGAAGCAATGAGGGAGTTAAGTGTAAAGGCTAAAATTGATGATACTTTCCCTGATGAGCATGTTGGCTGCCTCCCAAGACTTGATTCCATGGTTCGCAAATTTTGCGAATTATCAGGCTAGTGATATTGTCCCACCGGACTTGTCCTTTCATCAAAGTAAAAAGTTCATGCATGATGTTAAAAAATTCTTTTGGGATGAACCATACTTGTATAGGAGTTGTGCCGATGGACTGATTCGGCGTTGTGTGCCGGAAGTTGAGATGTTGAGTGTTTTGGAGGCGTGCCATTCTTCGCCTGTAGGTGGGCATCATAGTGGTATCCGGACAGCCCACAAAATCTTACAATGTGGATACTGTTGGCCAACTATCCACCAAGATGCTCATGAGTTTGCCAAGGCCTGTGATAGATGCCAAAGAGATGGTGGCATTTCGAGGAAGCAGGAGCTCCCTTTAAATCCCATTATTATGATCGAATTGTTTGATGTATGGGGCATTGATTTTATGGGCCCTTTTGTGAGTTCTTATGGGATGAAGTACATTCTTGTGGCAGTCGACTATGTGTCTAAATGGGTAGAGGCTATCGCACTTGCTAATAATGAAGGGAAGAGTGTCACCGCGTTCTTGAAGAAGAACATATTTTCCAGATTTGGCACCCCAAGGGCTATTATTAGTGATGGGGCATCCCACTTTTGTAACAAGCTATTTAAGGGATTTCTGGAAAAGTATGGGGTTCGCCATAATGTGGCCACTCCGTATCATCCTCAAACTAGTGGGCAAGTTGAGGTGTCGAACAGGGAGATTAAGCAGATTTTATCGAAAACAGTGAATGCTAGTACAACGGATTGGTCAAGGAGGCTTGATGATGCTCTTTGGGCCTACCGGACAGCATACAAGACTCCCATTGGTATGTCCCCATACCAACTTGTATATGGGAAGGCTTGTCACTTATCGGTCGAATTAGAGCATAAAGCTATGTGGGCAATGAAGAAGCTGAAAATGGATTGGAATGAGGCTGCAGATCAGAGATTAAATAGGTTGAATGAGATCGATGAATTTCGCCTAAAAGCTTATGAAAGTTCAGCCCTCTACAAAGAAAGGATGAAGAAGTACCATGACCAAAAGATTGAGAAACGCGATTTTATGGTTGGGGATTTGGTGCTTTTATTCAATTCTAGGTTGCGCTTATTTCCGGGCAAACTCAAGTCCAAATGGACTGGCCCTTACTTGATCACCCAACTATTCCCTCACGGAGCAGTTGAGTTGGAGAACAAGGAGGGTGTGCGGTTTAAGGTGAACGGACAGCGAATCAAAATCTATTTGGGGCATGCTGAAACGGTGAATGAAGTGATCGAGGCATACCATCTTGATGAAGTCTGAGTAATCAAGTGTCCTCCGTCGTGTCGCGACGTTAAATTAAGCGCTGGTTGGGAGGCAACCCAATATGTATCCTCTAAGCCAACTATAGGTTTTTCATGACTTTCTAGTAATAGTTGCATTTTCTTTGCTTTTCTTTTTGTTAGAAGTGTTGGCTAGAGCGTAGTTTAGGGTCCGTGTCCAAAAAGTGTCCAAAAAATACAAAAAGAATAGCTTAATGGGTGTTAAATTTTCAGGTATCACATCACCAGAAAATCTGCAGAAAATTGGTCTGCAACACCCATTGACAGACTCATCGACGGATCGTCACGCTTGCGACAGACCATCGCAAGTATCCGGCGTGTCCAGGTCTGTTTTTTTTAATTTTTCTAAGTTAGGGAACCCATGACGGACCCCCATGACGGACCGTCGAGCCTGCGACGGACCGTCGATGGGGACTCGTCGCATCAAAACCCGTAAACCCGACCCGACCCGACCGGCGAATATTAAAAGTTTTTAAACCTTTTAACTTCCCACCTATTCATTCAAACCGTTTCTTTCCCTCATTTCCTCCATTTACTCCCTCTTCAACTCCCTAGCACTCTCATCCTCTCCCCCAAACTTCTGATTTCCCATCCCTTCCCATAATCCCTAAATCTTTCCTCTCACAAACTCCCTAGTTCTTCAAGTTATCTGCCGGTTGGAGTCCTGTGTTCGTGTGCTGATCATCGAGTGTTGTGCCTTACTCCTCTTTCATCTTCTCCAAGTATCAGGTATGTGGTTCTGATCTCTAAATCATCTACAGTTCATTTTTGTTTTCCCATGCTAAATACATGTTTCTGAATGTGTGGGTCTTCGAAATTTGACCCCCTATTGCATGCTAAGAACTCACCCCGATAATCCTAAGTGCCTTTAGACCCTTAATATTGTAAAATGAATGGGGGTGTTGTGTTAACCAAATCAAATGGGGGGTGTATGTTTCTGATAATTGTTTCTGACCTAGGTTGATAGTTTTCCAAAATTGCATGCTAAAACTCGAGAAAATATTGCCTTAGGAATGCTAGAATACTGGGTAAATTGGTTAGGAATTGTGGGTTCTTTACTTGATACGACCGCTTTACTTCTTTTATTTGACACTGTCGTGTCACCCCATTTAATTTATTATGTTTTTATTCATAAATTTCTTAAGCTACGACTAATTAGAATGGAATTCTTATTACCTACATATTCTCGAAACCGCTCTCTTGGGACATAAACCCAAACCTCGATTGAGTTACTATTAAAGCTAGTTCTCTGATACAAAGTTTTTCACGCCCCGAGTTACCTCTGAAATGTGGACATGGGACCTAGGATCAGAAGTGACCCCAAGCTAACCCTGTTGGCATGACATGAGCATACTAAAGATAGGTTGAGCAATAAACACTATGCGGAAGCTAAATAATAAAGAAATGAAATGATGGGGAATACCCATATACTAAAACTGAATTTGAGAGTTTAATACAAGAGAAATATCAAACTCAAATACTAAGTTGAATCTAACTATGTTTGAAAATAGTCTCTAACTGAGTAGAAGTGCTGGGAAATACCCCAGCTAAGTCTAGAAAAACTGAAACTAAAAGACCGAAATACTAAAAAGATAACATGACTATTGTCCTCAAAGAATGAGGACTCACCACTGATATTGATGAACTAGAGATCGTAAATCGATCTAAGCGTGATCTAGATGCTAAGAACCTGAACCTACATCACGAGAAAATATAGCGCAGAGTATGCGTCAATACTTGGAAGGTACTGAGCATGTAGGATAGAGTAAAGCTGAAATAAACATGTAATTGAACAAGCAATAAAGCAAGAGTATAATCTAAACATGATATAGATACTAAATACTGAACTAACTGCATGCAATGATCAAATGATAACATTTTGAGACTAAATACTGACATATGGATAATGTAATGGAGTTTGACTGAACTGTGGTACCTACTAATAACCGACATATAAAAGCACATGAGCTAAATGTGGAGTCTAATATACACACCCATCGAGAAGACCCAATACACCCGACCAAAGGTGTAGAGGCATGCTGGCATGATCACTAAAACGATGCCCAACACGGGGACTTACAACCTACGTGGCAAATAGTTCAGGGACTATATGGGTTACTGTTACGGGCGCTCCCATGAGCCTTGATGAAGACCGTGGACCGTGAAGGCCCTTGTGGTCTTCACTTGGGCATGGGCATCTGAGGGGTTGTCCAAGGGGGGCTACATCCTGACTTCCACGAGCCCTCCCACGGTCTGTGTAAAGGACCACAGACCGTGAAAGTGGTTGTGGTCTTCACTTAGACTAGAGGGGTCTGGGGACAGGTTAGGATGTCTACTAGTTCAATTACCATTGACTCCACCACGGCCCATCGTCTAGACCACGACCCATGAAGGATCATGTGGTCTAATGCCTGGTCCTGGTGGTGTCCAACTCTGGACCATGGGCAGGTCTACGGACCATGGACCCTGTCACGGTCAGTGAACTCTCACGTAGTTCACTGCTTCATGTGTATTCTGCAATTGTTTTCTAGGTCTGATTTCTGAGGTGTTACAAAAGGTTCGCTTGAGGCCAACAATGGTTCTCGAGTTTCAGTCCCGCCCAGGTTGTAAGTTCGGGGCGTGACAAAAGTAATAAAATTAAAGTCTATTTATAATTTTGGAAAGTCAATAGAAAATTTGCAGTCAAATTTGTGATGCGAAGGGGCTAGTTATTTCAAATCTTAGTAAACTCTCTTTGCATCGCAGAGAGGATAAGCGCTATCTACCTTGGCATCATTGGTGTACAAATAAATAATTCCCTCATGTATCACTGGATTTTCTCACTTTGCACTTCATTTGCTCTCTTTAGCCTTTGTCCTTTGCTTTTTATTGAGAAGATTCATGTGCACTTATTGTGCTTTCATATTTTTGTATCTTTCCTTCTATTTTCCATCCTACAATCACTAATCATATTGGTTAGTGAAAATGAAATAACATGACTCAAATAGTAACAATAACAAAAGATATTGTCCTCAAACTTAGCTGAAGTATATGCCTAAGATCAGTCATCAATCCTACAATTGGCCTTCAAGCATCAAGGTATGAAGTTATTCACCCATGGAATTCGTTTTTCCATGGGGTCCCCAAAGCTTCCAATTTTTCAATCTCAAATTCAGTTGTCTAAGTTAGGGTCTCAATTAAATCTTTAAGATTTCATTCAATTGTGATTGATTGTTGTTAATTAAGTCTTATAATGCATAATTCCATGTTAATACATGATATTTAGTTGAAATTATGTTGACTCATTCCTAAATTATGATTTTCGACTATGAACTATGAATTTATGAAGATATGCATATCTTTATGAAATTATTATAAATGATATGGGATCTTTTGAAGGGAAGTATCAATGTAATTGTGAAAGGTTCTCTCACATGTTATTATGATCATGATTGTGAAAGGTATTTCTCACATATGAATTCATATTGCTGAAAGGTTTTCTTAACTATGTTGAATTGTGTTTAAGAAGTTATTCTATGTTTTTGATCTTGAAAGATTTGGAATGGTATTGCTCATTGTCTTTCCTATGTTATATTTATACGACTTTAATTTATCTGTTGGGATTTAGACTTAGCACCGAGAGGGTTTTGAGGTAGAGACTTAATTAGGCTAGTCTCTAGTAGCAACCTCTAGTCTCAAACTGTGCACCCCCGCTTTAAATGACCTAGCTAATGGATCCACTTTAGAAAAAGATGATATGTACATATTCTACCTTGGCAAGTAGATTCTCCTTCTTTCGGTATGAGGTATATGTCGGATTCCATGATATAGCTCTCATGGTCTTACTGTCAGTTAAAGCTAATATCCCACAAAATGACTATGTTTTTTCAAAGTTTTTCTTATGTCCTTTATGTTAATGTATTTGACCATATTTCATGATTCACATGTCATTTCTTCTTTAAGTTTGTAAACGTTCAAAGAATGATCATGCCTTCATGTTGTAAGTCATTCTTGCTATCGTGCCTATTTTATGCATATTTCCCCATACTTAGTACATTCCATGTACTAACACATACTTTTGCCTACATTGCTTGACCAGTGTTGGGTCCGACACTCCTATTTCAGATATTTGTGGCTAGTTGATTTCATTGGATTTGAAGATTGGTGAGTACTCATGATCCAAGGACTAAGATACTTTTATAGCTTATGTCATTTCTAATTTTCAGACTTTATATGTGATGTATGGGTTAATCTCAATCACTTTCCTTGTGATATATTAGCTAGTTTATTGAGAGATATGTTAGACTTCCACTTATCAAACTCTTCTGAAATATGAGATGTTATTTGAACTTTTTATTTCTGTTATCCTGTATGATGTATGCTAAGTGACTCGTGTAAGGCCTTTCAAGGTTTTGTACACCATCGTGACAAACTTGGTTCAGAGCACGCGGTTTAGAAAAGTCCTAGGATGTCTCATAAACCATGTCTAGTAGAATCTTGTTCATGAGTGTGAAGAGCGGCACATTTATGAATAGGAAGCTATAAGGCGTCTAGGAAATTCCCCTTCTTCCATCATTCTAAAGTCGTGCGATAGCAGGGGCGGAGCTAGGTGTTGCTAAGGGTGGTTAGATGAACAACCTTCGTCAAAATTTTTAAAGAAATTATTGAACACCCTTGACATATTAAAGAAAGATACCCTAGTGGATAAGGTTGTTCACATTTGCCTTGGAGTTGTGAGTTCGAGCCTAGACCAAGGTATTTTATTTATTTTTCTTAGTTACATTTTTTTCATTAAAAAAAGAAAGCAAGGTCTAAAGTATGAACACGCTTGTCCAAAATTTTGGCTCCGCCACTGTACGATAGAGTTTAACTCTATATGTCTCTACCCTAATCCTTATCTGATGTTTTTAAGATATGTGTGCCTACATTTCTAATTTGAAGGTGTAGTTGAACATTATCATATACGACTATGTAAGTAATAGTATAACACTTCTTAAGGGAGGATAATATTCTTGCTAACTTAGTTTTTCATTTTGCAGATACATATATGTTTAAAACTTTTTAGGAAGTCCCAAGTATAAACAAAAATATCATCAATCTTGATAAACATAAGACACCATCTTGAGAATAAGACAATCGTGCTCTACAAGTAATCTATTTTAGTTCGTTCTATCACACGGGTTATCTTAATAAATACTATAGCAATCTAAGGAGAAATAATCTACTAAGCTACACTTTGATGTCTTAAATAGTTATGTGATTACAATATCATACACTTACATTTGGTAAGAAATTTAGGATTCATAGGTGACAAGTAATTATTTCTTCTAATTCAGTTTTACATTCATACACAATTAATTCGATTTTATTGTAACATATTAATTTTCAAAGATGTCGTAACTTTAAATGAAAGAAGAACTCAATGAATCAAATAAAATCATAACAAGATTCGAAAAGATTGTTGCAAACACCATAGAAAAACAACAAAAACTCCATAAAGTAAAGCAGATCCCAAGCTCCAAACAGAAAAAACAAAATAATTAAAGTAATCTACTCTTATTGGATGATGGACTCTCAACAAGAACAATACGATCATCGTGAATTCTTCATCCCGATAACAAGAGCACAGAGTCTGTTAGCTTAAGCTTCAAAATGGAAATAAAAGAGTTTACACACTTTTCACTTGAATTTTGTGTTGTGGAGCGGGTCATATTAGACCTTATTCTTTTATATTTTATTTTGTATAACTTACATAAATCCCATAGTGTAGAGAGTAAATTACATCATATTCTTACTTTTTTTTTCTAGTTACAGTAATCCCTTATAAACTTTTACACCTTACGGATACATAAGTCACCATCCGGATACATTAATTGTAATACAAAAAAAAAATTGTTGCGCTAAAAAGGAACAAAATCTGAAAATTAATTAAATCCCATAAATTATGATTGTGTTTCTTCTTACTCTCAATCGAGGCAAATCTTAATAGAACGAAGAAATTCAAAATTTCAAATTGTTCCTCATTCAAAGAAGAGACATTTCAGATTTGATTCAAAAACTTTTACCGAAATTTTATGTAAGCGAGGTGAGTTATAAAGTTTCAAAAGTGACAAAATTGCTGTTGGACAAACGATATACGTTTGAATCTTCAAGTTCATGAAGATCCTTTTAACTTTAATTCAAGATTATTTAAAAAAAATGAGATTCAAGATTCTTTCTTCTCCCAGTTCAGCGAAGATCCTTCCAATTTTGATTCAAAATTATTGAAAATTTTGAGATTCAAAATTCTTCTCCTAGTTTATTGAAGATTCTTTCACTTTTGATTCAAAATTATCTGTAAATTTGAGAAGATACATCCTCATGATAGAGGTTGTGAAGCTTACTCTAATGGTAATTTTGACTAAACTCATACTCATTTTTCGCAAAGGATGCTCCTTTCATTAGTTTTTCCAACAATTGTTTAATTATAAAAATGGATACTTGGTGATTTTGTTTGGCTATATTCATATATGGAGGATTGAATAGAACATATGCACCTGTTAAACTCATCAGAACTATGAGCAAGAAGGAAAAGTAGATCTCTATATATCGTTTGAGATGAGACTCAAGCAAGATGAGAGCACCGAAGCCTCGTAATATTGATGGTGTTTGGCCTATCAGATACGTCATTGAACACAAATTCCTCCTCCTTCGGCACCGTACAATAAGAAAGTCGTTTATTACATCATGAATATCTTTGCTATTTAGCATTTTACTATTTATGTATCTTGTTTAAATTTATAAGTAATGTATTTATACTAGATACATTAAATAATTATATAATTGTTGCCCATAAGATGTTATATTTGAGATCGGTACATTAGTTTTGTGAAATTAGGTCTTAGGCCTAACTCACACCCCAAAAGCTAGCTCAAAGGGAGGAGGATTGCCCAAGTCTTATAAGGAGTCCACCCATCTCATTAACCACCGATGTGGGAATTTTGTCATTCTTTAACACCCCACCTCACGCCCAGTGCTTAGCATCTGGTGCGTGGAAAATTTTGATTTCGGGGGGCCCCAACATCGGGTGAGACGGTCCCTGCTCTGATACCATATAAAATTAGGTCTTAGGCCTAACTCACACCCCAAAATCTAGCTCAAAGGGAGGAAACTGCAGTAGGCGAGAAGGATGCAGAAGACACCAACATTGTTGATGACTGGGAGGAGAAGGATGTGTTACTAAGGAGTTGGATATCAGGCACCTTGACAGAAGAAAGCATGTACCTGATCGTAGGTTGCTCAACTTCCAAGGAGATGTAGGAATGCTTGGAAGAAGCATATCGTCAAGCAACAAAAGATAAGGAGTTCCAGCTCAACAAACAGCTGCAAAGTGTGAAGCTAGGAACCAAATCAATTGATGAATACATTAAGGAATTCAAACGCATATGTGATGGTCTTGCAGCCATTCACAATCCTGTAGATGAGGATAGTAAAGTGATTAACTTTGCTAGAGGTCTAGGTCTTAAGTACAAGACTTTCAGGACCGTCATGTTAGGTAAGGCATCGTATCCTACTCTTAATCAATTTGTTAATGCTCTTAAGGGTTTTGATATGAGGGAGGATGAAGAAGAAGTGCCTCAACAAAATTATAACATGGCATTCTCTGCCCAAACAGGTAGGGGAAGAGGAAACTTCTCTCAATGAAGAAGAAACAATAACTTTAACTCCAGAGGAAGAGGATTTAAGCCTGTTGGACAGGGAACAGGTTCCTATAACAGTAGAAACGGACCTGGTCCTCAGAACAGTTCTTCAAGTGGAAGTCATGAGCAGAATAATTCTGTTGTGTGTCAAATTTGTGGTAGGAATAACCATACTTCTCTTAAGTGTTTTTACAGGTGGGATTACTCTTACCAAGCTGCTGATGAGCTACCACAAGCATTGGCTGCTACTAATCTTCAAAACAATGATGACACCTTGTATGTAGATTCGGGAGCAAGTAGTCATATGACACATAACTCAGGTATCCTAACTGATCTTAAACACTATAATGGACCAGATAAAATTATTGTTGGGAATGGATCAAAGTTAGACATAACACATGTTGGGAACACATCCAGATCAGGTCTAAAATTAAAGAAAGTTCTTGTAGTCCCTAAGATTAATAAGAATTTGCTCTCAGTTAGTAAGCTTGCAAATGATAATTGTTGCACTCTTGAATTTGATGAAACTAACTTTGTTGTAAAGGACAAGAAGACAAGAACACTGCTGGCCAAGGGAACTAAAAGGAATGGACTCTATGCTTTGGAAGATAACAATATCTACGCTTTAACTGCTGCACACGATTGGAACACGTCAGACAATATGTGGCATACTAGATTAGGACATCCTAGTTTGAAGTCTTTAAAGGTTTTGAACAGTAATAGTTGTATCAATGTTAGTAGTTGGAATAAAATGCCTACTGTTTGTTCTAGTTGTCAGTTGGGAAAGAGTTGTAAACTTCCTTTTGGTTTGAGAAATAAAATTGAGAAAGAACCTTTATTTAAAATCCATTGTGACTTATGGGGACCTGCTCCTGTTGAATCTTCCCAACATATGAAATATTATGTCATTTTTGTTGATGATCACACAAGATATACATGGATTTATCCACTGAAAAAGAAGTTTGAATTCTTTGAGGTCTTTCTAAAATTTCATAAAATGGTGGGAAAATAATTTTCTAAAGAGATTAAGATTTTTCAGTGTGATGGAGGTGGTGAGTTTATCCAAACAGGCTACATTAAGCATTTGGAAGATCATGGCATTATGAGATATATTTCATATCCTAACACACCTGAACAAAATGGAGTTGCAGAGAGAAAACATAGGCATATTGTGGAGACTGGTCTAACTCTAGTACTTCATGCTAATCTACCTTTGTTCTTATGGGTTGAAGCTTTCCTCACTGCAGTATTTCTTATCAATAGATTGCCTTCATCAGTCCTAAAAATGGTGATTCCATTTGTTAAGTTGTATGGGGAACAACCTGATTACAACAGTTTAAAAGTGTTCGGGTGTAGACGTTTTCCATATATCAAGGGCAACAATAAGTTCAGTCCAAAGACATATCCTTGTGTGTTCATTGGGTACAATAGCTTACACAAAGGATATAGATGTTATCATCCCTCTACAAAAAGAGTTTACATATCCAGACATGTTGTGTTTGATGAAAACACATTACCCTATGTGTCTTCAAAGCAATCTCAGACTAACATTGATGTCTCACCTCACCTTGCTACTTTTGTTGAATCTTTCTCTAAACTGCAGGCACATGATAATTGTGATTCAGGGGAAGTACAGGCTGCTATCCCACAGATTACTAGTGATAATGAGAGTATTATTGACCTCTCACGCGCAGAATCAGATGCTGAGGAACAGGTTGAGGTTGATGATCCGTCTAGTAGTTGTGAAAATCCAGTTGCAGATTTTGAATGTGCCAGCAGCAGTGAGGAACATGTTGCTCTTACAGGTCCAGCAAATGAGCATCATCAAACAACCACTTTAGTTGATGTACCAGTTGACCATCAACTTGACAATGCTACACTCCACTCCACTACCTTGGGTAATGTACCAGTTGAGGTACTTTCTACACCACAAGGGCATTATATGATCACCAGGAACAAGGCGAAGGAACAACACTTGTCACTTGTTGCTCACAGCAGCACAATAACTGTGAGAGAACCAAATACTACTAAGGAAGCACTAAAATCACCTCATTGGCTTGGAGCAATGCAGGAACAGATTGATGCTTTACATACTAACAAGACATGGATTTTGGTGCCCAAATCTCCTGGTATGAACTTGGTTGGATCAAAATGGGTGTTCAAGACAAAATTAAAAGCTAATGGTACAGTAGATAGATACAAGGCCAGACTTGTGTCAAGGGGATTCTCACAGCTTGAAGGGATAGATTTTGAAGAAACATTTAGTCCTGTGGTTAAAGCAACAACTATTAGGGTGGTTCTATCCATTGCTGTCAGTTCGAAGTGGGAAGTTAGACAACTCGATGTCAAAAATGCCTTTCTCCATGGCTTCTTACAAGAGGAGGTGTACATGAGTCAACCTCCTGGTTTTATTGATCCCCAGTATCCTCAGCATGTATGTCTACTTAAAAAGGCATTGTATGGTCTTAAACAAGCACCAAGAGCCTGGTTTGATAGGTTTAGCATGCATCTCTTACATCTTGGTTTCATTTGTAGTAAGGCTGATCCTTCATTATTTACATTGAAAACTCACAAAGGCACAATATTTCTCTTGTTATATGTGGATGATATTATTGTCATAGGAAGTAATCCATCTCATGTCTCAGAGTTGGTCCTACAACTTGGGAAGGAGTTTGCCATGAAAGATCTTGGTCATTTACATTTCTTTCTTGGAGTTGAGGTTAAGTATTTTGATGGGGGCATCCATTTAAGCCAGAGTAAGTATGCTGCTGAACTGCTAGGCAAGACTGACATGACTTTTCCAAAGGCTATAGCCACTCCTTTGGCTCAGAAGCATGGTCTACATGAAGCTGTGGGAAGCATGGTTGAAGCATCTTTTTACAGAATGATAGTAGGGAGTCTTCAATACTTGACTCTCACAAGACCAGATATTACTCATGCTATGAATTTAGCAAGCCAATTTATGCAAAATCCGAATAGTGCACATCTTCAAGGGGTGAAAAGAATTCTCGGGTACATCAAAGGCACTGTGCACTTTGGACTTAGACTTATTTCACAATCACCATGTAGGTTGTATGGGTATTCCAGTGCTGATTGGGGAGGTTGTACCGCCACTAGGAGATCCACTACGGGCTACAACATCTACCTAGGTGCAAACTGTATTTCTTGGACCTCTAAGAAACAGTCCACAGTTGCTCGTTCAAGTGCTGAAGTTGAGTATAGAGCACTCGCCTCCACTGCATCAGAGATGACATGGATCATGTATCTACTTCATGATCTTGGGGTGTTTCTTCGATCTATACCTACGTTGTATTGTGACAACATGAGTGCTTTGTACATGACAGTTAATCCAGTTATGCATGCTAGAACCAAACATGTTGAAATGGACTATCATTTTGTTCGTGAGAAGGTGGCTAGAGGACAACTTGTTACTCAATTTGTGAGGTCTAAGGATCAGCTAGCGGATATTCATACAAAAGCATTAACCAAACAGGTTTTTGCTGAGTTTCGTCGCAAGCTAGGAGTTACAGTTTCTCCACTCACTAGCTTGAGGGGAAGTGTTGAAGGAAGCTGATGGAACAGGTCAAAGGAACAGGTTCGGTGAAGCTGTCTGACGAGTTAGAGTTTGAGTTACACTAGGATTAAACTACTCAATCCTAGTTTATGTATAAGTCTATACTTTGTTCGACTAGGATAAGATGTATATATTGTATTTGTGTTATATTAGGATTCCTAGTGTAGCTAGTATAGAACTCTTCTCCTATATAAAGAGTATGTAACTCAATTATTCAATCATCAATACAGTCCTTGATTCTTCACATATACGTGAGAATTCTACAAGTGTGTGGTAGTTGCTATGTAATTGATACATTTAGTATAAATTTGAATTTACGTATCATATCTAAAAAAACTAGTGCATGATACATTACTATTTATGTATCTCGTTTAAATTAATAAGTATTATATTTATGCTAGATACATTAAATAAGTAATTGTTGGTCATAAAATTTTAGATTTGAGATCGATACATTACCGTGTCGTAGTTACTATGTAATTGATACATTTATTAGAAATTCAAATTTATGTATCATATCTAAAAAAAATAGTGCATGATACATATTTATGTATCTCGTATAAATTGATAAGTATTGTATTGTTTGCCTTGAAAGATATGTATAACTCACATAATATATCATATTGTAGTTGATAATAATGTATCTGATACAATAAGGTTGTGAAAGAAGGATGTATGTAAGATGAAATAAAGTGTATCTATAAATGTATCACAATAAATAAGAATTAAGTTTCAATTAAATACATGAACAAACACAATCCATTAAAGAAATTTGATTATGAAAAACACCATAAAAAAAAAGGATAATAATATTATACTGTATGAAATTTTGGTGAAATTGAAGCTAATATTATTATGAGACAATTGAGAAGATTATATAATAATACAAGAATCCTAATCAGTTTCAATGAATGATTAGTTGTTAGAGTCCATGACCAACTCAAATTATGAAAAATTTACAAATATTATATTAATTATTACTAAATAATAACTATTACTATTACTTTTTTTTTTCTAATTTATGTTTTAGTGTTGAAAATTTGAAGTTCACTTATTTTATTTTATCATAAATTTTGGTGTATTTTCAAAAATAGGTAAACGGCTTATAAATATCCCTTTTAAAATTTTTTGTCTAAAAATATTTTTAACCTACAAAAAAGGAAAGAGGCTGATTTTGAATTTCAAACATGAATGAGAAAATAACTATCAGGATTTTGTGACTAAAAATAAGGAAAGATTTGTGGAGTATAAGGAAAGGATAATGTTGGTTATGGGAGTTAGAATTTATGTATCCAACATTTGGAGGTTTGGAAGTAAAATAAGGGATTTTGGAAAATTTTAGAACTGGTAGGGAATTATGGGAATTATTGAAAAAAAATGTGTATATAGGTTATTTATCGTTTTATCCTTTTATTTATGAAAAAATGACAGAAATCCAACCTTTAAGTTTTCTTTTTACCATTATCCCCTATTAGTTTTACAAATTTCCAAAATCTCTCATTTTCATGCATCAGATTAATGTATCAGCGCATCAAATTAATGTAACTCGCGCATCAAATTTCAAATCAGTGTATCATGTATAAAATGTACATCAGGTTATTGTATCATGTCTAAAATATAATGAATCTTACTTAACGATTAATGTATATCGCTCATCAGATTAATGTATCAACGCTTATATTATTGTATCAGTTTGAGGGATTTTTGTAATTATAAACTTATAAGGGACAGATGGTAATTTTACTTTAAAAATATATGATTTTTGTCATGCCAATTATTTATTAGAGGTTGTGCCTCTTTTTGGCTTAATTTTTTTTTTTCATAAGTATAAAAATTTAATTATATTATATATCTAATTGAGTTAAAAATAAAATAGAATAATTGGTAACAACTATTCAAGTACAACATATGGTGGGAAAAACATGAGGTAGGAGCACCAGAGTCATTATCATCTCCATAGATTCTAAAAAGGTAGTAACAATGCTAAATAAATCGGATTCATTCGAGTCGAATATCTTAACTGAACAGGGTGTTGATCCGGCAGCTGATCTCCTAGCGAGAAAACGTAGGGAACTACCTAATATTATGCTTTTTGAAACCTGGAATATAATGAAGCCCCACCTTTGTTTTGGATGCAGCTATTATCTAGAAGCCTTTTTTTATGTAATATTTCATCTACTATAAATACTTCTGGTACCGTCTGATGCTAGCAGCAATGCAGACACAACTACTTCAATGATGCTATATATATATATATATATATATATATATATATATATATATATATATATATATAACCTATTGGAGCTTCACGAGTACAACACAAGAAAGCACTTCAACACTCTTAAAATCGAAGATGTGGGGTTTCTCTAGTTCAAAGGTATCAGTTTTACGTCAATTTTGTCTCATAAGACTTTCGATCCAATTCGAAGGTTAGCGAAAGTTCTGATTTTTATTTTACTTTGCTTAAACCCTAACATTCATTTGACCCTAGAAGTGATTAATTCTTTTTTATTTTTTTTTTGCTTTTATTTTTGAAATAATCGGCTAACTGTTGATGTACTCAGGATATCATCTTCATTTTGTTGTATTTTAGTTGATATAGTGAAATTTATCACCATTTATTTCTTGTTTTTTACAATACTTTTTTTCCCAAATTTTCTTCAGTAAATTTATAGTTTTTGAGATTTAATTATTTGTAAATTTTGTGTGTTAATTATTCTGTTATTCCCACTTTTCACTAATACTTTTTTATCTTATCCAGATTTAGTAAAAAAAATTAGTAGTGTAAATTATTTTTTGAGTGAAATTTACTCGTATCGGGTGTTTATACCAATTCAATACATACATGTTATGCGTTTAAATTTATTGTTCATTTTATTTAACCTTAATTAATTAGCATGTATTTTACTTCATTAAACACATAATAATAGAAATTACATTAATTGGGTATAAACACCGGTGCGAATAAGTTTTTTCTATTATTTTTTCTTTTATGTCTTGTTCAGATTGTACCGTGTTTTGTGCTTTTGAAAATGTCGGTATTGAAGTTTTTAAGTTGTGTTCATTTTTGTTAGAGGGAAGGTCCAATATAGTCCCTCATCTTTGGGTTAAGCCTCAAAGTCATTCTTGAGTTTTTACATGAACACTAATAGTACCTCGTATTTGTAATATGTGTGCACTTTTGGTCCTCCCCTAAACTTTAGTCTATTTTTTAACATTAATTATGTTCATAATTTTATGTAAGGAATGTCCCGTCGTCTTTTTATATATTTAGTTTAAATAATAATTCTATGTGAGAAAAAGTAAAAAGAAGAACACTTTATCCTAGCAATTCGTATAAATATTATTTGTACTAAATATTTCTCTCATTTTAGGTTATGTGATCTTATTTTCTTTTTAATACATTCGAATATTATGATCGCTTTCAAAATTTGGAAATCATTCAACTTAAACTTTTTATTTTTTTAGTGACCAACTTTAGTGGTCACACAAATATTATGACACGGTTAAGACCATAAATTTCAAAAATCTTAAAATCATACAAATGTTATGACATCTTTAAATAACATATTTCAAAAGATTTCTTCTTTATTAAACTCTAGTCAAATAGTTTCATATAATTTGAAACAAAAGAGATAGTTAGTTTGCTAAACTTGTCTGATCTCCTAGATAAGGAAGAGATAGGTTGGGTAAGGAGTAAGGACCATTCACCTCCAACCATGATGTTTGAGACAAGTTCGAATTCAAGTAAAAAAAAAAAAACTCTATTCGATGATGTGAAAAAAAGTTCCATCTTTTATAAAATCAAATGTGAATGATAAGCCCAATTATGAAATTTATGTCATGGGAGATTTGTCTGTCTTAGGTCAATTTCGCATTTTCCAAAAATAAAATAAAATGATAAACAAAAAAAGAGAAAGAAAAAAAAGGCATAGTTATCATCATCTGTATGTATATCGTACATGAAAATATCTTGAAATAAAAAATGATATTTCCAACTCAAACATTAAATTTTACATCAAATTTGGTGTAATCAACTCCAACCTATTACATCAAATTTTACACCAAAAAAGAATCTTTCTTTTTCTCTTCATTATTATATTATTATTTCTTATTTATTTATATTTTCGTATTTCATAAAATAAATTCTTTCTAAAACAATCATCATATATAATTCATATTATTTCATTTTATAATCGTTTAATATAATATTATTTTGTACTATAATTTTTTAAATAATATAAATTGCTAGCAAATATTATACATTATACATAACTAGTATATGTACCTGCGTGTTACGCAGATATTTAAAAATATAATAGTTTTAAACTTAAAAAATAACTAATACAAATTATTATTGAGTAACAAAAGTGCATGTATAATCATATATAATGTTTTAGTTTTATAATATACACTTCATGCTAACAAAATTTTAGCATAATTTATGTGAAATACGGGTATATTCTAATTACTTTTTCTTCTTCTAGTATAATGAAGATTAAAAGCATATGTGGCGTGTGTTGAATTGATATTTGTTGTATAATTAAAATTTAAATTCATAGATCAATATAAACTTAGTATTAAAAATATTTATAATATTTTTAGTTAAAATTTAAATATATAATTTTCAAAGCATGTTGCAACCTCTTTAGCACACTCCTCTCTCGTTCAATCTTGTAAAATAAGATGACTTCTATTTAATCAAATATCTTTTCATAAAATAAAAATGTAAAAACAAAAAGGGACCTTCATTGATCAATTAAGAAAAGATATTTACTATAATCAAATAGTTATATCCACATAAAATAAATTATCAAAGTAATATATTTTTCGTGAAAAAAATTGAAAGATAAAAAAATGGAGCATCTTCTATTTTCCTTTTATAAAGTAATATAAAATCTCATCTTTTATTTATGTATTTTTAGATTTGTTTAGCCTTTTTAAAAGTGTAGTATATTTTATTCGTTTGTGAATATAACCTAACACTGACATGTAATATTAGGATTTAGTTTCAAAAATTTTAAGCTTATTTTATATAAATAATTAAATATGATATTTTTAATAAAATTTAGAAGTGTTTAGAAGTCATTAGTACCACCAACATACTATTATGTTATTTAGATATGACATTTCAAATCAATTCTAATTAAAAAAAAAATTGAAAGCAATAATATCAATTATCATATTAGATTTAAATGCAACGTTATTTTAATTTGAAAATATTTGTCGGTAATTCATTTTTTCAAATAAGAACAGTTGTTAGTGCTTTTTTAATTGATAAAATTATTTTTTGAAAAATCTCCAAATTATTAAAATAATTATAACTATCAATTCTGTGTTTTGGCAATTTTATTTGACGAATTTTAACATAATCTCAACATTATTATTTATCAAATTAAAAATATGTTTTCTTGGAGGTAGTTTTTTTAATAAAAAAAAATTCAAACCGAAAGAAATTGTTAATATTTGATGATACGTAGTGCTTTTGGCTTATATAGTTGAATTTTAAGAGATTAAGATAGTTAAGTAAATGGGTGATAGATTTTAGGAGATGATTTATAGTTTTTTTTAATTTTACCTTCAGATTTTAAGCTATTTCTTTATTAAAATGTTCACTTCTCTTTTTTTTTTTCCAGTTACATGTTATATTTTATATTTATTTTGTATCTTGAATTTTTAATTTATTTTATAATCAAATAGTTAATTGTTATTTATTATTTTTTTGTTTTGTTTTGGCCTTCTTCTTAAATTACCAAATGTCGTTGTTAAGGGAAACTTACATAAATATACAATAAATAAAAAATATTTACCATTTATAGCAATATTATTTTTTTCACTTGATCACTTTTATTACATTTATAATACATCTTTAATTCATATTACAAAGAACAATTTATTATTCATATATAATACAAGTTTTATTGATGGATAATACATTTGTCACACATTTTAATACACCTCTAATCCAATGTGTCAACTTCTTACCAAACAACTCTAATATAATATAAAAATAGTTATAATACATATATATTGCAAACTTAATTCACTTTTAATACTAGAGCCGTCAATATGGGCTAGGCCCGTTGGGCCGGCCTGGCCTAACCTGTGATTTAATAGGGCTGGGCTAAGATTTTTGGAGCCCATTTAAGAAAAGGGCTTTTTAGCCCGGTCTGAATAAGCCTGTTGATTTGTGGGGCTTGAGAAATATAGGTAGGGCCGGCCCGTGGGCCAATATAAATTAACTAAAAAATATAATATAATATTAAAATTTAAAATTAGAGAGAGTCCAAACTCAAAACAATTAAGTTAATATTTATATTTAGATGTCTATACCTTTTCTTGGAAAAAAACTTAATAAATACTATAAAGATAATTTTATGGGATAATTTCAGAGACCTCCCTCCAAGTTTCGCTCTATAACACTGATCTCCCCTGTGATTTTACGATATTACGTCTACCTCCCTTATTTCCATTTACTTGTAACCATTCTATAAATCTATTTAAAATAAATATAAATTAATTTAGATTTGATTATTTTACCCTTTTTACATTAGTTTCTTTATATTAATAAATATTATATAAAAAACAACTTATTTAACAAATATTTTTAAAATAAATCAGCACAAATACATGTTTTTTTATTAAACGAAGATCAAAGTTTTCATTCAAGTTGACTCACCATTTTCATTAACTATTAAATCTTCATATCCATTTCACCTTTATCAATTCATATAGATTTTCCCCTACAATAACCCATCATTTTCAAGCAATAATTTCTTCAAATAGAAGATAAAAATGAAAAAGAGAAAGTTGATAAGAACAATCAAATTTTGTCTAGTTAAACGTTTTCACGATGAAGAAGAAATATGATCCAACGAATAGAGATAAATCATTGAAAATTAGATCTAAACTTGTATATATAAGGGTAAAATTGTCAAATCTAAATTAATTTTTATTTATTTTAAATAGATTTAAAGAATGGTTACAAGAAAATGGAAATAAGGGAGATAGACGTAACATCGTAAACCACAAGGGAGCTGAGTGTTATAGAGCAAAACCTGGATGGAGGTCTTTGAAATTATCCCTAATTTTATTTGTGGATTTGATTAACTAGTAGTAACATTAGCATAAAGTAATATTGTTTTGTCGATATTTATGATAATATTTTAAAATTATGATTTATAACTTAATTTAATAAGTATTTTTAAAAAATATAATTTTTTAAAGAGTGGGTTGGACCGGTAAGCCTGTAGCCCACGTACTTATGGGTTGGGCCGGCCGTTTTCTGGCCCACGCCAAAAATGGGCTAGCCCGGCCTGACCCGTAAAATGTCAAAGCCTGTATGGGTTAGCCCGGATGGGGTGGGCTAGCCCATATTGACAGCTCTATTTAATACATATTGAAGATTTAATATAATATTGCTATAAATGATAATAAATAAAAAATATCGCTAAAATTAGTAATAATTTATTAAAAGACACTCATATAAATAATTTTTTCTTGTTAATAATTATCGTTTAAATATTAATGTTAAAATTCAAACACTATTTAAAGAATAATTTATCAAATCAGGCATATACGATAATTAAAGACTCTTAATATGAAAATGCATAACTATTAAATTAAATGTCATTAGATATAACACATAAATTCACAAACCTTTTAATCATGGCATGAGTTTGATCTCCGTCTAAATAATTAACACCAATAAAAATATAGAAGTTAATACTATGTATAATTAAAAATATAGATAAATAAAGACAAATAATACAAATTACAAATATTACTATAATTTTTATTCCTTTGAATATTGTGCTATTCATGAGAAGACAGTACAATACTTATGAAAATAAAATATCCATTGTTTCATTAATGTGAGAAATTGAAAAAAATGTGATAGCGAGTGGGGATGTGATTATGCAGACGAAGGAAATGGGAAAGTGAAAATAGTAGGTATATTTATAGGATAATTTTAATGCAGTAAAAAGTTATTTACTATGAGAAATTAATAAACAGTTGAATATAGATATTTAATTTCTAATTTAAAACTTAAAAGAGGAGGAGCTATAAATCATTTTAAGAATATATTTTTATATAGAATTTAATTTTTTCTAATTTAAAATAGATCATTCAAATTTTTATATTTTACTTTACGTAATTATTTAAAAAATATTGTTTTATTTTTATTTTCAAATTCTTTTTAGTGTTTGAAATTTCTATTTTATTTTTAGAATTTCAATTAATTTTAATAATTTACCATTTTTGTTTTTTGTTAGCGCTGGCAATACACTTAAAAAAATTTTAGAGTCCAATACGTGTATATTGTTATGAAACTATATAAATTAAGAAGAAGAAGAACAAAGTACAGAGAACATAGAAGACTTCTTATTTATCTTGATGTATATCCAGGATTCACAAATCTTCTTTACAATGAAGAAAAATCACTTTATTTATAGGATAAACCTAACTTTGTCCCCACGTAGGATTCCTAACCATATCCTAAAAAGACTCCACATAATTAGGCATTCACTATAATACAAATATGTTTATAACACTCCCCCTTCAATGTCGGTAGATTATGTGCCTCGTTAAAACCTTACTAGATAAAATTCAGTGGGAAAAAATCTAATGAAGGAAAAAGAGTACACAGCATTATGGATGCCTCATTAAAAACCTTACAAGGAAAATCCAATGGGACAAAACCTTGTGAGGAAAAAAGAGTACATCACGTATTACCTCCCCCTAATGAGAACATCAATCCAAAGACTTGAATCTTCATTTTCCAAGCTTGTGCACCATCTTCTTGAAAGTTGTAGTTGGTAGACACTTGGTGGATAAAATCAACTATATTATTACTTGAACAAACATGTTGCATGTTGATATCGCCGTTCTTAGGAGCTTGAGTGTAGAAAAACTTTGACGAAATATGATTCCTTCTATTTCCTTTTATAAATCTTCCCTTCAGGATCAAAGAATTTTGCAAATTCCTTACTTCAACTTCTTTAAGCAAATAATCTATTGCCTTTTGAAAACTTTTCAAGATTTTCAATTTTAGTCATCAACTTGCATAATAATACTTGTATATGCTCTATGCATTTTGAATCTATTTAATCCTTATGAGGATGATAAACAAGTTTTCCAAAAACTTGTATATGTTTTAGATTTTGAACCCATTGGATATTTTCATATCAATTTTGTCAAGTGACAACATTCAATATTAAATGTATGACATTTTTTAGTGTCTAGATTGTAAGTCAAATAAGTTTTACGCTTACCAAGATGCACCATTTCACTTTTCACTTGATAATTATTTCTACACCAGCGTGCTTTAATATACATAGAATTCATATCCTCATAATTGTTTACAATATTACGCACTATCGTATCAAAAATATTATCAACGATATATCATTTTGCATTGATTCACAATACGACATAACTTATTGAGATCTCATCACTTCATTATTTTTAGGTACGTACCCCTCTCATGAGGTTTCATGAAGTGTTATGTCGTAAGCTCTTCAACAACACATTGTCTTCTTATTATGATCATTTGGATTCTTTGATCCTCTCCCCTTTTCAAGGATTATTTTATTTAGAATTGATTAGTCTATCATGCTTCTCATAGACCTTATCCTTAAGAGACATTCAATATGAGTATTTATAACTCTTGTGTTGCTTCTAATCTCCCCTTTATGTTAGACAAACTAACATATATCTCAATCTTTTGGAGAATCTATATTTGTGCATCATTGTATATTCATTGATTATACACTACATACCAAACTAATCATATGAAAAATATTTGTTCCCTGACCATAAGTCAATTGAAAGAAAATTTGATCATAATTTATTGGTCTGATGAGTACAATTACTTTTGTATGTGGTATCATATTTCAGATCAACACGTGTAGCTTTATTTTCATAAGTAATGATTTCACTATCTATCTGAGACATTTAATGTCACATCAGCTTGAATATTTGTCAATATTATCAAGATAAATTATCTTGATTACATATTCTGAAAGTTGTGCTCTTAACTCAATTATCTTGCACAAATAATTATGCGAATGTCTAATTACAAGTTGACACAAACGCACATGTGATTATCTTATAGATGCATCACTTTATCGTATCACATGATAGGTGAACGGGCCCATATTCACCTTTAATACTTTTCAGAATTTAGGAATGTAGTCTCAACATTAGTTGATCCAATCAACTTGTCATGAGAACAAACTACAAAAGAATTCTTGAAGAATCTTCTAGTTTTTCAATGTATGTCCATTACTAATATGCACATCTTTGAGATGACCAAATTATTCATGTCAACTAATAATTATTAGCATTCGTAAACTCCAAATTTACTATGCCATGTGCCTTTTTGCTTTAGTAAATTTCTAATTTACTATTATATGAGTAAATTTTAATTTTATTACTCCGAGAGTAATTTTCAGATTTATTTCTTCTTAATTATTCTACCCTTTCTAGAGGTGAGTCGTGATCCCATCACTAAATGAACTGATCTAATTATCAGAAGACTGTGCACATAATCGTATCATTTGTGCAAATATTTTTGCAAACATAAAGTTGCGAGATAACGATAGGCACACATGAGACCATCTATAAAAACATCTATTAGGAACATTAAGTATCTAACCATCCTACTTGGTGGATGAATAGGTCCACAAATATCTTTATACGTTCCTAGAACGCAAGAGATCCAATCTCAACTTTAATTTATGTGGTCCACAATTAACTTGCCTTTCTAACAAACAGTACAAGAAAATTCACCATTTAAAAAAAAAATAGGTTCTTCAATGGAAGTCCATTTTAATTTTTCATGATTCGTCTAAACATTATAGGCTAATGATGTCCCAAATAATTATGCCAAATTAAGAATATATTGGAATTAGTAAACTTTTTATTTATCATAGAATGTGCCTCAATTGCACTAATTCTTGTCTAATACAAACCTGAAGATAAAGCATAAATTTTTTCCATATAACACATGTCTTCTTAGAGACATTCTTGGTGATATCACATCATTGACCAAAGGTCACAATCTTTCACATGCCTGGCATGGTGACTTACACCTCATTCCCTTTAAAGAATGAATCTATATTTTTAGCATTTATCAAAAGTTCTCATTCTTCATGAATGGAACACAAACATGTGAGCATATCAAATTATGATAGCTTTAGTACCTCATTCCATATTTATGTGCATTATTCAATCACTTGTCTTCTTTCAGACATATTATGAACTACTATCACATTCACTTTAAGTAATGGAGCAATTCAGTAAATTTCATGACTTCTCATTCAAAACACATTAGTTTTTCTTTAGTCATTATTATATCATCAATATGGTCCATTAAGACTCAAATTCAATGTCTTATTCATATAAAAGTGTCTTATGCCAGAAATCCATAGAACTTAAACCCAATATCTTCTCATCATGGTACGTGCACCAGGACTTTTAACCCAATGTCTTACCCTCTTGGTGCGATTGGACGTAAATACATCGTCTTATTCTTTTGGTGCGATAAAACTTAAATTCATCGTCTTACCTACAATGAGGCTCAACCTCAAGACTTCAAAATAATCGTAATTTTATCACTTTTGATGATCATCAATATGATCATACATTATAATTATACACAAAATTGAAATTGCTGATTTATTATAATCAACATTAGTAGTTAATAGATATAGCTTAATAGATGACATACCTCATATAAAGGATAAAAGACATACCTTTCACTAAATTGTGCTTATTTAATTATTAAAATAAATTAAGGAATTATCTTCCCAATCAGTTAAAATGAAACGTATAAAAAGTCAACACGTCTTTTTAAATACTTACTCCAGATGGTAACTCCAGATCTGTCACATAAATAATTATAACATAATGATAAATCATACCTTAGATATATGAGAACCTTATTGCATAACTTATGCAAGATCTCTTTTGCGCATGTCTTCTATCATAATTATTTAAGAATAGAACAATCATGCTGATAACGTGTTATGAAACTATATAAATTAAGAAGAAGAACAAAGTAGAGAGAAGAGAGAAGACTTCTTATTCATTTTGATATATATTCAGGATTCACAGATGTTCTTTATAATGAAGGAAAACCCCTTTATTTATAGGGTAAAATGAAACTATAGAATAATAAGAAGAAGAACATAGAGAGAATAGAAGACTTATTATTTCTCTTGAGGGATGATTTACAATGAGAACAACTCTCTATTTATAGGGGAAATATAACTTGGTTCCCCAAGTAGGATTCTTAACCATATCCTAAAAGGACTCCACATAATTAGACATTCACTATAATACAAATATGTTTATAACATATATAACATTTATCTTTCTTTTTTAGCTTTATTTTCAAATTTTTATGATTTAGGTTTTTTTATTTTTTAGATTTTATTTTTACATTTTTAGATTTTAAATTAATTTTTTGTGGTAAGTTTTCTTTCCTAAGTTTTATAATATATAGATAAATTATATATCTATATATAGATCATCATCATCATCATCATCATTTACATTTGTTTTTCTTTAAATGAGGAGGTTGTCGAAAGATAGTTAAAATTTAAATATACATTTCCACAAAAGAAGGACCGCATACGTTATTTTGTAGAGTTTTTTTTTAATATATATATATATATATATATATATATATATATATAGAGAGAGAGAGAGAGAGAGAGAGAGAGAGAGAGATTATTATTATTATTATTGTTATTATTTACATTTATTTTTCTTTAAGGGGAAAAGGGTCAAAAATGCCCTTAAACTATGAGAAAGAAACATAAATACCCTCCGTTTATAATTTGGTCCAAAAATGCCTTCCCGTCAATACTTTGGCCCGACAATGCCCTTACTGTTATTTTGAATAAGAAATGCTCATTTTTTCAAATAAATATATTATTTATTTTTTCTTTTAACACATTCTATCTCTAATAATATTATTTTATGGTAATAAACTGTGAAATATTACCATACCACCAACACAAATTCAAATACAAATAAAGAGCACCCATAGACTCAACCTCCTTTCAGATTGTTAAGTCTAGTGAGCCTCAAAGCAAAGTCTAATTACATGAACAATAGATCATGTATTCACTCCTCCTACCATATTTCGAGTATCTAAACAACTATATTTTCTCCCTTATTATATTTCGGTATGTTGTATCATAAATTCTCTACTTACACTTCGTCCTCGAAAAATCTTTTGATTTCTAGCGATCCAAATGTTATAAACAGTAGCACCATATATAGTTGTCATTGTCTCCTTTTTAAATCTACTTCAATGTTTCATTTTGATCTTCAATAGCACCACAGAGACGTGGTTGTTAGATAGATCTATTCCGATCCAAGTCTTCACTGCCTTCCATACGCCTTGTTTCCATAAATAATCTGAAAATATATGTTTTGTATCCTCAATCCAGTCTCCCTCACATAAACAACATCCATTGTTATCCCACCCTATTCCCAGTTCAAACTTTCTCGCCTTAGTTAACAGTCGATTACGCAAAGCCAACCATAATATGAACCTATGCTTTGGCAGTGTAATCTTGTTCCATATTAATTCAGCAGTTCCTAGCAGGTCCAAGTAACCCCTAGATATTGAGTAATTCTTATTCTCTGTAAGACAACAATGTTCGTTCCTATACCAATTTTCCATTCTAATCTTCAACTTATGTAGTTGTCTCCGATACCAGCAACTATTTGGATTTGGGACATGTGACCAAAAAGATTCACTGTTTTTCATATACAACTCATTCACCAACTTTATCCGTAGAATGTCCTTCTTCTCCATTGTTGCCATGTTCCACAACTTACAACCCTTAATATTCAAACCATCTTGCTTTTTTGGTCGACATATTATGTCCCATGCCACAAGAGGAACTTTTCTTTTTTCCTAAGTGCCACCCCAAAGGAACTCCCTACACTTCCTATCCACTTCCTTCAACACACCTTGGGGCAGAATAAAGACAGCTCCCCAGAAATTATGCAAAGAAATTAAGAAAGAGTTAATGATGAACAACCTGCCAGCATATGATAAATGTCGTGTGGACAACGCACAGATTTTCTCTGTTATCTTCAAGCACAACTGGTGACATTCTATTTTACTCCACTTTTTAGGTGTTAATGGCAGCCCCAAATACCTTATGGGAAAACTTCCTTCAGGAAATCCAGTCATGTTTAACAACTTTTCTTTTGTTGAAGCATCTACTCCAGCCATGAACAAATTCGACTTTTTAATGTCTGCCACCAGCCCAGTAGTGTTGGAGAAGTGTGACATCGCCTCCATCACTCTCTGTACAGAAGAGATATTCCCCTTACAAAAAATCATCAAATCATCTGCAAAGATGATTGTGTCATTTGTAGTCTCTTACGCATGGGGTGAAATCTGAAGTTTGGCAATAAGGCCATTTTGTTCATCACCCTAGATAAGTACTCCATCACCATTACAAACAAAAGAGGTGACATAGGATCACCCTGTCGTAGTCCTCTTCTTCCTTCAAAATACGTATGATTATCGCCATTTACTCTAACCGAGAACTTTGTCGTTGTGACACACTCCATGACCATTTAAATAAACTTTGGGGGAAACTTATACCCATGTAGCATCTCTGCAATGAATTCCCATCTCACCATATTGTAAGCCTTCCTCAAATCAATCTTCATCAAACATCTCGGGGAAGTTTTCCTCCTGTAGTATCTCATCAAATCATGACAGATAAGAATATTATGTACCAAGGATCTCTCTTTAACAAATACAGCTTATGAATTACTAATTATACTAGGCAACACCTCTTTAAGCCAGCGACACACCATTTTAGATATGCATTTACACAGTACATTACAAAATGATATGGGACGAAATTCTGCAGCACTTACAGGCTTCGTGATTTTGGAATTAATGTGATCACCGTCGCATTCAATTGCTTCAACCACTTTTCGGAGCTCATAAACTCCAGTACTGCATCAGTGATCAGACTACCAGTAATCTCCCATGAACCTCTAAAGAAACCACTCTCAAATCCATCAGGTCTAGGAGACTTAGTAGGCTCAATATTGAACATCGCCACTTTCACCTCATTTCTAGTATACTTTTTGATAAGTAGGACTTGTTGGTCTACAGTTAGATTCTTATCGGCAGCAAAAAAAACCTGTGAAGACTTCCTCATATATGTATCCACAGTAGCACCTAACAATTGCTTATAATATTGCACAAAGACTTCTGCTATCTTCTCTGGGTCTATATGGATCTGCTGGTCTTCGTCCTGGATTTGTGTAACTGTTTGAAGTAGTTTTTTCTGCTTGATCACCGAATGAATATACCTAGTATTTTCATCCCCAAGTTTAATCCATGTTGCCTTGCTTCTTTGCATAAGAAGCATTTCTGCTAGATAACTAACCCTTTTAAATTCCCCCGACTGGCTTCTTTCCTTTTCCTGCAAAACATTGTTTAAAGGATCCGCTTGCAACTGCTCTTACAAATTTTTAAGTTTTTTTCTGCCATCATCCACTTCATTCATCAGGTTGTTGAAATGTGCATTATGCATCCCCCTTAGTTTAGATTAGAGCCGTCAATATGGGCTAGGCCCGTTGGGCCGGCCTGGCCTAACCCGGGATTTAATAGGGCTGGGCTAAGATTTTTGGAGCCCATTTAAGAAAAGGGCTTTTTAGCCCGGCCTGAATAAGCTTGTTGATTTGTGGGGCTTGAGAAATATAGGTAGGGCCGGCCCGTGGGCCAATATAAATTAATTAAAAAATATAATATAATATTAAAATTTAAAATTAGAGAGAGTCCAAACTCAAAACAATTAAGTTAATATTTATATTTAGATGTCTATACCTTTTCTTGGAAAAAAACTTAATAAATACTATAAAGATAATTTTATGAGATAATTTCAGAGACCTCCCTCCAAGTTTCGCTCTATAACACTGATCTCCCCTGTGATTTTACGATATTACGTCTACCTCCCTTATTTCCATTTACTTGTAACCATTCTATAAATCTATTTAAAATAAATATAAAGTAATTTAGATTTGATTATTTTACCCTTTTTACATTAGTTTCTTTATATTAATAAATATTATATAAAAAACAACTTATTTAACAAATATTTTTAAAATAAATCAGCACAAATACATGTTTTTTTATTAAACAAAGATCAAAGTTTTCATTCAAGTTGACTCACCATTTTCATTAACTATTAAATCTTCATATCCATTTCACCTTTATCAATTCATGTAGATTTTCCCCTACAATAACCCATCATTTTCCAGCAATAATTTCTTCAAATAGAAGATAAAAATGAAAAAAGAGAAAGTTGATAAGAACAATCAAATTTTGTCTAGTTAAACGTTTTCACGAGCGAAGAAGAAATATGATCCAACGAATAGAGATAAATCATTGAAAATTAGATCTAAACTTGTATATATAAGGGTAAAATTGTCAAATCCAAATTAATTTTTATTTATTTTAAATAGATTTAAAGAATGATTACAAGAAAATGGAAATAAGGGAGATAGACGTAACATCGTAAATCACAAGGGAGCTGAGTGTTATAGAGCAAAACCTGGATGGAGGTCTTTGAAATTATCCCTAATTTTATTTGTGGATTTGATTAACTAGTAGTAACATTAGCATAAAGTAATATTGTTTTGTCGATATTTATGATAATATTTTAAAATTATGATTTATAACTTAATTTAATAATTATTTTTAAAAAATATAATTTTTTAAAAAGTGGGCTGGCCCGGCAAGCCTGTAGCCCACGTACTTGTGGGTTGGGCCGGCCGTTTTCTGGCCCACGCCAAAAATGGGCTAGCCCGGCCTGACCCGTAAAATATCAAAGCCTGTATGGGTTAGCCCAAATGGGGTGGGCTAGCCCATATTGACAGCTCTAGTTTAGATATAAAAGCCTTTAACTTGGTCACAATTTGGTACATACAACACCCCACTCCTTGTGTATTCCATACTTCCTTCATAATCTTATTGAATTGTGGATGTGAGCTCCACATATGCAGTATTTAAAAGCCTTCCTTCTCTTCGGACTATCATTTAGGAAATTCATATGCATTGGACTATGATCACTCACTTCTTCTTGTAAGAATTGTGTTTTACAATCAGGTATTATATCCATCCATTCGCCTTTCACGAAAGACCAATCGATTTTTGAAAAGATTCTTCCCATTGCATGGTTATCATTCCAAGTATACGTACACCCTGAACTAGGTAGTTCTATCAACCCACAACTATCCAAGCATCCTTGGAAATCCTCAACCTCAGCTAGGGTCACCATATTCCCTCCTTGCCTATCCTTGATGTACCGTGGTTTCACGGTACTTTCAATGTTTTTTTCTTAAGTTTAGTGTGTGTCTAAGTCCTTTTTGTAGTAGTTTTAATATACTTTTCTCTTTGTTTGCAGGAAACTGTCCACAATGAAAATGCAGAAGAAATGTGCTGAAATTGCAGAAGTGATGACCTACGGAGCCATCGACGGTCCGTCGACCCCTCGACGGCCCGTAGGTGGCAACCATCGTCTGAAGAAAATATTGTTGAAGGAAGATCAGGGAATTCTGACCAAGTGTGGGGATACGAAAGCTATCGACGGACCGTCATCTCCACGACGGATTGTCCTGCACATCCGTCATTGCTAACAGAAAGTAGCCCCAGTACCCGTCTTGAAAAGATTCGAAGTGTGAAGAAACAGAAGCCATCGACGGACCGTCGTGCACTTAACGGACCGTCATCCTGGTCCGTCGATGGTAACAGTGAGTTGGAGAAGAAAGCAGCTGAAAAAGATTCTAAGTGTTGAACGACGGGAGGCCTCGATGGTCCGTCGGTCTGGTCGTCGACTCAGACGCGTTTTTTGGTAGATTTTCCTTAAATAAATTTTCTTTTTACGTTATGACTTCTTTATTATAAATACTTGTAAAAACCTCATTTTTGGGGTTAGACTCTTTGGTATTTTTTCAGTTTTATTATCCTAGTTGTTGAACTTGAGATTTTGGAAAATATTCTACTTTCCAGAATCGTTTGTTGCAAGACTTTGATTTATTCAAGTAATTTTCTGGATTTTCTTCAATCTCATCAAAGTAAGTAGATGAATTCTTGTCTAATCAATATGAATTATGTGATTGTTAACATGGGTAACTAAATCCATAACTAGGGTTGTGGGAACCGTGGGTAATTAACAAAGTAAAACTAGCTAAAATAACAATTCTTGAATAATTTCTTGCATGTATTGATAATTCTTTCATTTAGAAGTCTTTTTAACGAGTGCACGCGTTATAACTCGCCTTGTTTCTACTTGCCGGACCAAGGAGGTAGATAATAAGAAAATAATTATCAACGTAGATTTAGTATATACTATCTAATAGGCTAGTGTCGATTGGTGCGAAGTAATAACTAAGCCATACATCGATTATGATGCTTAATATGAGGTAAAAGGTAAGGTTTAGTAAAGTATACACACGTAGCCGGACCAAGGTGCGGAGTGAAATTCACTAGTTGCCGGACCAAGGAATTAGGGATACATAACTTATCACTTTGCATCCAAGATACTAGGAAAGAGTTGTTATAGTTAGGGTTACTACGTTATGAACCTAATGGGGAACACTTACACCCTAGTTTCTTTCATTACTTGATAAACATCAAATATTTGAACTTGTTACTTGTTTACTTAGAATTAATTAAATAATTTTGTCACACAAAAAACCTCCCTTTTTATTGTTTGTTTTTTGAAAGGACTTGATTAAAATAGGAATAATCATAGATTAAAGTTAAGTCTAAACCATTTTCCTCGTGGGATCGACCTCAACCTAACATTTGGGTTCTTTACTTGATACGATCGCTTATACTTCTTTAGGGAAGTGTAATTTGAGCGTATCAATCCTCTATATGCAGAACTGAGTTAAAATCTCCAACGACTAGACAAGGTTTAGTACACCCCATCCCTAAGTATTGTGATCTTTCCCACAGTTCAACTCTCTCCTCTCTTGTATTATAAGCATAGACAAAAGTTGTATCAAACTTCAGTTGCCGTGGAAGAGAGACTACTGTGCATGTTACAGTTTGTGCAGTTTCATTGATTATACTCCCCTCATATATATCCTCTCTCCATACAACCCAAATCCTTCCATTATAATGGGATTGGTGGTTAGAATAATATCTCCACCCTCCAAACATGTTATCAGCTATCTCATTAATCTTATTACTTTTAATTTAGTCTCTAGAAGACCAATCAAACATACATCCAGCTCATTGCAGAGGAGTTTTACCTCCTTCTGCTTATTGGGGCCATTTAGGCCCCTCACATTCCAACAAAGAACTTTAACCATCCCTAGATGGGATAGTTGAACCTCCCCCTTTCTTGTACATTCCAACATATGTCCATTGTCCCTCAATATTCTGCGTTTGAACCTGACTGGTTTGCAATCCTCCATTAATTCCTTGTGAATCTATCTCCTTCATTTGAGCCATATTGTCCTTTGGTCCAACAACTATTTGAGATGTCCTCCTATTATCATCACAATCCCCCTCAATTTTCCTCTCTATCTCGGTATGTTGCCTTTGTTATGCTTCTAGCCCCTCTGGCCTCTGTGGTTTTTTCTGCGAGACTCCCGCTATTGATGTAGTTCCTTCCCTATGACCTCCTCCTTGGATATCACCTTTATGATTAATTTTGAGTTTCCTACAATTGTCTTTTTCATGACCATATTTATTGTAGTGTTCCCAAATTGACGGTTTCCAGTCATATGTCACCTTCTGAGTAATCACTATACCCTTTTCATTCCTAAAAGCAATCTCATCTGGAAATGTAACCCCTACTTTCACTTCCACGAGAAATCTAGCAAAATTCAGACCAATTTTCTTCTCTGTGTGTTTGTCTACTATGAATGGATTCCCCACTGAACTCCCAATCTTACTTAAACATCTAGCACTCCAATATTTGAAGTCCAGTCCCGGTAGCTTGACCCAAACACTGATTGCAACTCTTCTCTGGTGAAATCCATCTCTGGTGTCCATGCTTTGACAATTAGTGGTTTATTGTCAAAGTGATAAATGCCTCCCTGAATGACCTCTCATTTCCCATCTCAGTGTCAAATCGCACTAACACAATACCATTTTTCATCATAGCTATTTTCTTTATTTCATGTTTCCCCCAAATTCGTTGAATGTAACCATTCAACACTGCAAATGGTGGATGTGCTCCAACTACATAACAAACGATTGCGTTTTGCAAGTATTCTATTTCTGTACTTATATCTTCAATTTCAATTTCCCCAATCAATTGGTTTCCAATACTCTCCGGATTAACAAATTCCAGCTTAAACCTAACATTCGTTATTTTAGCAAATGTTTATCTTATTTCAATTCAGAAAAAAAATAAAAATAAAAATTTCTTATTTTATTATAATTATATTTTATCGTTATATAAATATAAATTAATGATGGATATATAATAATTTTGTATATATGACATATATTATATGTTGAAAGGGTTCATGAAGTTATTCAATTTTAATTGATAAGATGAGATTAAGAAAAACAAAATTCTATATTTTTATTTTTTAAAGTGATTTTAAAAGAAAGAAAATAAGAACATGGTTCTTTTATAATAATTTAATGAAGAAGAAATGTGTTTTAAAAGAAAAAAAAATAATATAGTTATTTGGAAAAAGACATTTTTGACCCATTTAGACTATAGAGGAATTTTTGAACCATAGTATTGACTGCAAAGGCATTTTTGAACCAAAGTATTGACGGCAAGGGCAATTTTGAGTCGAACTATAAATTGAGGGCATTTCTGTTCCTTTCTCATAGTTTAAGGGAATTTTTGACCCTTTTCCCTTCTTTAAATGAGGAGGTTGTGGAAAGATGGTTAAAATTTAAATATACGTTTCACAAAAAAGGATCATATACGTTACTTTGTAGAGTTCTTTTTTTAAAAAAAAAAATACACGTTTTTAGTTATTCCTTATTTTTAACACTATTTAAATTCATTGTTTAAAAAAGAATTTAATTATTTAAAAAATCTGATTTTTGTGGTGCTGACACGTAAGCGCTATCACCTCTCCTATTATATATATAGAGAGAGAGAGAGAGAAATTATTATTATTATTATTATTATTATTATTATTATTATTATTATTGTTACTATTATTCTTATTGTTATTGTTATTGTTATTCTTATTCTTATTCTTATTCTTATTTTTATTGTTATTCTTATTCTTATTCTTATAGTTATTGTTATTCTTATTGTTATTCTTATTCTTATTCTTATTTTTATTCTTATTGTTACAGTTACTGTTACTGTTGTTGTTGTTCTGTTATTGTTAATATTATTATTACTATTATTACTATTATGACTATTATTATTACTATTAGAATTATTACTAGTATTATTATTATTATTATTACTACTATTATTACTATTACTATTATTATTATTATTTATTGTTATTATTATTACTATTATTACTATTATTACTATTATAATAACTATTAGTATTGTTACTATTATTACTATTATTACTATTATTATTACTATTAGTATTATTACTGTTATTACTATTACTGTTATTACTATTACTATTATTATTATAATTATTATTTATTGTAAAGAAAGCTCTGAATATAATATAATATTAAAAAGAACAAGACAAGAAGTATAAGATGGAGGAGAGAATTTCTCTTATTCAAGTGTGTCTTCCAAATGGTGAGTGATATCTCAATTTATAGTGTTGAGATATCACTCCCAAAAGTCATCTAATTAATAGATACATAGTTATCTTGGAAGTTCTTATCACATTGGAAGTACTTATACATGAATCCAATTAATACTTGGATAAATCTAATGGATAATCCACATTACTATACAATGAATTTATAACACTCCCCCTTGGATATCCATAGATTATGTGCCTCGTTAAAATCTTACTAGGAAAAACCCAGTGGGAAAAAGCCTAGTGAAGGAAAAGGAGTACACACATCTCATAATACGCTTTGAATGTTGCCTCGTTAAAAACCTTACCAGGAAAATCCAACTTGGGACAAAACCATAGTTAAGGAAAAGAGTACAACACGTATTTCACTCCCCCTGATGAAAACTTCACTTGATATCTCGGAGACGGCGCATTCCAATCTTGTATCTCAACTTCTCAAACGTTGATGTTGGCAATGCCTTAGTGAATAAATCAGCAAGATTATCACTTGAACGAATTTGTTGAACTTCTATGTCACCATTTTGTTGAAGATCATGCGTGAAAAGAACTTTGGTGAAATATGCTTTGTCTGGTCTCCTTTGATGTATCCTCCTTTCAATTGAGCTATACATGCAGCATTATCTTCGTACATTGTAGTTGGTATATTCTTTTTCAAAGAAAAAACCACACATTTTCTGAATATGGTGGGTCATTGATCTCAACCAGACGCACTCTCGTCTTGCTTTATGGATGGCTATTATTTCTGCATGATTTAAAGAAGTGGCTACCAACTTTTTGCTTCATTGATCGACAAGGTATTGCCGTGTCTCCACATGTAAACAAATAACCTGTTTGTGATCGAGCTTTATATGGATCAGATAAATACCCTACATCTACGTCACCAATCAATTCTGACTTGGATTCATTGGAATAGAATAAACCCATGTCCATGGTCCCTCGAAGATATCGAAGTATATATTTAACACCATTCCAATGTCTTTTTGTTGGGGAGGAACTGAATCTTGCCAGTAGACTTACTGCAGAACATATATCTGGTCAAGTATTGTTAGCAAGGTACATTAGTGCCCCGACTGCACTAAGGTAAGGAGTTTCATCACCAAGAAGCTCTTCATCCTTCTCTTGAGGTCGAAATGGATCTGTATTGATGTCAAGCGATCTTACTACCATTGGGGTACTCAATGGATGTGAGTTATCCATGTAAAGTCGCTTTAATATCTTTTCTATGTATGTTGATTGATGAACAAGTATTCCATTTGACAAATTCTCAATCTGTAGGCCAAGACCAAAATTTGTCTTGCCTAGATCTTTCATTTTAAATTCTCTTTTCAGACACTCAACAGCTTCTAAAAGATCTTTACGAGTGCTAATGATGTTCAAATCATCAACATACACAACTATTATAACAAATTCAGACTCCGACCGTTTAATGAAAATGCAGGGACAAATCGGTTCATTTTTGTACCCTTTCTTTAACAAATATTCACTTAAACGATTGTACCACATCCTTCCTGACTGTTTCAATCCATATAATGATTTCTGAAACTTTATTGAACAAGTCTCTCTTGAATCTTTGTATGCTTCAGGCATTTTGAATGCTTCAGGAATTTTCATGAAAATATCGTGGTCCAATGAGATATATAGATAGGCTGTGACAACGTCCATTAGACGCATTTCAAGCTTTTCATGAACTGCCAGATTTATGAGATATCTGAAGGTGATTGCATCTACCACAGGAGAATATGTCTCCATATAATCAATGCCAGGTCTTTGAGAAAACCCTTGAGCAACAAGTCGGGCTTTATATCTCACGACTTCACCTTTCTCATTTCTTTTTCGTATAAAAACCCATTTGTACCCAACTGGTTTGATACCTTCAGGTGTTGATGTACCGTGGTTTCACGGTACTTTCAATACTTTTTCCTTAAGTTTAGTATGTGTCTAAAGCCTTTTTGTATTGATTTTTGATGTAGTTTTCTCTTTATTTGTAAGAAAACTGTCCAAGGAGAACGCGGAGAATTTGAGCTGAAATTGCAGAAGTGACCACCTACGGAGCCCACGACGGTCCGTAGGTGGCACTCGTCGTGAGAAGAAAATGGCTTCTAAAGGAAGTTGGGGAATTCTGACCAAGTGTGGGACTAAGGAATCTCACGACGGACAGTCATAGCCACGACGGTCTGTCCTGCACATTCGTCAATACTAATAGAGAGTAGTCCCAGTACCCAACTTCAGAAGATTCTAAGTGTCGTGGAACAGAACCCCTCGATGGACCATCGTGCTTACAACGGTCCATCATACCTGTACGTCGAGGGTAATAGAGAGTTGATGAAGAAAGCAGCAGAGATTTGTGCTAAGTATGGAACGACGGAGGCCACGATGGTCTGTCGTGGCCACGACGGTCCATCACAAGGGTCGTCGACTCAGACGCGTTTTGGGCAGATTTTCCTTAAATAGATTTCCCTCTTTTATTAGGTTTTGTTTATTATAAATAGTTCAAAAAACCTTGTTTTTGGGGTTAGACCTTTGGATATTTCTTTTGTTTTATTGTTTAAGTATTGAACTCTTGATTTTGGGATTTTATCATACTTTTCCGGAATCGATTGTTAGTGTTTTAGTGATTTATTCAAGTGAATTTCTGGATTTTCTTCATTCTCATAAAAGTAAGTGCATGAATTCTTATATTATCAATATGAATTGTGTGATTATTAGCATGGGTAACTAAACTCCATAACTAGGGTTGTGGGAACCATGGGTAAATAACAAGGTAAAATCTAACTAAAATAACAATTCTCGAATAATGTCTTGCATGTATTGATAATTCTTTCGTTTAGAAGTCTTTTTAATGGATGGCCAATGTTAGAACTCGCCTTATTGCTACTTACCGGACCAAGGAGGTAGATAATAAGAAAAGAATTATCAACGTAGATTTAGTGTATACTATCTAATAAGCTAGTGTTGGTTGGTGCGAAGTAACAACTAAGCCAAATATCGATTATGATGCTTAATATGAGGTAAAGGTAAGGTTTAGTAAAGCATACACACGTAGCCGAACCAAGGTGCGGAGTGAAATTTCCTAGTTGCCGGACTAAGGAATTAGGAATACATAGCTTATCACTTTGCATACAAGATATTAGGAAAGGATTGTTATAGTTAGAATTACCGAGTTATGAATCTATGGGAAACACTTACGCCCTAGTTACTTTAATTACTTGATAAAAATCCAATCTTTGAACTTGTCATTTATTTACATAGAATTAGTTAATTATAGTTCTTAATCAAAAAAAACCTTTAGTTATTTATTTTCGGGAAATAATTGACTAAATAAAAGTAATAATAGAATAAAGTTAAGTCTGAACCATTTTCCTTGTGGGATCGACCCCAACCTCACTAGTTGGGTTCTTTACTTGATACGACCGCTTTACTTCTTTTCGAGAAGTAAGTTTGAGCGTATCAAATTTTGGCGCCGCTCCCGGGGATATGAAAACATTACTGATTCAGACGGGCCACTCGTCTTGCCCCCCCTACCACACGGTCATATATTCGTGGTAACTAGTAGCCTGATGCAAATGCTCACCGCTAGAGGTTTGTTTTTAGGGTTACCTTCTAAAGATCCACATGCTCACATCGCAAAAGTAAGGTCGGTGTGTAAGAGTTGTGTAGGGAGGCCTGATCTGAACATGGATGTAATTGGGTTAAGAGTGTTCCCTCTCTCACTGAAGAGAGAGGCTGCTATATGGTTTACTGAACTACCTTACAACTCAATCTACACTTGGAATCAACTGAGGGATGTGTTCTTGGCACGTTACTACCCGGTATCTAAGAAACTAAACCACAAAGATAGGGTGAACAACTTTGTGGCACTACCGGGTGAATCAGTCAGTAGTTCTTGGGATAGGTTCACATATTTCTTGAGGAGTGTCCCCAATCACCGCATCGATGATGAGTCACTGAAATAATACTTCTATCGGGGACAGGATGATAATAATAAAGCAGTACTGGATACGATAGCGGGTGGTTCTTATGGGGAGTGTCCTTATGCTGAGATTGCTGAGAAGTTAGAGAAAATCTCCCGAAACAATAAAGCATGGAGTACTAGGAAGTCAGATTCTAGGAGAAACACCTTTACAGTGCAATCCGCACACAACCCAGCCACAGACGGTATTCGTGAAGAGATGGCTCAGATGAGAACTGAGCTTGGGTTGGTGTTAAAACATGTCATTGGGGGTGCAGAAAAGGTAAATGCGATGAACTATTTGTCTAAACCATCACCGCCGAATGATGAGTATTACTATGAGGAGGACTCTTATGCGGTAGCTGAGCAGACGGGGGGTTTCCTACCGAACGCCCAAGACTCCAATCAGGAGAATTGGCGCCAAGGTCAAGGAAACCAAGGTCGGAACTATGGTAATTATAACCGCGAGGGTCATTATGTCCAAGATGGGAATTACAACCGCAACAACAACTTCAACCGGGGTAACTATGGTAATAGAAATGATAGGAGTGGGCCCTATGTTCCTCCTCAAAATCAGAAAGTTGCTCCTAGGGATGGTGGAGGTAGTATGGCGCGAGTTGAGGATATATTGCACAAAATAATGAGGAGGTTTGATGCTAGTGATGAGCACACTAAAGAGTTAAGGAGTGACTTAGCGGGTATTGGGAAAAAAGTTGATACACATGCAATCTCGATTAAGCAGCTTGAGTTTCAAATGGCCCAATTATCTGCGACTGTGAACACACGGCAACCGGGCACTCTCCCTAGCAACACTGTCCGAAATCCAAAAAATGATGGACACTGTATGGCAATCACTACTCGGGGTGGTAAGCAAACCATTGACCCACCTATGCCGTCTGATATAGAAAAAGTGATAACAAATGATGATAAAGTGGTGGAGGTTAGTGGTGAGTTAGAAGACAAAAAGGGAAAAGGGTTGAAGTGCCCCAAAAAGTGACTCCCATGCCTAGATCCCCCCCCCCCTTCCCACAAAGATTAGTGAAAAAGACCGAGGATGGTAAATATCGGCATTTTATAACGATGTTGAAACAGCTTTCCATCAATGTCCCTTTGGTAGAAGCTCTGGAACAAATGCCCGGTTATGCCAAGTTCATGAAAGATCTGGTTACGAAGAAAAGATCGGTCACTTTTGAGGATAATGATAGAATGCAACACTGTAGTGCTATTACTACAAGATCTCTAGTGCAAAAGAAAGAAGATCCAGATGCTTTCACTATACCTTGTACAATCGGGTTATTACATTTTGTGAAAGCATTATGTGATCTTGGGGCAAGCATAAATCTCATGCCCCTCTCGATTTACAAGAAGTTACGTTTAGGTGACCCAAAGCCCACTGCGATGCGGCTACTGATGGCCGATTGAACGGTAAAAAGGTCTATTGAGATACTCCACGATGTGTTAGTAAAAGTGGAGTCGTTTATATTTCCGGCCGATTTTTTTATTCTTGATTGTGAGGTCGATTTTGAGGTGCCTATTATTCTTGGAAGGCCATTCCTTGCTACGGGTAGAGCCTTGGTTGATATCAAAAAAGGGATGAAATTTCGGTTGAACAATAAAGAAGTGACCTTCAATATCTGTCAGTCCATGAGGCATAGTGGTGAGCTCCAATCGGTATCTGCCATATCCTACAAAGTTAAAGAGCATCTGAGGTACAAATTGAAGAGCGTCTGGGTGTAGAAGCATTAGCGGCAGTGATCATGAATTTTGATAGTGATTGAATTGAAGAGTATGGATCATTGGTCGCAGCACTTGATCGAGGTAATGTTTGTTTTAAACCCAAGAAATTTGAGTTAGATATGCAACATTGTGAATCTCCACCCGCGAAACCATCTATTGAGGAGGCTCCAAAATTAGAACTAAAAGTTCTACCACCTCATCTGAGGTATGTATTCTTGGGAAAAGATGATACTTTGCCGGTTATTATTGCATCAGATTTGAATGTGCAACAAGTTGAGAGTTTGGTGAAAGTGTTAAAAAGGTTCAAAAGAACTATTGGGTGGACTATTGCGGATAATTGGGATCCCTCCCGGTATTTGTTCTCATAAAATCCAACTCATGCCCGATCATAAGCCAAGTATTGAGCACCAGAGACGTTTAAATCCACCTATGCAATAGGCAGTGAAAAAGGAAATTATTAAGTGGTTAGATGCAGGAGTAATATATCCGATCGCTGATAGTAGTTGGGTATGCCCTGTACAGTGTGTACCTAAGAAAGGGGGAATGACTGTGGTCCCCAATGAGAAAAATGAGCTTGTTCCGATGAGATCGGTGACTGGATGGAGGGTGTGTATGGATTACCGGAAATTAAATGCATGGACCGAAAAAGACCATTTTCCTATGCCCTTCATGGATCAGATGTTGGATAGACTTGCCGGAAAAGGGTGGTATTATTTTCTTGATGGTTATTCGGGATATAATCAGATTTCTATTGCACCGGAAGATCAAGAGAAAACCACCTTCACTTTTTCATATGAGACCTTCGCGTTCAAGAGAATGCCGTTTGGGTTGTGCAATACACTCGCCACATTTTAGAGATGTATGATGTCGATATTCTCCGATATGGTGGAGGACACTATTGAGGTGTTTATGGATGATTTTTCTGTGGTTGGTGACTCCTTCGAGCATTGTTTGAGTCATTTGTCTGAGGTTCTTAAGAGTTGTCAAAACTGTAATCTGGAACTAAATTGGGAAAAATGTCACTTCATGGTGAAAGAGGGTATTGTATTGGGTCATCGCATTTCATAGAAGGGTATAGAGGTTGATCGAGCTAAAGTCGAGGTAATAGAGAGACTTCCCCCACCTATCTCTGTAAAAGGTGTGAGAAGCTTTCTTGGGCATGCAGGTTTTTACCGGAGGTTCATCAAGGATTTTTTAAAAATTGTGCATCCTTTGTGTAAATTGCTTGAGAAAGAGTGTAAATTTTATTTTGATGAATCCTGTCTTAAGGCATTTGGTGAGTTGAAAGAAAAGTTGGTGTCTGCACCTATCATTATTTCTCCGGATTGGAGCAAACCATTTGAGGTGATGTGTGATGCTAGTGGGGTTGCTCTTGGTGTGGTATTGGGACAAAGAAGGGACAAAATCCTTCACCCCATTTACTATGCTAGTAAAGCCCTAAATGAAGTCCAAAAGAACTACACCGTGACTGAGCAAGAGCTCCTTGCAGTAGTCTTTACTTTTGAGAAATTTCGCTCCTATTTGCTGGGCACTAGAGTTATAGTGCATACTGATCATTCTGCTTTAAGATATTTGATGGCAAAGAAGGATGCAAAACCAAGATTGATTCGTTGGGTATTACTACTGCAAGAATTTGACTTTGAGGTGAAAGACAGAAAAGGGACCGAAAATCAAGTTGCTGATCACTTGTCCCGATTAGAAGACGAAGCAATGAGGGAGTTAGGTGTAAAGTCTGAAATTGATGATACTTTCCCTGATGAGCATGTATTGGCCGCCTCCCAAGACTTGATTCCATGGTTCGCAGATTTTGCGAATTATCTAGCCAGTGATATTTTCCAACGGACTTGTCCTTTCACCAAAGGAAAAAAGTTCATGCATTATGTTACAAAGTTCTTTTGGGATGAACCATACTTGTATAGGAGTTGTGCCGATGGGCTTATTCAGCGTTGTGTGGCGGAAGTTGAGATGTTGAGTGTCTTGGAGGCGTGCCATTCTTCGCCTGTAGGTGGGCATAATAGTGGTATCCGGACAGCCCACAAAATCTAACAATGTGGATACTATTGGCCAACTATCCACCAAGATACTCATGAGTTTGCCAAGGCATGTTATAGATGCCAAAGAGATGGTGGCATTTCGAGGAAGCAAGAGCTCCCTTTAAATCCCATTCTTGTGATCGAATTGTTTGATGTATGGGGCATTGATTTTATGGGCCCTGTGAGTTATCATGGGATGAAGTATCTTCTAGTAGCGGTTGATTATGTGTCTAAATGGGTGGAAGCTATCGCACTCGCAAATAATGAAGGGAAGAGTGTCACCGCGTTCTTGAAAAATAATATATTTTCCCGATTTGGCGCCCCAAGGGCTATTATTAGTGATGGGGGATCCCACTTTTGCAACAAATTGTTTAAGGGATTATTGGAGAAATATGGGGTTCGCCATAATGTGGCCACTCCTTACCATCCTCAAACTAGTGGGCAAGTTGAGGTGTCGAATAGGGAGATTAAGCAGATTTTGTCGAAAATGGTGAATGCTAGTAGAACGGATTGGTCAAAGAGGCTTGATGATGCTCTTTGGGCCTACCGAACAGTATACAAGACTCCCATAGGTATGTACCCATACCAACTTATATATGGGAAGTCTTGTCACTCACCAATTGAATTAGAGCATAAAGCCATGTGGGCAATGAAGAAGTTGAAAATGGATTGAAATGAGGCTGCAGAACAGAGGTTAAATGGGTTAAATGAGCTCGATGAATTTTGCCTAAAAGCTTATGAAAGTTCAGCCCTCTACAAATAAAGGATGAAGAAGTACCATGACCAAAAGATTGAGAAACGCAATTTTATGGTTGGGGATTTGGTACTTTTATTCAATTCGAGGTAGCGCTTGTTTCCGGGCAAACTCAAGTCCAAATGGACTGGCCCTTACTTGATCACCCAACTATTCCCTCACGGAGCGGTTGAGTTGGAGAACAAAGAGGGTGTGCGATTGAAGGTGAACGGACAGCGAATCAAAATCTATCTGGGGCATGCTGAAACAGCGAATGAAGTGATCTAGGCATACCATCTTAATGAAGTCTGAGTAATCAAGTGTCCTCCGTCGTGCCGCGACGTTAAATCAAGCACTGGTTGGGAGGCAACCCAATATGTATCCTCTAAGCCAACTATAGGTTTTTCATGACTTTCTAGTAATAGTTGCATTTTCTTTGCTTTTCTTTTTGTTAGAAGTGTTGGCTAGAGCGTAGTTTAGGGTCCGTGTCCAAAAAGTGTCCAGAAAATACAAAAAGAATAGCTTAATGGGTGTTAAATTTGCAGGTATCACATCACCAGAAAATCTGCAGAAAATTGATCTGCAGCAACCATTGACGGACCCATCGACGGACCGTCAGGCTTGCGATGGACCGTTGCAAGCAACCGTCGTGCCCATGTATGTTTTTCAATTTTTATAAGTTAGGGCACCCATGACAGACCCCCACGATGGACTGTCGAGCCTGTGATGGACCGTCGACGGGGACTCGTTGCGTTAAAACCCGTAGACCTGACCCGACCCGACCCGACCGGCGAATATTAAAAGTTTTTAAACCTTTTAACTTCCCACCTCTTCATTCCAACCGTTTCTTTCCCTCATTTCCTCCATTTACTCCCTCTTCAACTCCCTAACACTCTCATCCTCTCCCCAAACTTCAGATTTCCCATCCCTTCCCATAATCCCCAAATCTTTCCTCTCACAAACTCCCTAGTTCTTCAAGTTCTCTGCCGGTCAGAGTCCTGTGTTCGTGTGCTGATCATCAAGTGTTGTGCCTTACTCTTCTTTCATCTTCTCCAAGTATCAGGTATGTGGTTTTGATCTCTAAATCATCTACAGTTTTTTTGTTTTCCCATGCTATATACATGTTTCTAAATGTATGGGTCTTCAGAATTTGACCCCTATTGCATACTAAGAACTCACCCCGATAATCCTAAGTGCCTTTAGACCCTTAATATTGTAAAATGAATGGGGGTGTTGTGTTCACCAAATAAAATGGGGGGTGTATGCTTTTGATAATTGTTTCTGACCTAGGTTGATAGTTTTCCAAAATTGCATGTTAAAACTCGAGAAATTATTGCCTTAGGAATGCTAGAATGCTGGGTAAATTGGTTAGAAATTGTGGGTTGACAAGTATATTTCATATTAACAATTTAGGGGACGATTGAGGCATGCTCAATTCTATCACTGAAGGACAGAATGAGACCCCGTCGACGAACCGTCGTGGAGTTCATCCCACCAATCACTCGTTTTGTTTCCAAGTGTCCCTAAACGGACCTATACGACGGACCGTCATGCGCATGAAGGTTCGTCCTGCACAACCGTCGTGGTTGTCAGAGACTTTCTTTCTGAGGGTCTCAAAACATTTTCTACGTGTCCCTCAACGGACCTCTACGATGGACCGTCGTGCCCTCGACGGTCCGCCCTGCACAACCGTCGTGGTTGTTAGAGACCCTGTTTTTTAGGGTCTCAAAAAATTTTCTAAGTGTCCCTCAACGGACCTCTACGACGGACCGTCATGCCCTCGACGGTCCATCCTGCACAACCGTCATGGTTGTCAGAGACCCTGTTTCTGAGGGTCTTAAAGTTTTTTCTAAGTGTCCCTCAACGGACCTCTATGACGGACCGTCGTGCCCTCGACGGTCCATCCTGCACAACCGTCATGGTTGTTAGAGAGCCTGTTTCTGAGGGTCTCAAAGTTTTTTCTAAGTATCCCATGACGGACCTCTACGACAGACCGTCGTGCCCTCAACGGTCCGTCCTGCACAACCGTCACGGTTGTAAGAGACTTTCTTTCTTAGAGTCTCAAAATATTTTCCTAAGTATTTTATGACGGCTTACGACGGACCGTCAATGGGTCCGTCGCGCAGCACAGCAACTGCAGTACTGCCATTTCAGTTTCGTTTTACGTTTTTGTTTTCTTCTGTGCATGTCTTATTTGCTTCTACTGGTACTAATTGTTGTTCTTTTTAGGTACTAACACTAATGGCACCAAAGCAAGATCGCGTGTACGCACGAGGGCGTTCAAAGTCTGTTGCCCCATCTGCCCAACTGGTCATTGGCTCTGATGATGAGCGTGACCCCAAATACGTGCCCCCAGGCAGTCACTCCTGCACGGGCTGCATGTACCACCAGAGCCACGCCCACAAAGGTGGCGCCCGGCGTAGTCACTGCCTCCCAGTCTGATGAGGAGCGCACACTGACCGGCACGCCTTCTGGGTCTGCTGCACACTCCAGCAATGCTTCCGGTTCTGAGGAAGTATCGGGTTCAGAAGAAGTCCCCGGGTCTGAGGAGGCTTCTGCTCCAGCCACCGCATCCCAGTCCGCCTCGTCTGATGAGGCCGATAGTGCTGATTCCACTCCAGCACCACAGACTGGAGTCCCCGCCCCGGTTGACGACCAGCCCAACCGATGGTGTGTTGAGGGGCAGTTTCAGGTGTACACCGACGCCAAGCTGCCGAATGATAAGGGGGTCATGACCAGGACCCTTACACTGGAGAGGAGGGTCCTTACGGGGAGTCTCCCCACCATGCCGGCACTCCATGCCCTCTTCACCAGGCACCGGCTAGAATGGACGGCTCGTGATGTGGCCCGATACAGTGAGGAGTTGGTCAGAGAGTTCTACGCCTCGTATGTAGCGACTCTTTGATCTCAGATAGACAAGCGGCTGCCCCTGCCAAACAGGCTCCGCTAGATCACATTCGAGTCCGCGGTAAGAGGGTAGACATCTCCTTACCAGCCATCCGCCGGTATCTATACAGCGATGATGTTGATGCCACCCGGACTCCTCTCATCGCCGAGTTTGACTACCGGTGGAAACTTGTTAAAGATGGACGGTTCATGCGTGAGCCAGAGTTGAGAGAGACCACCAAGAGGTGGATTGCCAGTACTTGTCCGTTGATGGAGAGGCTGCTGACTGGGTACTTGAGCCAAAGGGAGCCATCAAAGGCTAACCTGACCTTCACGACCAAGCTTTTGTGGTTGATAGTCCGCCACAGCCTTTCCCCCACTGCTACAGACAAATTGTCACATGGGATCGCGCAGTTCTGATGGCGGCGATAATAGCGGGGTTTGAGGTGGACTTCGCTTGGCTTCTTCAAGCCGTCATGCACGAGAGGGCCTTCAAGGTCACTACTACTTACCCATTTCCGTGCATGGTGTTTGCTTTGTGCAGGTCCGCAGGTGTGCCCATTTGGCACATAGATCAGCTTAAGACCCCGCCGGGCAATGTTGATATCGGCCTCATCAGGGATGAGGCCAATGAGTTGGATACACATAGAGGGCCCCGCCCGGAGGTGCCTCCGCTTGGTGAGAACCTGGCGGATACAGTAGAGCAAGCCCGAGCGGCTACCCAGTCTACATCTGAGCCTACTGACACCACCCCGGTCGAGTCTATCCCTGGTGGTAGCACCGCCCCGAGCTCCTCTCGCTCGACTCCTTCTGCTACTCTGGTCCCACTTGCTAGGGTCCAGAAACTTGATGCCCAAATGGCCACACTTCTGCATCATCCAGCCTTGGATGCAGAGGTCTATTGCTGAGGCGAAAGAGCATATGGAGCGGAAGATGGACCAGCACACGGAGAGGAAGATCATGGAGGTTCATCAGTGCCTGAACGCTTTTGAGTTGCGAGTGCTAGCCCGGCCAGCCCCTCCGGTGGACGTGTCGACCCTTCAGGCTGCTGTAGAGAGTCTAAGAGCGGACCTAGACACGATTCTAGAGGCTAGGGTGCGCGAGTCTGAGGACCCTTCTGCAGAGCCTGCTGAGGACATGGTGATGGCTGCCCTATTCGCCACTACTGATGTGCCACCACCTCCCCCACGAGAGCATGCTAAGAGGCGTGGAGGTCGAGATGAGGATGAGGCTAGGGCGCGGAAGAAGGAGCGCCGAGAGTTGGAGGGGCATCTAGCTCCAGAGTTGTTGAGGCGGAGAAAGGTACTACTGATGGTGTTGTTGCTGCTGAGGACACTACTGAGGGTGTCCAGACTACAGAGGGAGTGGGTTCCGGAACACCGGACCCACCAGCTTGTTGACCGTCGGCGCTTTGCGCCTTAGGTTTGCTTCACCTACCACTCGATTATTTTAGATTCTTTTATGCATTGGGGACAATTGCATATCTTTTTTGTTGGGAGTGGGGTAAATGGAAAGTGAGTGCTAGGGTGAAGTCTGAGTAGCCCAATTCACGATCCTCTCTTGGGGTTTTCTTGCCTGTGTTCTTTTTCCCCAAGAGACTGATTACTTTTATTATTGAACTGGCATATTTATATCTTGTGTACATAGTATAACTCTGAAGCATGATGGCTAAAATAGAAATGATATCCTGATGTAATGAAAATGATGCATGACTAGGCATAGTAATTGATAAAGGTGTGGCTCTAAGCATGACATAGAAATACATTGCTGCATGACCCTAAATCTAAGATTCGAACTAGGTGTCTGATAATCTGGTAGAGTAATGAGATGTCAAGTGAGTGTGAGGAAAAGTCGAATGGTCCATCATTGGTACTGAGCTAGAACTTACCTGGTTAGTCCTGCTAAAAGTAAGTCGTAATAAACAATTAGGAAAGGATCGTAGGCCCTTGTTAGAAATAGTCAATCTTGAGCCTAAAATAACAGAAAACCAAATGAAGTTAATATCTTATTGATCCAAATGATTTGAGCTTAAAATAGATCTTTCTTTTTCACCCCAACTAATCTTCTCTGGGAACAATGTGATGGCTCTGGTCCCTCCTTGGACATGTGCACCTCAGCTTACGCCAAAAGCATAAGTTGAGGGTGGCTAATGTAGAAAGCAACCTTGTCGTGGATCTGACCCAATCTTGGGTATTGTGAACCTTGACTCATGGCAAAATCATGAGTTGAGGGTGGCTGGTATAAGGAATACTCCGAAAAGTGGGGTTGAAAGAATAAAGAGGAGGAAAGAAAAAAACAAATGTGACTTAAAAAAATAAAAAAATAAATAAATAAATAAAATAAACACAAGAAAAGAGAAGAGTCACTTACACATAAGAAGAAGAAAGGGAGAATAGAAAGGTGAAAGAAAATTGAAAAATAGGGCAAAATAAAATGATAAAAAGGTAGTACGCTTAGCTGTTATGTCAAGGAAGGCAACAAGTCACTAAAGTATACCTAAATATACCCTACCTGACCATGAGCCTATGTTACAAGCTAAGAAAGTCCTATCGTGATCCTAAGAGTTGTTATGGCGAACTTAAAGCAGTGAAAATAAGGGCAAGCCTATGGCAATATGTATAAATGAGTTGTGAAGTTGTTCTGAGAGCGAGTGTTGAAAAGTAATCGTTATACTCAGACGTGTTTTGGGCAGATTTTCCTTAAATAGATTTCCCTCTTTTATTAGGTTTTATTTATTATAAATAGTTCGAAAAACATCATTTTTTGGGTTAGACCTTTGAATATTTTTTTAGTTTTATTGTTTAAGTATTGAACTCTTGATTTTGAGATTTTATCATACTTTTCCGGAATCGATTGTTAGTTTTTTTGTGATTTATTCAAGTGAATTTCTAGATTTTCTTCCTTCTCATAAAAGTAAGTGCATGAATTCTTATATTATCAATATGAATTATGTGATATTAGCATGGGTAACTAAACTCCATAACTAGGATTGTGGGAACCATGGGTAAATAACAAGGTAAAATCTAACTAAAATAACAATTCTCGAATAATGTCTTGCATGTATTAATAATTCTTTCGTTTAGAAGTCTTTTTAACGGATGGCCAACGTTAGAATTCGCCTTATTGCTACTTGCCGGATCAAGGAGGTAGATAATACGAAAAGAATTATCAACGTAGATTTAGTGTATACTATCTAATAAGCTAGTGTTGGTTGGTGCGAAGTAACAACTAAGCCAAATATCGATTATGATGCTTAATATGAGGTAAAGGTAAGGTTTAGTAAAGCATACACACGTAGACGGATCAATGTGCAGAGTAAAATTTCCTAGTTGCCGGACCAAGGAATTAGGAATACATAGCTTACCACTT
>JABWTJ010000601.1:200000-459172 GCA_016801875.1 Solanum sitiens
TTCCTAACACATAATTGAACTCAAATATCCATAATAATATTTGAAAAGAAAAAATGAAATACGACTATAATAATCCTGATATATATCTTGAAAGTTTGAAACTATGAAATTTGAATTGTAGAGTTAAAACTTCAAGTCTGATCCTGATGTTTGAACTTTAGAATTCAAACTTTAGGCTTGTGTGGGATGAAGTGAATGACTAAAACCTTGCATGTATTCCACAATCCTACATACAAAGACAGAGATTCGGAAAATCATGAGGCAATTATTTAAGAAGTTGTCGATATATAAAAAAAGAAATATGGAGACAGATATTCAGAAAATCATCATCAAGTAACCATGTCAAGAATTAATTTACTAAATATTTAGGAACATATCTTCCTAAATATTGGCCCCTCCTATTCTCTCTAATTTATGTCCTAAATTCATTCACAATTACCTTGAAACAAACAGGAAGGATAAAGTAACAATTCAAAATAATACAAAAAAGTTGTTAAGTAACTTTTCAATAATTTACCACTTAATTAATTAACCATTACAATAGATACATAAAAAAATATTTGTTATAACTTTTTATATTTGAAGATATATAGGAAAAATTAACTTGAACTTACCTTTTATTTTTAATACAAAATGTTCTAAATATTTGTAAAGTTATTAGTCTTGATAAGTTCATTGGGTGATGTGGTTGGGGACCTATAGCTTAGTGTTTTATTTGTAGATTTCTTTTTTCTTTTTCATTTGTTCATAATTATTATTTTTAATATTTTCATACTCTAATTTTTTGGGAGATTTTTTTTAAAACTGTACACACCATTTACGATATATTTATGTAGATTTATAAATGAAGCAATTTTTTCTGACAAATCTATATACAAAAATATAAGAAAAAATTAAAAAAAAACTTTGCATATCAAATAAATCTAATAAAGATGTATAAGCAAAATAGTTTCTCCAAAACTTATTTTTGTCTTCTGATAATTATGAATTTGGGTAATAGAGTTCTTAGCATTAGTATCTGCAAAACACATGTGGTATGTAAGATCCTGTAAAATAACAATACAAATATTAATAATATGTGTCTGTCTATTTTCATCTAGAAAATACTCAATCATAATATAAAAAATTTAAATTTAATGAAAACTCCTATTAATAAGAAAAAAAAAGTACTTATGAATATCAAATATTACCTTTGAATGGTTGTTCTTTCATGTAAACCACTCCTTTCATTGGAAGAAATAAATAAAACAGACTATAGAAAGAAAATCATACTTGTATAATTAAAATTGTGAAAAAATATAGAGCAGGAATAAAAATAAAGAATTTTTATTTTGTAGACATACCATTTTGAATACAACACAAACATTGAATGCAATTATGTAGAAATTAGAACTCTTAAAGAAAATGCATATATAACTACATTGCTAATTCTGAAGATACATTGATAGAAAAAGTACGATAGTTTTTTCAAATCTTTCTTTGATGGCAGTTAACTGTAATTTGGATTAATCAATATTTCGATTATCAACAATTGTATTTTCCACGAACGAACAACATGAACTTCAAGTTTAATTTCTGAAGTTGTGTTGAATTGTAACCATGTCTATTTTTAAATTTTACAAAATAATGCAATTTTTTACTGAAAGAAGTTCTATATATAACACAATACATTTTAAAAAGCAGTTTAGTGTACGATCCAGTTTAAGTTATCTTGAAAAGTGGACAGTTGTTGAGAATTTATAAAACTGCTACAAATTTTTTATCTATAAAAATAAAAATATATTTGGTATAAATTATAAATAAAATAGTCATACATTTATACTACATTCCTAAAAAATATATTCGTATGTATATTTATCAAATAAGAAGACAAAAACAATTTTTTCTTCTACAATTTTGAGGAAGCCGTCGTTTTAATAATGTTGGTGTATACATTCTAGGAATTCACCTATATTTCCAATTTTAAAAGAGCAATCATTTTAAGAAAGCGTATTAAAATGGAGTTGCATAACCTATTGAACTTTTATTTTAATTGAATTTTATAAATTGGATATTTTTTGAAATATTAAAACTTTCCTAGATTAAATTATTTTTTTAAAAAAAAGAATCAGAATTTACAAATTTATAAATTAAACATCTATATATACATATAATATAACTGTTGTTTTATATTATAAAAAGTATATATCAAAATTTTTTTTTAAAAAAATATATTAGTAAATATGTTTAAGATTAAAAATTAAAAAAATTATTTAACGTGAATTGAATGAAGTTTTACCAATAGATTTATATATATATATATACATATACTAGTAAGGCGGCAACAATGTATTATTGTGCATGATAGTGCAATAGAGAAACTTGTTTCACATAAAGTTGTCCGTCTAATAGCATGGGCTCAATAAGTTTGTGTCGAAATCTAGATGTGTCAGTGTCAGTGAAAAAAATTAAAACGTTACGTTTTTATTATTGAAAAGTCTGTCAGATTCATAAACAAGATATAGTTTCTGCAAAATTATAAGAAAAATTTAGGTAACTAGTCAAAAAAATCAACTTATTTATTGATAACATCCATACTTTAATAATATTAATAAACATGTCAAAAATATCATTATTTTAAAAATAAAAAAATATTCTGATACAATTCATGTTTTCTCTCTCATAAATTACACGCGCCCCTATAATACGGTAATTGGTTAGATATTAAAGTCCTTTAATTATGCTTTTTTCAATCTCTCTCTCTAAGATTAATCCAAATCAAATATTCCCAGATTTTCAGATTCGATATATCTTTATTTTTGATTATTTTCCTTTACTTTCGTTTCAAGATTGGATTTGAAGATTAACATTGATTTGGGTATTCATGTTTATCATATTCTTTATTATTTGGTTACTGATTTTACTGTTTTTTAAAAATTTTTTGATGTTGTTGATCTTAAAACCTCTTTTAGGGATTGATAATCCAAAATTCTCTCTTCAATGGATGATTTCAAGAGAGTTACTAGAGGTATCGGACAAAATAATCAAACTTCTTCTGATTTTTCATCATTTAATCTTTTTTTCACTCAAGAAATAAACACAATGTAGGTTCCACTTCTAAATCTATGGAGGATAGACGACGGGGGAAATTGCAGGACTCCGTCGGTGTGCAAAATCCCACACAAATTCATAACGACGAAGTTGAAGAAGACCAAATTGTTGGAGAAGAGGTATTTTATTTTTTTGCATGTTCTGTGTCTTGCATGTTTAGTTGAATTTGTTTAATAACTTTTAAGATTCAAATAAATACATGTTACAATGCGTTTGTACTATTATAGAATAGATTTGGAAGTGTATATGGAGTTTTGATTATGTTATAGTTAGAATGTATTTTTGTATTTCATAAATTTATTGTATTTTGTATTCTTTTTTTTTGTATGTGTTAATTATATCAATGTAACACATATTATGCGTTTGATTGTGTTATTTACTATTATAGAATAGATTTGGAAGTGTATATGAAATTTTGATTTTGTTATACTTAGTATGTATTTTTGTATTTCATAGATTTAATATATTTTGTATTCATAGATTTGGAAGTGTATATGGAATTTTGATTCTGTTATAGTTAGTATGTATTTTTGTATTTCATAGATTTAATGTATTTTGTATTCATAGATTTGGAAATGTATATGAAATTTTGATTCTGTTATAGTTAGTATGTATTTTTGTATTTCATAGATTTAATGCATTTTGTATTCTGTTTTTTTTTTTGTTAGTTATGTCAATGTACCACATATTAGGAACCATATGTGTTTTTTGTTTTCCACATTGATACGTATTCAATAAATTAAGTGCACATTTATAATTTTTATTTGGTGTTTTTTTATTCGTTGTGGTATGTTGTTGTAACTGTGTTGAGGTTGTATTCATTATTCATGTGTTTTTGTTGTGTTATTTTAATTGTGGTTGTATTCCAGTAAATTGAAGATACAATTAAAAATTTTATATTTCATTTGATTTAAAACAAGTAGAGTTGCTCCTTCAGTGTTTTCATTTTTTTTAATTTTAGTATTATTTAATTGTTTTGAATTCAATATGCCAGGGGACTACTTATGCTTGCAAACAACTATAAAAAAATGCACCCCACATTCACTGCATAGTAAACCAAAAAAAAGCGTTTGTACTATTATAATGATAATTGCATTGTTCAAAATACATAAAATTCAAAACGCAAATACATATGATTAATAATTATACAAACAAATTCGCATCAAATCACAATCAATTACAAACATATAAGGATTAATTAACTAACAATACCCTGACTGTATGCATTTTTCGACTTTTCTATCGTGTTTCTTTCCAAAAAGCTTTTATCCAATTTCTTTTCCAAATCATAAACCTCGCCAGAAATTTTTTGTAATTGATGAACATCATGAATAATGAACAAATTTATTCGTCAATTTTTTAATATGTTGTAACTGATGTTGAGTGTTTTAAGTATCTGTTACTTTTTAAGAGTTTTCTCTTCTAAATAGCTCCTATTTGTTATATAAATATTGTATTCTTTTTAATTAAACTAAATAACTAAAATATAATTAACATACATAATATATAAGGTAAAATTTTGACATTATCACTAAATATTGAAACTGTTGACACAATACCCTATTAAATACTAAAATATTGACATTTTGAAAAATTTCCCAAATTATAAAGGCTATTGGATTCACAGATTGATCTGCAAATGGGTTGGGTGCATATTTATGTGTTCAAGACAAATCCAAAGCGAAACTCCCAAGTGTGTGTGACGGAAAAGCATCTGATTGATCTCCCAACAAATGAAAGCAATCACTTGAAGAAGCTGAATGAAGTTGCAGCAGTGAAAAAACATCTCTGCAAATCCTATTACTTCAACTCACAAGAAGCCTTTGTAGAACATCATTATCAGAGATCCCAACAGGTTTATTTTCGACTGCATAACCATCAATGTTCATAGCTTTAGTAGTATCGACATTTTACTTTCCAAATAAATATAAAATAGACCTTGTCCACTCAATACAGAAAACGGCCAAAATATGTAACAACATACCCATTGTAATCCCACAAGTGGGGTCTGGAGAGCGTAATGTGTATGCAGCCCCTGTTTCCTCAAAATATGAAGCAAAAATTAGTTTTGCAGTAATAAGTATTTATTCCATGAAGAGTAGGGGTGTCAAATTTTGACCATAAAATGCAAGATCAAACTTTTGTGGCTTAGGTTGGGGATATATTCATCAACACATCAATTTGGGCACAACCTATTTCAACCAGTGTAAAAGTTGGGATCAATTTGAGGCATACTAACAAAAGGAGAACTTGTCGTTAACTTCACGTTGGATCTATGAAGGTAGTTATGTGCTGGTTGAATTACATAGCAGACATCAGTGCACACCAAGTTAAAACTCAGAAAGAAAAAAGATTGACAAAAGAGCAATGAATATTAGTAGTCTTTGCTGAAATAACAAACACAACTTAGTAAAACGAATATTTGAAAAGGTTCAAAAGAGAGAAGTACATCAAACTAACTGAAATATAGTACAATACACTTTCACTATAGGAATACAAACTTGGCGGGCAAAAAGTTGTTCGATACAATCGAGTTAAAGGCAAATCAGGAAAGATTTTGCAGGACAAAGAATTTACACAACAAAAATCAGAACAATTAAATTAGCAGAGTTAATATAAATACATAAATATTTGAAGCAAAAATTGCATAATCTAAAAGATTTGGAAAAGATTATCTCCTAACAGCTAATTTATGTAATCCATAAGCACCATAGTAGTAACAAGTACTTAATATGTCTAAGAGATTGAAGGAAACAATGACAACAAATTAAAGGGTACCTGAGACGAAGAAAAAGAAGCACCACGCCTTGAATTGGTCGGATTTTTTTGGGCATGATGGTCGATTCTGTTATGCGTTAACCATCTGAATGAATCCCCGACCACCCTCTTCTTCTCCTTATTCTCCCATGCACTGAACTGTTAGACCAATATTGTTGTTGTTGCAATATTATCTCTATCTCTACATACAGAACGAAGCGACAACATGTTCAGAGATGACGCAGCTTGCTTAAAGATTCAACACGTAATTAACAAAAATAGCCCTGGGAAGCAAGCTGGACAATGACCAGCTGCTTCTCTGACCAGGGCTATATCAAAATGAGGAAATCGTACGAAAAATTGAAGGCAACCCAAATCTCCAAGTTAAAATTTTATTACACATGAGCTCGCCGAGATTGGATAAAGCTTAGAAAGTAACACCAGAAAGTTGTAAGTTAAGAAAACTTGAAAATACAGAGTAGGCCAAAAGTCAAGAAGCAGAGGAAAAAACGGTTCTAGCATACAAATGAATTACGGAAAGATTGCAAAATACCATTGTAAAGTATGTTCACCTGAAATAGGACGCAACTGTGAATTCCATCAACGTGCATAGCTTAAGATAAGTGAGGAGGAAGAGAGAGCCGAAGTGTGGAGATGGCGGTGTTTGCTTGTCGAAAAAATATACGGTAGTCAAAATCAATTAACAGAAGCACAACTAAGGAATCAAAATCAGTAACAGAAGCAGAAAAACGGAATCAAAATCAATACAAGTATGATCACCTGGACAGAATGACAGCTGACGACAACACAAAGCGGAAAAGCTGGGAGGAAGAGAAGAGGAAGAGAGCAAGATTCAGGCGGCGTTAAAAATTGATGTAGAAAAAGAAAAAGGATAGCCCTAAGCTGGAGAATGACCAAACTGCCCTTCAACTTCAGTTTAATTTCAGGGAAGCACACGCGTTGACGGAGACACGTGTGCTATTCCCTCTTCTTACATAGTATATATATATACTAGTGGGGAGTTGCCCGTGTTGTGCACGGGCCCAATATTTATTTTATTATGACAAACTTTAATTACTGAGTAAATAATGATATTGCTTGGGTTTAATATTTATTTCATTGTGGCGAACTATAGTAAAGCGGAGAAATTTATTATGATCGAGTTGAGTATATCTTGATTGAGCTGCAGCAGGACATAAAGTCTCTCTAGTAGGGCATCTATTGTGTTTCTCAATAATTATACATACGCATTAACGTTAGCGTTGTACATCCTAATGAAAATCAGATGAAGCTCAAATTCAATTTTACAACAAATTAATCAATTTTTCTAACCATCCATTTGTTGTTAAATTCTTCAACGTCTAAGGTTATCGTACTCTTTATTTCAAGTCAGTAAGTGGAAAGCTCTTGCAACATCAAGGAGGGAGGACCAAGGAAGACATTATTGACTTTATGCAGGAGAATTGAGATAAAGCTGCACAGTGAAGTCCAGGAAAAGATGAGCTATAAATAAAGGATGAAAATGAAGGAGTCTTCTAATTCAGTTGGCATTTGCGTTGGCTGCCTTACTGACTTACAAGCTGCAGCCAAGTGAGAAGAAAGAAAGAAAAGCACAACATCTCCGCTATTACCATCAAGAACAGTTAAAAGCAAAATGGAGTCAGTCATATAAAATTTGATTAAGCACAAAAAATATTAAAATGGAATTTTAACACAGCGAAGTCTTTCATTTCCATCAAAATACAAATATCTTCCTGGGATAGCTTCTAAAACAAACCTAAAATGGTACATTTTGTTTAAACGGAAGATGTGAAGTTATTTGCTTCAACTTCAAATTTATTATGCACTAAATTGGATTTTGAAAAAAAAAGGATTTAGCCTACTCCGTTACAAAAATTCAATTTCACAAACACAACAAAGCAAATTGGCTTCACTGAGTACTGTTCTCCTAATTAAGAACAGTCGTCGAACATAACCTGTGAAGACTGTAATGTTGTTCTCAGAGGTCTAATTGTTGCTTAGGACTGTTCACTGTCCACTTATTCTTGCACCAATATGTCAAATAGTTCATGGTTTTTCTTTGATTCATTTGTTGGAGCAGCTAGAAAAAATTGATTTTCACAAACACAACAAAGCAAATTGGCTTACCTTATTAAGCTCCTTTAAACTTGGAAGTAAATTGAAATTGTATATTAGCTGCTTACATATCGTAAGAGGAGAACAGATACATTGTTAAAACTCCCAGAAGACTAAATCTGAAAGTAGTTCCATATAAAGCAGCAAGCAAAATGTTAAATGATTTCAAATTTTGGTCTATAACTTTAGCTTCTGGGCTGTGGAGATATGTCAGCCTCTTAGTCGCCCTGAAAATAACCTTCATCTGGAGATTCCATGATAGTGGTGGGGAATAAGTGCTCCTCTGTTCAAGATGTACCAAAGGTTAAGTCAATGACATTATATGAACAATATTAGTGGATGTCCCAACTTTTTGTCGGCATGAATTCATACAGCAGAAGCTTCTGTTCATCTTCTTAAGTGTCTCCTGAAGAAAGAAACAAGAGAGATGATGGTGGAAGCGTTAGTTAAGTGTGGAAACATCCATTCCACAAAGCTTTAATAAAAATTAAGGAAGAAACGAACTGCTAACCTTAGCAAAGTTGAAAATAACAGCTGAGGAAGCTTCCAATTTTCCCCAAATTTTTTACCGTGCAAGCAAAGGTTTCAGCAAGAAAGATCAGCTATAACGGAAGAGGAATAAGGAGATGGAAAGGAACGGAGAAAATGCTGAAGAGGTCTTTAATGTTTGATGAGAATACACACGTTAAATATGTAAGTAGCTAAAGTTTACCAAGAATATAGTTAATCAACCTATGAAGATCAAGAATTAAAGGAAGCATGATTAGCTAACCACGCTATGGCAATATAATCTGTGTTGAACAATTTTAACCAAGCGACTCCTCAAAAGTAAAGCAGATAAAAAGATGAACCTGAAATTGAGTTCAATCACAGAAATACCAAAAGAATCAGAATTTAAAGTTCAATGAAGTTCCTTATGTAATTGGAAAAAGGTAAGATGAAAGGATGTATAGCAGAAATTTACTTTTAAAGTAGAGCAAGGAAGGCAGCTCCAAGTTTTTCCAGTGTAGATAATTAAACAATTTTCATAGCCATTCCACAAAATAGAAATGAGATTTAAAATCATTACAGGTCACTGGAAGCACAGAATTGATAGAACGTCGAAGCAAACGATAAATTCGAAATTAATTTAGTGATGATGCTAAAGGATCAAACCCGAAATTTCAACAGAGCTTTCCAGATTTGACGATTCAAGAATTTTGCTCTGAGTGATGAATAAGTGACGCTATATGTCTTCTATCTCTTTCCAGTAGCGGCATACCAGCTTACATCAATTTAGTAATGAACTCAATAAGTCATAAGATGACTATCTTATAGCTTAGCTGCAAACTGAATATGTAGATCTTTATAACGTTTTTCCTCAAGAATACCCTGCAAATATAATAATAGTTCAATCATTCTATTTTCAATAATTCAAAGGGTAAAACTAATAGTTGAATATATAGCAATTTCTTGTAATAAAGATCTAAATTTAGTAGAAATTGAAGTTTATAGTGATACTTGATAAGCAAATGTACATATGCGATGATTAAATCCATCAATATCCTCTTCCTTCATGAACTTCCGTCAGCAAGATTACAAGCATTCGGATCATACTATGCAGTGTGTTTTCTCAATAATGCATGGATAAGACTATAGTAGTAACCTTAGGAGAGTGTCAGGTGAAAGTTTCAAATGAAGGCCTTCTGAATAATCTCATCATAAACTATGTTATATGTTGTGTCATCGTCATGACTCTCTGGGTTTGGTGGCAGAATTAATATCTTGACATTGTTGGAAGCCTTTGCTCTTGATAATGCAACGTAGAGTTGGCCATGTGAAAATACAGGCTCCCGTAAATAAATTCCCACAAAATCTAATGTTTGGCCTTGTGCTTTATTAATAGTCATCGCAAAACATAATCTAATTGGAAATTGTGTTCTTTTGAATTGGATTGGTAACTTTTCATCTTGTGATGTCATTAATGGGATTCTTGGAATGAATACATGTGTATTTTTAAATTCACCGTTTGTAATTTTTGCACTTATGACATGTGTTTTAAAATCACAACATGTCAATCGTGTACCATTACATAAACCTTCACAGGGATTCAAATTTCGCAATAGTATAATCGGACAATTTTTCTTTAATTCTAATTTATATGGAGGCAAACCAGCAGGATGTAAAGTATGTAGAAAGTCTTCATACTGACTTTGATCAGTTGGCTCAATAGTTTCATCAATTGCAACACATAATTTAGCATCTTCTGAAAATTTATTGATGAGCATATCATTTATTTCATTAACGAAATCATTTTTTGTTGTCAGGATCGCACGAGAACCTGCCGTAGTTGAATCAGAGAATAATTCAGATAAATTTGGAAATGTTGTTTCAAATAATATATTCAGTGATTCTTGTTCAGTAGTAAAAGAAATAAACTTGGAATTTTAATTTTATTTTCTGAGTTGAGGGGTTCTTTCCCATTTCCAATTCTCAGCAAATATTCACAGAATGCAGGATCGGTTTTTGCGCGTAAATTTTCAGATAAGTGCAATTTTTCCAGTCGATTCCAAATGTCAGAATATAATAGACTTTGATAAATAAAATTATCTCTTTTTCCATTTCGAACAACGGGTAATGTCTGTCTAAAATCACCACCAAAGACAACAACTTTACCACCAAAGAGTGTATTTGTGATCAACAGATCTTGCAAAAGCAGATCAAAAGTTTCAATCATTTTTTTTCTAGCCATTGAGACATCATCCCACACAATCAATTTAGCATTTCGAATTAAACAAGCAAGTGAGCTTTGTTTACTAATATTGCAACTAAAGTTCTCATCAATCTCAATCGGATTTTAAAACGGGAATGAGCAGTGCGACCACCGGGCAGGATAGAAGCCGCAACCCCAGAAGTTGTTGTGGCTAGAGCAATGAATCCCTTAGATCGCACGATAGCTAGTAAAGCTCGGTATAAAAAAGTTTTACCTGTCCCTCCGGACCATCTATGAAAAAAGCTCCTGGCTTGTTAGAAAATATTCTGTTTATAATTATATTATATGCCGCTCGTTGCTCAAGATTTAGTTTTTTCTCTAATAATAGTTCTTCCTCACTCACAATTATGTTTCTTTCAAAATAAATTTCCTTTGCTCCCTTAGAAATTATAGAAGGTGTAAAATTTTCTGGGATTCTGTAGTCATTAATGTTATGTCCCATTGAACATAAGATGTCATTGATATGATCTAAAACTTTGTATTGAATATTTTTTGGTTCACTGTTTGGCAAACTTTTGAAGTCTTCAGACATAGGCGCTTCAAATTTCTCCCATAATTCCCTTGGATTAGTGGGATCACAATATACCAATAATTTTGCGAATAGGCGTCTTAAACTACATGGAATTTGATAAGTTATTGCTTCCAGCATACATTCAGTTAAATTATTGTCACACTGAAGCAATCCTCTTTTTTCAGCGGCCTCTCCAAATGTATTGTAAGATAAGTCGTTGACAGTTAGAAGATCTTTGTATGATTTTGGTCCTCTTACATTCATTAATAATAATCTCTAATAATATCTCTCGCCTTCTGTTGGATGACATGTTACGACACGTCCAATAACATTGCCCTTTTTTCGACGGCTCCATATCTTATGTTGTACTGACCAGACAAAGTGTTGTGGAAATTCTTTATACAAAAGATTGAGTGTTTTAGCATAATCATTTTCTCTATTCATAAAAAAAAATCTGTTAACATTGTTCTCTTAATCATAGGATTATTCATGATTGTATCAACATTCATTGTACTTCTAAAAGAGACAAATTGTTGTCCATCAAGATGTAACTGAAGATGATAGACAGTTGGATTCATTTTGTTAATAGGAAAACCAAATAAGCGCCATGTAGCTTCTGGTGGAGACACCCATCTAGCAGATCGATATTCCTTTATTTCATCAATTTCAGTGTTCATATCATTGTCATGTATATGAAAGGCAATCTTATCATGCCCTTTGCAAATGTATTTATAGATGTATTTAACAGCTCTAATATCGGCGCAAATTTCGACATTAATATGGCAGTTAAATTTACTAAGCAGGAAAGGATTGTAAGGAACAACCCATGAGTTATCAATATACTGAGTTCTAACTTTAACAACATCTCCTGTTTGTCGTCTTCTATAAATTGGATATGAATTTTTGCCTTTTGATGTTTGTTCAGCAAAACTTTTTGGATACTTGAATTTGCAGTGACCTTGTTTTCGCATACATGATCTTGTTAGATCTAAGTTGCCACAAGGTCCATGCATCATATGTAGGCGAACAAGTGACCGCAAGTATTGTGAATTAGAATCAGGTAACTCAGCACAAACAACATTGTCATAGGATTCTGGAGTTAGTAATTTGTATTCATTAGTAAGTATAACAAGGAAGTGTGCATGTGGTAAACCACGTTTCTAAAATTCTATCGTATACATAAAAGCTGCCACCTTTCCAAATAGATTTCTCTTCAATATATCTGATTTAAGTTTTTCAATCTTTGCTCTAAACACTCTGCTAACTAAATCAGGTCTATTTTGTGCCTCATCGGTCAATGATAGGTGTTCTTTTTTTTCTGGCCATGATGGATTACAAGTCATTGTTATGAATAGATCAGGTTTACCAAAATTTTGGACCAAAGCAATGACATCCATATATCGTCGCCGCATATCTCTAGGTCCTCTAGTGAAGGTAACGGGAATAAATGTTTGTTTTCCAATGTTAGAAGCATTTCTTTCTCCTGGTCTTAAAACATCAACGAATCCTTGAAAAACTTCTGACCTAAACAACTCTGGGTTAAATAAAAAGAAGTCTAATCTTTGTGTTTCAAGTTTTATAAATACATCTACTGAGAATTGTTGAAACAATCTTCCAGAGTGTAAAGTTTCATCTGTTTCATCTTTTCTTATTTGAAATTTGTAACAGTAATATTCACGGACAGATACAGTATCTCTCTTTTTCTTTCCTTTCTCAAAATTTTGAGCTTCCATGTTAAGATATCCATCAATAGAACCCATAGTTTGAATACTGGGTAAATGTTCATGCTCATAGTAAACTCGCCGCCTACATGTTTCTTTTAGGGGCATAATTTTTTTTATACCACAGTGCCAACCACTTTGACCAAATGGAAACAACAACGGGTATTGTAGTGGATCATAACATCCATAATAGTAGTTTAGTATTTGAGATTTATTGTTGTGAGTATAGATTCGGATATGAGGTGCGAAACTTATTTCACTAAATTCTTTCTCAACCCATATTGCTACCACTTCCGATGTAGTAAGAAGGTTATATACTCGTTGATCTAAACCGGAGTCACATTTAAGAGCAATATAAAAGTTTGTTAGATCTGGAATATCTATTAAGGATTTCAGAAAAATAGAATATGGATTAATACTCAATATGTTCATTAATATTTTGACTACCGATTCATGAAGTTTGGGTGAACAAGCCATTCTATTAGCAAATTCATTGTCGGTATCATAAAAGTATAGTTGTAGGTTTCTTGTTGTTTGATCAGGAGGGAGTAAGTCATTTATAAAGTGATACATTTGACCTTGAACTCTAAATGTATATATACCTTGGTTTCTTTTTGCTAATTCTTTATCATAGTTTACACCAAGCGATGTAAATGCAAACATATTGTTATATGTTCTAATGTATGTTCGAAAATGCTCAGATTCTTTACTATTGCCTAAATAAAGATCACGTAGTTCAGGAGGTACCTGGCTAGAAATCAACTTGATTGAGCCATTATTGCAACAAAATCCAGGAGACTCATATTCAAACCTTTTTGCACCGCAGAATTTACAATCAGGAACAATCTTCAGATGTACATAGTCGGATTGTAGTTGATTTATATTTTTCCAGGTTGTTTTGTGTTGCATGTGAGCTGCATAGTATTAGACACATAATTAGAATAAACTATGAATCGTAAATAGGATGTAATAATATTGTACAAATGATTAGTGCAAACCTTTGTTTCGAATAATTTTTGCAGTCATGTCACATTTTGAGTTAGACGTGGCAGATGTCGAGCCTAATATCAGAAAAACAATAAGTTACTTTCATATAATAGCTGGCAGAAAGGTGAAAAATCTATTGTTATGGTACGTACCTACTTCATACTTATAGAATGGAGCAACCATGTTATTTTGCGTGTCGATAGCGACGGAGAAAGCTGTAAGAGTAACAAAACAAACATCTATTGTCATTCCATCATCAACACATGTGTAAATTTCAAGTTAACAACCAAAGTTTATTGACATCACCTTTTGATGCAGGAATTGTAGAAAAGTCCATTTGATGGGGATTCTGAGAGGTGAAGCAGGGGGCTTGCACAGTTCCAGCAGAATGATCTTGCACATGGAAAACTGTCGTAGACATAGCATTTCTCTTAAGCTCGTGACTGTTTGTTCGCCGTTGTAATAATTGTGCCTCTCTTGTTTCTACAGAAACCAGTCTATACATTTCACGTCGCCTAAGTTTCATCTCAGCAGAACTTTTTGTTGAGATGGAGTCACCGTTCTTTTCTTTAGAAGTCATTAGCCCTGCAGGTCAATGTGCATATCTTAAATTGATAAAGAACAACAGTTATCACTGCACACGGTATTTATGCCAACTCAATATTGCCAAAAAGAGATATATTTGCATTAGCGAAAAGAGATAGTATTTGATAGGAATAGGGCTAATGATATTCAGGAAATTACATTTTGATATTGTAGCTATTGGTGTACCTATGGAGAGAAAAATGTGTTGAGTGAAGCATGAATTAAACTTTGTTCACTCCATCAGCTACATCCAACACACATAACTACTATATAGGAAAACTCTAACTCTTACTCCCAAAACAGCCAAAATTTTCTTAAGTTTGCTGACAACAAGAAAAACTTACTCCCAAAAATCCTACAGCTAGTGCTATAGTCATCATCACATAAGCTGGCGCAGCTAATGCCAGTACCTGATAAAAAGAAGAACAATTTAACAGGATGTTGAATATATCTTGTGACAATTAGTAAGTGACCAGCTAAGTTCTGCCAAGAAAATTATTTTCATCTTGAGCATTCTGCAAATGCTTTAAGTTGCTTTCATGCAATTGTAATTTCTGAAATGTAGGACCAATATATATCAATCAAAAAGTTGTGCATCCTCTTTAAAAGATGTCTGTTCACAACAACCAAATGTCACTAGAGATCCAGAAATTGGAATAACTAAGCTCAACCTAGTTAGCTGAATAATACACTAGCCAGCTTCTGGCTCCGGTGTCAGACAAACCAGCTAAGTAACTTTGAGATGGAGTCACCGTTCTTTTCTTTAGAAGTCATTAGCCCTGCAGGTCAATGTGCATATCTTAAATTGGTAAAGAACAACAGTTATCACTGCACACGGTATTTATGCCAACTCAATATTGCCAAAAGAGATATATTTGCATTAGCGAAAAGAGATAGTATTTGATAGGAATAGGGCTAATGATATTCAGGAAATTACATTTTGATAAGTAGCTATTGGTGTAGCTATGGAGAGAAAAATGTGTTGAGTGAAGCATGAATTAAACTTTGTTCACTCCATCAGCTACATCCAACACACATAACTACTATATAGGAAAACTCTAACTCTTACTCCCAAAACAGCCAAAACTTTCTTAAGTTTGCTGACAACAAGAACAAAAACTTACTCCCAAAACAGCCAAAACTTTCTTAAGTTTGCTGACAACAAGAAAAAAAACAAAGTTTGCACAATTATGTGTACGCCAACAAAATAAATTTGAACTATCACATGTAGACCGACAAAATAAACTGCATCAAACCAAAGAAGGAAAAAATACAGTACAACAACAACCTTACAGTCAGTGAGAGGTAATAATCCACAGAAATCGAACAAAGGACGAATCAATAAGTGTAGCCAGAGTTTATGAAGTTATAAAAGTAGAAATCACAGTAGCAGCCAATTTATACGTAAGAGTAGATTGAAATCACCTCGAAACTGAAAGCAGGTAGAGTTTATACCAAATTGAACTCAGGGCCAGAGCAAACAGATACAGCGGAGAGAAAAACCGAGTAGGATAATGAATAAAATTTCAATGGAGGAGTGAAGCTTGATCCAATGAAAGCTGTAGAATATGGTAGATTTGGAAAGAGGCGCACAAATTTATCCTGAGATTGACAACGTGGAATGACGAATATACCCTTATGCCAGGCAGGCATGTTGACCGTGAGGTGTGTGCTTATCCTCACTTATATATAAGTAGTGGATATATATAAGTATATAGTTAAAGTTACTTGAATACTTTATGTAAGATATTTAAAAAACTAAGAATTTCACACGTACATTATACATATTTCCCTATGCTGACAAATGTTAATATTTATTTTAATGAACTATTATTTAAAAATTAAAAAATAGTGAATAACTAAGAAGATGACATGTGTCAAAATTTAAAACTAATTGGTGACACGTGTCAAAATGGAAAACTAATTGGAATTTTTTTATGCGGATTACTGTATTGATAATAATTGTTAATTAATTTTTAAAATAAAAATAAATTAAATTATAGGAACCACATATTCTAAATACAAAATAACGTTTTATCCCTTTTAGTATTGTATTTACCAAAAATCCCTTAAAAATGTAGTTTGCGGGATACATCTTGAGAAGCACAGAATACATTATTTTGATACATCTGAATTGACAACTGTTGCGATTAATTAGGAACAAATAACGTAAATTTTGTTATTAATAACTATAATCACATAATTTACGCTCGACAGCTTGCGTAACTGATTGATAAATTCAAATTTCAAACTAGAGTAGCTTCATAAAATGAAATTAGTCCTGATAAAGTTGATCTGTCTAAGAAGTCAAAAAAAATAGGTTAGAAGATGAATATCTCAATTTTGCTACGGCATACTGGAATTTGGGTAAGCGATGATAATTAAGAAGGTTACAAGGTTGATGGAATTGTTGTTGGACATTCCATTTCATTTGTGAATCCAAAAGCATTGATTTTATCAGAGCTTGAGATCGATACTGTTACAATAGATATTGAAATCTGATACATTGTTGAGGGAAACTCATGTCCATTGAAAATCAAGAATGACATGGGTATGAAACTTTATTTGGAAGTAAAAAAGAATGCGCCTGGAATCGGCATGTATCCGCTTTGTATTGATACAACTGATAAAATTGTTGGGGAGATATGTAATTTTGGTTGTTCATCCGGGGAAGTCGTATGCGTGGAAGGTACCGAAAGAGATACTGAAGCTCTTGGTCTGGTCGAGAATTTATAACATTGATTATATTCCAGAGTTAAATGCTACGAATTACATAACTGATTCCAATAGTACTGATGTGAAGACGGGGCAGTTGTATAAGGATAAATGGACACTCATTGCTGTAATGGCTAAATATAAAATAAAGAACAACTTCAATTTTCGAGTGAAAAGATCGAATAAAAAAAGGTATTGGAATGCTTTCTCTCTAATTTGATTGTTTTTTTCTAGTACAGTTCTATTTATATTGTGTGTGATACATAAGTATAATTAGTATATATTTCGTTGTGATAAATATAACATTGCTTTTGTTATATGAATTAATCCAATTAAAAAATTTGGACAGCTATGTGTTGGTTTGCTTCAGTGATCAATGTGGATGGACTTTAAAGTCTTCTTGCAGAAAAAAAACTGATGTATTCAAAGTGAGATATTTCAATAGTGAACATACATGTCCAATGCGGGATAGGATACTAACAAAAGTACAAGCAACAATTGGATTTATTAGTGGTGTGACTGCCCCTAAATTGGTAAATCATAAACGAATTCATACCCCTCGAGATGTAATTGAATATATTCGAGAATTATATGGTGTTGAGATATCATACCAGCAAGCATGGCGTGCTAGGGAACGTGCACTAGAAATGCTCAAGGGTAAGCCATCAGAAGGATATAAGCAGATGCCGAGATACATATGGATGCTAAATAAAGTGTATCCAAATTCATATATAAGGATGCAAAAGACGGAAGATAATAAATTCATGTATCTTTTCATAGCCCTAAGACCGTTGATAAGAGGGTTCGACTACTGCATGCCTGTAGTTGTAGTGGACGCTGCACATCTTGGCGGGGCTTACAAGGGTACTTTTGTATCAGCGAGCACACTAGATGGTGCAGGTATGACTGTTGTAATACTGATGTAATGTAAAACTTGTTTTATATTTATAGTTAATGTATCTTAGTGTAAACATTGTGTATCATGAAGTTAAATGTGTGCTTCTTTGTAATTAGGTTGCATATTGCCATTGGCATATGGTGTTGTAGACACTGAAAATAACTGTTCGTGGACATGGTTCTTCGAACAGTTCAAAATGCATTTGGCGAGCGTGAAAACATGTGTATTGTATCAGATAGAAATGAAAGTATCATGAAGAGTGTAAGCATTGTGTACCCAAATGTACCTCATTGTGCATGCATATGGCATCTTTGGAAGAATGTATGTTCAAGCTTCAAAAGGAGTAAAAACACACTAAGTGATATATTTTACTCAATGGCAAAAGCATACAGAAAAGAAGATTTTGATAAATTAATGGCTAAGGTGGTGAAAGTTGATCATAGGGTGAAGGATTACCTTGAAGATGCTGGTTATGATAAGTGGTCAAGAGTTTATTCAATCGTAAACAGAGGTAGAATGATGACTTCGAACATCGCTGAGTGTATCAATGGATGTCTTGTCGATGCACGTAGGTTAACTATAATAGACTTCTTGAAGGAAGCTAGACTTCTATTTGGTAGTTGGAGCTATAAAAATAGAGAAATAGCGTCATATACAAAGGACACATTGGGCCGAAGATTTGAGGAGATATTGATTGTAAACGCATCTAAAAGTTCAAAGATGAAGGTATTTATCAATTTCCCTAAATTTCTGTTTTATGTACCAGAAACAAACTAATTTTCAATGATAAACATTGTTTGGAAAATGATATATAAATTGCATATTACGTAATGTATCACTAACTTCTTATATTTTTAGGTTGTTCCATCATCTGAATATATTTTCTCAGTTCATGAAGCCGGAAGAAGATACATTGTATGCCTTGAGAGGAAAACTTGCACATGTGGAAGGTTTCAACATGATGAGATACCTTGCGCACACGCAATTGCAGTTTTGAAGAACAAGAATGTTACAAATTTGCACCCATATTGCTCTGATTACTACAAGCCTGATGCATTAGAAAAAACGTACGAGGTTTCAATGGTTCCAATGCCAGATAAAGAGGATTGGACCATTCCAGACTATGTTTTAGATGAAATTGTCCGGCCTCCTAGGTATAGAAGGTTGGCTGGACGACCAAGAAAGCGAAGAAAGAAAAATGCGGATGAGAAAATAACAGTGAACAATAATTTTTGTGGGCAATGTGGACAAGAAGGACACAACAGGAGAACTTGTACTTTCTTCCCGAAAGAGAATTGAAATAATGTTTTAAAGTAGGACATTCGTGTTCATGGTACTTATATGTATTTTTTTCTTAAGAATTTGGACTAAATAAAGTGTATTGGTTACACAACTTATTTTGATGTTCAAATATATGCATTTGCTGATAATTTTGTGCCAAACTTAAACTCCTAATTTAATAAATAAATCTGTGTATATACTGTGAAAATAATTATTGTGTAAATGAATAAAACATTGATTTAATACCATAATGACGATTTAAGTAAATTCAAGTGTCCCAAACTTGACTTTTTCAAGTGTGTACTATATGTATCGTGTATACTGCATTATGAGTTATAATTTGATATATTATACTCAGCAGTGGTGCCTTTCAATTTAATAGTATCTTGTGATTAGTTTGTTGACGTATATGATGTATCATATACATTCATATAATTCAAGTGGCTAACATATAACTGCAATTTGTATATGTATACATTAGAACTTATGTATCATAAACATCATTTTGTAAGTAAACGTTCAAAAATACTTAAACTCAAACAATAATGTATCATAAACATTAGAACTTAAGTATCATATACGTCATTTTGTAAGTTAACTTTCAAAAATACTTAAACTCAAACAATAATGATTGTGTACCTTAATGTTATAAAGCAATAACTGTATCTAAAACAATACCTTGAAAACACATAATGTTAATAACTAACAAACTATTGTAATACAAATAAGTTTTTAGATAAACACAAAAGATAATTGTCTTCAACACAAAATAATATAAACTTGTTCATGATGTCCCTACTAATTACTAATCTATGTTAACGAGATCATGTTCAGTTGGTGTTGTGAATTGACCCTTAGGCTTTGGTGGATCGTCATTCTCACTTATGTATCCACCCTTGACCTTGTTGCTACCGTATCTCCATAACAATGCTGCATATCTATTGCGTAGATAATTTGCAAGATGGCCATCGGTATCAGATGGTATAACAAGTTGGTCACTCAAAAACTCTGCAAATGTAGCTACGTATAACCCGCATTCCCTACAACAAAATACATAATATAAATTTGTAAAATAACTTACACATATATTATAGTCCAAAATTTAAATACTTAGAGGCTACCGTCTTCTTGTTGCATGATACCTTCAGCGTATTCAATGTTGAAAGGAATATGTGACTCTAAAAGTGTACCCGTTTGTTTTTCCTTGTATGCATCAAGTACTGGCCAGTTAGTCCGCTCAGTGTTTTCAAAGAAACCACTGTCAATGAGGTAAGAAGGTAGTATCCTTGACAACTTTTGTATCTTCTCAGAATATACACGTTTCCTTGTGCCCAAAAAAGAGTCATACACGCGTATCAACCTCTGATTCAATTCAAAAACAGCTAACACCCAATGAAAATTTCCATCATAATTAATCGGAATATAAACATAGTCCACCATATGCCATGGTAATCCAGTTGGTATTGAAAAACCTTTCATGACGTTGATTATTGATCTCTCATATACTGATACAGCTCTTGCACGATCAAGATGTTCTTGGGTACTAATATCATCATCAGCCTCATTGTTATAATACCTATCATGGGTATTGTTGATATGTGCACTGAACAAACAATTGACTGTTGTATATCTGTATTGATCCATGCTTCGAAGTTTTGATTTTTTACGAAGGTAGTAAAAAACAACATCGATGTGCTACAAAAAAAATATAAACATAATTATACATTTGAAAAGAAAATTAATAAAAATAAAATACTAGACACTGAAAGTGATATATGGTATTAATATGTATATATAACATATTAACTAAATGTATCATATACATTAGTATAACTATATATGATACATTTACATCACATGAAATTTATATATACATGTCAAATTACCTGATCAGTCCAACAATTTTTGGGCTGAGACATGGCATAAAACAAATTCTTATTTGACGAATATGCAACGACATAATTCATCATTTCAAAACCCAATGAAGATGCTCTTGCTTTGTACTTATCCTCTGATGGTTTCCTGTAGTATTAAGCGTAAAGAAAAGATGTTATTCAAAAGTGTAACAATAGTTGCAATTTTAAAATTGAACAGATCCAGTAAAAGAATATAAAACTTACTTTTTTGAATGAGATTTAACAAGACCTGTAGTAACCCACTCAATAAACTCATCAATCAGATATGAAGGGGCTTGGTTTGTGATCTCTCAGCCTTCAAATGGAAAATTTGGACGAATTACATCAGTCATGACCGCTTTTCCTTTTTCACTTGACCCAAATTAAGTTAAATAAGGAGATTTGCAGTTTCTTGAAGGCATCCGGATACGTGCATGAGGATTATTTATATCGCTTCGGACAACAATATCTATGATTGGAATATCAATTGGTAATTGACTATCCGAAATCAAACTTTGGTTGTCGGTTAACTCCTGTTGATTTGCATGAATAGGCAAACTTCCTAGATCAGCAATAAGTGTATTCATGGCTTCTCGTGTATCGGATGATATTGAACCAGATGGTGTAGAATCCTATATGATTTAAATTGATAATTAAATACAGTTTGATAAACATATGATATTGAAACAATACATGAAGCATAAATTACCGATGTATCAAATATAACAGTATTTGGCACATAGTGATTGGTATTGTGTTAAACATTATATGAAACATCTTCGTTCATTGTTCCTTCAAAGAAATGATGAGGCGTTTGTGCTGATGGAGCATTCTGAATAAAAAACATACTGATCAATTTATGATACCTTAAACAACAAATAATCATACATAAAGGATTGTTAATGTATCAAGGACAGATAACATCAAACTACGAATTGTATATAGGAGACAAACAAATTTAAGTAGTCACATAGCTATGTATCTTGCAATGGACTATATAACGTACACACTAAATAAAAAAGTATAGTATCATACACAAGAACTTGATAAAAAACTACAGATGTGAACAGTAAAAATATGTATCATAATAATCCAAGTAAAATGCAATGTATCATAATAATCCAATTAAACTTTAATGTATCCTAATAATCCAATTAAACTGCAACGTATCATACTGGCACATTTTAATGTATCACTGCAAAGTTGATGAATACTAATAATCAAGTTACGCTGCTAAAATTACCTTCCTGTGTTCATATGTTTCTGCAGTATGATGACTATTTGCATATGGGGATTGAAGTTCTGAAACGTCCTTCATTACTTGATGATTCTTCAATGTATCTTCAGTCTGTATTTTTTAAACATGTTTTTTAAGGAAAAATAAGTTAATGATAAATTATATAATTTTATATACACAATTAATAAAGTAAAGTAAACCTGATCGTCAACATCAAAATCAACAATACCAATATTTTGATAATTATTGGCAAATTCCATTTGTATCGAAGAGGTTACTTGGTGTCCATCATTGCCTTCTTCATCGGAAACTTCAACCATGTGCGGTGTAGACTTGCCGCCCATCTCTTTCATTAAATAACTTTGTAACATAATGACCTATGAAAGTTAAAACACACAACGAAAATACACATACACAATACATTACCTTTGGTTGTTGGCCGTCCTCCCTATTCCTAGAATTCATCACCTTAAAGTAATTTGCTTTTATCAAATTCACAAGATACTCAAATTTACTGTCAACCTATTAAAAAAATTAACATTCAGTTTTATATTTATGAATAAACATTAAAAAAATTGATATCGTTACTTACGTATTCCTTCATATGTTATTTCAGTTCTTCAATATCGGGATATACAGACTTATATTTTGGGACTTGTGAAGAGACATGGACAGAAGATACATTAGCAGGCGGGGTAGGTTCTTCAGCTGGCATTGGTAATGACTGATTTAATGGCGGCCTTAACTGCTCTGACAAAGGTTTCGACCTATTTGTTTTATGTGTATCAAGATTCTTTCTCCTCTTGGGTGGTGGTGGAGATGATGTATCAGATACACGTGAGGATCTTCTCAATAAATAACGAGGAGGGCTTGTTGAGAAATCCTCAAAACCTGACGTATCTTTAGTTTGCACTTTTTTTGCAACAACTGATGTTATGGATAGTTCAGTTCTATTGGCCTCTTGAATATCAGGTAAATCAAGGGCTTCCACCTCATCTGGCGTTGGTACAATATTTGAACAAGCATTCTGCAATTAAAATGGTTGAATGTTATAACAATATTATGTATCATATAAAAAATGTTATTTACAACAAAAATTATAAAGCTTATTGATAAACTGTTATTTGCGAATTTAAAATTAATGTTACCTCGGAGAAAATGCTGGACATGAACTTTTCATTTTTTGGCTTTGCAGCCACCACCGTCCAATTACATATCCTAGGAATACCATTCGCTACTTTAACAGCAAACTCTTGACTTAGCTAGAGACACATTCGTAAATCCATACGTTCAGTGCATAAGGCATACCAAATAAGCGATACATCTGTTTGGTTTGGTTGAAGTCTTGCTTGAGTGATGTAATTAGCTTATTGAATGCAATCTGACCCCAAGGATACAGTTCATACCTACCATCTTCGACCATTAGAAATTCTTCTATACGTATGAAGGTCTCACCAAGATGGCATAACATGAAAGTATTGATAAAGTATAATATTGCCATCTGAACGGATTCCAGTATGGTCTCCTAATTCCCCATTGCAAAACGTTATATCAAGTGACTCTTGATTATACTTGTAGGACAATTAGGGAAATATTTTTGTAATAACCAGCTCGGAGTAAAATTCGGATATGAAAAATCCTTAACATTTCCTTTGCATTTAAGGCCAGTTACAATGGCAAATTCCTTCATACTAAACTGCAATACATTCCCATTAGCATGACGAACATGCAATACATCTTTGTTTTCATGTTGCACCTCCAACAACAACAAACACTTAGTAATCTGACCCTGGAAATTACATTTTGAAATGTTCAAATATGGTCCAAAAATTGTATTCTTGAACATTTCAACGCCTTCATCCTTTATGGACTTTTTGATTTTATTCACAAAATCAAAATTGAACGTTGCTCCAAACCTCAATGGATGTGTTGGTATTTTTTTGATAACATAATTCATGCCCTGTTTATACAAAAAACAAAATATAAAATTGTACTTGTCTAATATCAAACATATGCTGTAATGGAGAGGGATATATTCAAGATAATGTGTAAATTCAGTAAATACATGATGAATTTGTAATGATATCATATTAAACACGTCATGAAAATGCATACGATACATGAGTAACTAACAAATATATTGTACATGAATTTCATTCACATATACCAATTACATATATGTATAAGACACTTGAATTATATGAATGTATATGATACATCATATTCAGATTCATTCACAAAAACCAATTACATATATGTGTAAGACACTAGAGTTATCTGATGTATATGATACATCTTATGCACTGACAAATAAAAACTGTAAAAATTGTACAATACAAAATGCTTTTACTGATACAAAACACAAAATTAGTTAAGATACATGAGTAACTAACAAATATATTGTACATGAATTTCATGTCACGACTGGAATCTAGACCCCAGACGAGACCGGCGTCGTTGACCTCTCAGAGGTCGCAGACAAGCCTACTTACGTCATTCATACTTCATCTAGGTTAATTTTAGGGAAAAATTTGAAACTTTTTGTTTCTTTAACATACTTATTAAATATTCTGTTCATTTCATAATTGTTCACCATCAACCATCTAACATTATAAGATAAGTAACTGAAAGAAATAAATCAATAAGTATTAAGTGTATAATTGCCGAAATGGCATCAATTCAAAGTCTGAATAAAAACAGGAAAAAAACGCTAATGGAACATGCTCCACTAGCTCAACTCTAAAATTACGCTAGAATGTAAAACAGTAGCATCCTCGAAAGCATGAGGACCTACCAAACTCCGGATGAATGCTGACGTCCGGATATCTGCAACGACGATCCTGTAGCTCTATCGTCCACCTGTGCCTGTACCTAAAATAGTAAAGTTTGTAGTGGTTAGTACACACTTGTACTAAGTATGAGTATATGCAAGCACACACCACGGACATGCATGAGAAAGAATAGCTCTTTCATAACAACATGATATTTGGAAGTAGAGTCAGTAGACTTGCCAATTTGAGATTAGGAAAGTTGGTGAACTTTCCAAATTGAGTTAGTAATGTCATGCCATGAGAGTAACATGCATCATATTAAATATCGTATTGCACACAGCACATATCATCTTCATATAGCACATATCATAGCACATAACACATAACACATAGCTTCTATCGTATCATTCATTCATATGCCATGAGACCTTGGAACCATGGACTTAACAATAAGACTTTCCAAAAGGAGGGCTCAACATATGGGACTTCAACTAGGGAGTCTTCATTAGAAAACACAGAGTCTGCTTCATTCATTCATACATACTTCATTACATTTCATTCATAGGCAGTGTGAACACCAGCTATACCAGGGTGTAGTTTAAGGCTTTCATCGGGTTTGCTGTGCAATGATCAGGAATAATCTAATGTCATTACCTGAGTCTAGCTCACCTATTGATTATCCTATCCTAACACCTTTGGTATCATTCATTTCTTTATGTGCTTCATTTGAGGCTGACCTAATTCATTCGTTGGGAACTTTAACTTTAACCGACATAGATCATGTGAGCATCATGAAATCCAGTGTCTCCCCCACACCGAAAAGAGGTGGAATCACCGGCCAAAGTGACCCAATAAACATGCTAGCGTACATGGGAATTTAACCCCGCCAGATCCCTATATTGGCAGTATAGGTTCAAAGACTAGGAGATATAAGGAGACCCATACCCGGCCAGCCGGACAGTCTCATCTCATGAGAGTTACGTGAACCTCCGTCCTTCCCGAAAGAAGGGATCACCGCTCATAGCTAGTCTATCGGTGCTCAGTATAAAGTTCCTTTACATTCAACCATACGTCATGGAAGCTGGCTTCTAGTATGAGGACATCATATATCAATAGATGATTTCTCATCTCATCATTAGTATTAAGTGTGTTAATCTCAGTACTTTCATCAGAGTGTTCATAGAGACTGGTCTCTTCATTAACTTTACGCTCTCATAGGTGAGTACGTTTTGGTAACAATTACTTAGGCTCATTTGAGATTGTTCTCATCTTTTACATTAGCCTCATATCATGTTGTCACCACATTCTTCATTATTAGCACCTTTGCTTTTCATAGTTACTCACCTCTTATTACGTGAAGGTTCATTTCATCATATACTAATGCATTAGGTCTTTTAGTGTATCTTACACTCATACTTAACCCTCCTAGGGTTCGTCATTTCATTACATACATCTTAGGTTCACTTACTTTTGCACGTATGTTAGACTTATGTGTCTATACATACAAGCCATGGGGCTTCATTCATAATTCACTAAGTGATTCTTACTTTCCTAAGATTATATAGTACAAGACTCATGTATCTTGTATATATGCCAAGATCTTAATTTTTGATCTAAGTAGATGGCATTATTTTGGATATTTTACTCACGTATGACTTATGCGTCAATACGAAGTTTTGGGCAAGGGAACCCAAATCTTGAATCACTCGAATATCATTTATATTTTTTTTTCATTAATTTTATTTCTAATATTCATGACATTAGATTCTAAATTAAATCTCAACATTTATATTGAAGGATTAATTTTCTATTTTAATTTCACTCTCAATTAACCAAAGGGTTGGGGGTTCGAGCCCCCACAACCTCTTTAATTTTAATTTTAATAAAATTCACTGCAATGGGGAGGTTGTGGGTTCGAACCCCCACAGCCCCCCCTTGTTTTCATTGAATTTCGCTGAGGAGGCTGTGAGGTGGTGGGTTCGAACCCCCACAGCCCCTCTATCCTTATTATTTTTTTTCTTTTCTCTTTCCTTCGCGCGCACTGGGAGGTCGTGGGTTCGAATCCCACGCCTCCCCTTTAATATTTTTCTTTTCTTTTCGCGAGGGCAGGGGCTGGTCGCGAGTTCGAACCCCCAACCCCCCTTTATTTTTCTTTTCTTTTCGCGAGGGTAGGGCTGGTCGCGAGTTCGAACCCCCAGCCCCCCCTTTATTTTTCTTTTCCTTTTCTTTTCGCGAATCCATAGGTGGGTCGCGAGTTCGATCCCCCTGCCCCTCTTTTATTTTTTTTTCCTTTTCTCTTTCGCGACACCAGTAGCTAAGGGTTTCGATTCCCCTTAGTTTCTTCACATTTTCCCCTTTTTTTCAGCTTCTTTCACTGGTGAGGTCTTGGGTTTGATTCCCATTGACCTCACTTATTTTATTTTATTTTAAAAACCCAGAATTTGACACTTTTGATAGATACAAAAATCTGGAAATTTTAGTCCTTCTCCAACCATTTTTAGGTGCATTTTTTTCATAAGTTTAGATAGCTATAAGATGGTTATTCAATTCACAATACTTCATATAATGAACATCACATTGTACACCCATTACACACATAAAATACACAACTTATACACCCCAAAACAGTGACTAAAACACTGCCCTATACACACATATACATCAACTTTTCCGGTCATATTTTGATGATCATTATCATGATTTCCCGCACATAAACACGTTCGTATTTAATTTAAACACATCATTCATGCTAAAATCTAGCAGCACAACATACCCATCCTACAAATTCGTTTGGGAGCTAAGGACAAGGACATACGAAGGGGAACAACCTTAGTTTCAAGAGTTTAAGAAGCGTTCGAAAGAATGTACTCTTGGAGAAAGAATTCCATGAGAGAAACCCATACCTTTGGACGTTATTCAAGCGTGAAGCTGCTGCCCGGAAACTCCTCCAAACCACGGCCAATTCACTTCAACGTACACCCTACTCGATGAACCTCTCTTAGCCTTGACGTTTTGATTACTTTGTCTTTTACTTAAAAATTCTTATGAGTTCTTCAAGTGTGAAGAACTCTTGATGAATTTTTTCTGGTTTTTGATGTGTTTGGCAGAACAACGTGAGAGAGAGATTGAGAACGTGAGAGAGAGTTGAGAAACGTGAGGGAGGGTGTTGTTTTAGGATTGGGAGACTAAACTTAAGACTTAGTCAAAAATAGGATTTTAATTAACTTAATAAAAATCTGATTTTCCTTTTTATTAAATCATCTTAATAATTATTAATTAATTAAATTAATTTATCAACCTTAAATAAAAGTAATTTAAATCATTGCTTCCACCTAGGTTCGAACCCGGGTGGAGCAAGACTCTACTCCAAGAGTTAAATTTCGGCTCTCTCTCCCAAAATTGCCCCTCCGTCTTATTAAATAATTAATTAATTATATATTTAGGTTAATTACGATATTACCCTTAGCCTGGTAAAAGACCATTTTACCCCTAGACCTTCAAAACTTAAGATTTCTTCTTTTAAGTCCGATAAAGACTCCTTCGATTGAATCTTAGTTTTCGAGAGCCTTACATGGTTGGTCCCAACCTTTCGAAGCTCAACTAACTCCCCAAGTTAGTTGACTTGGTCGTAGTAAGGGTTCTAAGGTCTGGTTCTACGCGTATCAGTCCGTGTGAACTTTGGTTTAATCGCAAGCATTCTTGACACCCTAAGTCTTGATCCTATTCATTTTTAGGGTTGTTACATTATCCCCCCCTTAGGAACATTCGTTTCCGAATGACACTACCACTTCACATCATAATGCCAGTCAGATCATAATAAAATCACTATACATAGTCAATCAATAGCAACAAAACACAGAGAGATAAGGAGCCATAGGTTTAAGAGTAGGAAGTCTAACCTCAAGAGCTGAAAAGGTGAGGGTAGCGGGCTCTCATGTCGGATCTCATGGGAAGTCTAACCTCAAGAGCCACTTCACCCACATGCTGTAGGATCTCATATGGCCCAATATACCTCGGACTCAGCTTCCCTTTTCTACCAAATCTCATCACCCCTTTCATAGGCGATATTTTCAAGTAAACCTGGTCACCAACATCAAACTCTAAGGGCCGCTTTCTGTTATCAGCATATGACTTCTACCGACTGTAAGCAGTAGTAAACCTGTCCCTAATCACTCTGACCTTCTCTGAGGCCTCATGAATGATCTCCGGACCCAAAATGGATGACTCTCCAACCTCGAACCACCCAACTGGAGATCTATACCTCCTACCATACAGTGCCTCAAACGATGCCATCCCAATGCAAGAGTGATAGCTATTATTATACGAGAACTCTATCAAAGGTAGATGGTCATCCCAGCTACCTCTGAAGTCAATCACACACGCTCTCAACATGTCCTCCAATGTCTGAATGGTGCGCTCTGCCTGCCCATATGTCTGAGGATGAAAGGCAGTGCTAAGCTTTACCTGCGTGCCCAAGCTCTTCTGGAAAGACCTCCAGAAATGTGAAGTAAACTGAGCTCCTCTATCTGAAATAATAGACAAGGGAATCCCATGCCATCTCACAATCTCATCAATGTAGAGTCTCGCATAATCCTCGGCTCTATAAGTAAACATCACAGGGATAAAGTGGGCAGACTTAGTCAATCTGTCCACAATAACCCATATGGAGTCATGCTGCCTCCTAGTCCTCAGAAGACCAACCACGAAGTCCATAATAATGGCCTCCTACTTCCAAGTCGGAACCTCAATAATCTGAGTCAGACCACCAGGCTTAAGATGCTCTGCCTTAACCTGCTGACAATTAGGACACTTGGCCACATATTCTGCAATGTCCTTCTTCATGCCATCCCACCAATAAATCTGCTTAAGATCATGATACATCTTGGTGGAACTTGGATGTATGGAATATCTGGAACCATGGGCCTCTGCAACAATCCTGGTCCACAAATCATCCACATCTAGCACACATAGCCTGTCCTGATACCTAAGTATGCCATCACCTCCCAAAGCGAAAGACTCATTCATCTTCATCAGCATTGAGTCCTTCAGCTCCATCAACACATGATCTAGATGCTGACCCTGCTTGACTTCAACTACCAAGGATGATTCAGAACTAGGATGAACTGAAACATCCCCACTAGTGGAGTCAACCAAACGCACACCCAGTCTGTCCAGTCTGTGTACATCTTTCACCAGCTCCTTCTTCTCATCCTCAACGTGGGCTGTACTTCCCATGCTCATCCTGTTCAAAGCATCAGGTACAACATTAGCCTTACCTGGATGGTAGTGCACATTCATGTCATAATCCTTCAACAACTTCAACCATCTCCGCTGACGTAGATTCAACTCCCTCTGTGTGAACACGTACTGGAGACACTTATGGTCTGTGAACACATCCACATGCACTCCATACAGATAATGCCTCCACAGCTTCAGTGCAAACACCACAGCTGCCAACTCCAGGTCATGAGTGGGATAATTCTTCTCATGAACCTTGAGCTGTCTGGATGCATAGGCTATCACCTTACCAACCTGCATAAGAACACAACCCAAACCAACCCTAGATGCATCACAATAAACTGTGTAATTCTCACCACACTTAGGCAAAGTAAACACCGTGGCTGAAGTGAGTCTGTCCTTAAGCTCCTGGAAACTCTTCTCATAAGTCTCCGTCCATTCAAACTTGGCTTTGTTCTTAGTCAAAGCTGTCAATGGGGCAACAATGGAAGAAAAGCCCTCCACAAACCTGCGGTAGTAACCAGCCAATCCCAAAAAGCTACGGATGTCAGTGGGGGTAAGAGGCTTTGTCCAGTTCTTCACAGCCTCAGTCTTCCTGGGAGCCACCTCCACTCCCATATCGGACACAACATGACCCAGGAAGGTCACTGATCTTAGCCAGAATTCACATTTGCTGAACTTGGCATACAACTGATGTTGTCTAAGTACCTGCAAGGTTAGTCTCAAATGATGTTCATGCTCTTCCTTGGTCTTAGAGTAGATGAGAATGTCATCAATGAATACTATGACGAAAGAATCAAGGTATTCACGGAAGACCCTGTTCATGAGATCCATAAATGCAGCAGGTGCATTCGTAAGACCAAATGACATGACTAGAAACTCATAGTGACCATAGCGGGTACGAAAGACTATATTTGGGATATCTCCATCCCTAACCCTAAGCTGGTGATACCCTGAACGAAGATCAATCTTAGAGAAGAAACTAGACCCTTGGAGCTGATCGAACAAATCATCTATTCTGGGGAGTGGATACTTATTCTTTATTGACTTTGTTGAGCTGCCGATAATCTATACACATTCTAAGGGTCCCATCTTTCTTCTTTACAAATAACACTGGATCGCCCCAAGGGGATATGCTCGGCTGAATGAAACCCTTGTCTGTGAGATCTTTTAACTGCAGCTTCAACTCTTTGAGTTCAGCTGGAGCCATTCTGTATGGAGGAATTGAGATTGGTTTAGTATCGGGTCCTAAATCGATACCAAAGTCAATCTCTCGAAGGGGAGGGACTCCTGGCAAATCATCAGGAAACACTTCTAAGAACTTATTCACTACAGGTACTGAGTCTATGGAAGGAATGTCATGATCTAAATTATTAACACTCACTAGATGACACAATAACCCCTTGGACATCATTTTATTGGCCTTAAGGTTAGAAATCAAGGGATTAGGACGACTCGAATTGTACCCCTCCCAGACTAACTCTTCTTCATTAGGAAAGCAAAATCTCACCACTCTACTACGACAGTCCAAGCAAGCATAACAACTGTGAAGCCAATCCATGCCAAGAATAACATTAAAATCATGCATGGGTAACTCAACCAAATTTGCACACATAGTTTTACCACTCACAACTATTGGGCAATCCTTGTATACTCTATCAATTCTTACATTCTCTCCTAAAGGTGTACTAACCACTATAGGATCATGCAGAACTTCAGGCAATATCTCAAAAGTAAGAGCAAGCAAATGAGTTACAAAGGAAAGTGTAGACCCTGGATCAAGTAAAGCATAAACAGAAGTTGAGAACAATTGCAGCATACCTGTGACCACATCAGCGGACTTCTCCTTCTCCTCCCTGCCCTTCAGGGCATAAAACCTGTTCCTCTTAGGAGGCTCGGCTGCTGCTGCACTCTGTGGATTAGGCCTAGGCTGAGCATTACCTCCCGCCTGACCTCTGTTCTGTGGACAGTCTCTGACCATGTGTCCACTCTTACCACTTCCGAAGCAGGCATTAGTGCCCTGTCTGCACTCTCCACTGTGAGCTCGGCCACACTTAGCACAATTCTTCTTAGGACGCTGCATCTCACCTCTATTGCCCCTTTTTGAACCTTGGCTGCTCACGGACGACAAAGTTGTTCTTGTGGCCTCCATGACTGGGACCTGCCTGATCTTGAGGCGTAGGCCTCCTAGCATCACGAACACCTCTCTTTCTGCGGCTGTCCTCTACCTGCTGGACATGCACCATCAACCTGGAAAGATCCATATTATCATAGAGCATCGCAGATCGACACTCCTCCTCCAGGTCTCCATTGATTCCTGTGAGGAACCTGTTCATCTCATCCTTGTTGTTAGAAACCAGGGAAGTAGCATACCTGGATGATTTCAACAAAGTTCAGTATTCTCCTCATTCTTGCTATTAAATACTAGGGAAAATAACATATCTGGACAGCTTAACAAACTTCAGGGAATACTCCCTGACTGTCATAGAGCCTTGTTTAAGGTTGATGAATTCCTCAACCTTGGCCTCCCTCATCTCCCTGGGGAAGAATCTCTCCAAGAAATGCTGTCTTGAACAGCTCCCATGTGACTGGCACTCCACCTAAGACACGGCTATCTTGTCATATCTTGCACCAAGTCTGTGCAACATCCTTGAGCTGATAGGAAGCCAGCTCAGCCTTCTCAATATCAGTGGCCCCCATAGCCACTAGGATCTTATGCACTTCATCCACAAACTCCTGGGGATCCTCTGCAGTCCTAGACCTTGTGAAAATAGGAGGATTCATCCTCGTGAAATCCCTCAGCCTGTCAGCCATGCTACGAACCGGTGGGTTCTCCCTCTGAACTTCCTGCCGGTTGACCTGGGCAGTCATAGCCTGGGCCTGCATAGTAATGGCATGTGCCATCTGGGCCAGAGATGCCCTCACCTCAGCATCAGTCAACCCAGCTGGATTAACTGGCACAGCCACTCCTTCAGCTGGAGCCTGGGGTGGAACTCGGTTGCCCCCAGAAGCTGCTCTTCCCCTCCTCTGACCAATAGCCCTCCTAGGGTTCATTCTCTGAAAATAACAAAAATTGATGTTAGATACGCTCATAACACCAAGAAATCAGACATTCAGAAAAGCACGATAAGATCAGAAGAAGGGAAATATTTCTACGCATCATGCAGTCTCTAATTCAGGATAGTGGTGCACTTCACTACCATGACTTAGAAACTACTCAATGTGGTTGATGTGAACTTATTATTTTCGTAATTTAACCTAGTGCTTTGATATCAACTTTGTCACGACTGGAATCTAGACCCCAGACGAGACCGACGTCGTTGACCTCTCAGAGGTCGCAGACCAGCCTACTTACATCATTCATACTTCATCTAGGTTAATTTTAGGGAAAAAATTGAAACGTTTTGTTTCCTTAACATATTTATTAAACATTCTGTTCATTTCATAATTGTTCACCATCAACCATCTAACATTATAAGATAAGTAACTGAAAGAAATAAATCAATAAGTATTAAGTGTATAATTGCCGAAATGGCATCAATACAAAGTCTGAATAAAAATAGGAAAGAAACGCTAATGGAACATGCTCCACTAGCTCAACTCTAAAATTACGCTAGAATGTAAAACAGTAGCATCCTCGAAAGCATGAGGACCTACCAAACTCCGGATGAATGCTGACGTCCGGATATCTGCAACGACGATCCTGTAGCTCTATCGTCCACCTGTGCCTGTACCTAAAATAGTAAAGTTTGTAGTGGTTAGTACACACTTGTACTAAGTATGAGTATATGCAAGCACACACCACGGACATGCATGAGAAAGAATAGCTCTTTCATAACAACATGATATTTGGAAGTCAAGTCAGTAGACTTGCCAATTTGAGATTAGGAAAGTTGGTGAACTTTCCAAATTGAGTTAGTAATGTCATGCCATGAGAGTAACATGCATCATATTAAATATCGTATTGCACACAGCACATATCATCTTCATATAGCACATATCATAGCACATAACACATAACACATAGCTTCTATCGTATCATTCATTCATATGCCATGAGACCTTGGAACCATGGACTTAACAATAAGACTTTCCAAAAGGAGGGCTCAACATATGGGACTTCAACTAGGGAGTCTTCATTAGAAAACACAGAGTCTGCTTCATTCATTCATACATACTTCATTACATTTCATTCATAGGCAGTGTGAACACCAGCTATACCAGGGTGTAGTTTAAGGCTTTCATCGGGTTTGCTGTGCAATGATCAGGAATAATCTAATGTCATTACCTGAGTCTAGCTCACCTATTGATTATCCTATCCTAACACCTTTGGTATCATTCATTTCTTTATGTGCTTCATTTGAGGCTGGCCTCATTCATTCGTTGGGAACTTTAACTTTAACCGACATAGATCATCTGAGCATCATGAAATCCAGTGTCTCCCCCACACCGAAAAGAGGTGGAATCACCGGCCAAAGTGACCCAATAAATATGCTAGCGTACATGGGAATTTAACCCCGCTAGATCCCTATATTGGCAGTATAGGTTCAAAGACTAGGAGATATAAGGAGACCCATACCCGGCCAGCCGGACAGTCTCATCTCATTAGAGTTACGTGAACCTCCATCCTTCCCGAAAGAAGGCATCACCGCTCATAGCTAGTCTATCGGTGCTCAGTATAAAGTTCCTTTACATTCAACTCATACGTCATGGAAGCTGGCGTATATCTCAATAGATGATTTCTCATCTCATCATTAGTATTAAGTGTGTTAATCTCACTACTTTCATCAGAGTGTTCATAGAGACTGGTCTCTTCATTAACTTTACGCTCTCATAGGTGAGTACGTTTTGGTAACAATTACTTAGGCTCATTTGAGATTGTTCTCATCTTTTACATTAGCCTCATATCATGTTGTCACCACATTCTTCATTATTAGCACCTTTGCTTTTCATAGTTACTCACCTCTTATTACGTGAAGGTTCATTTCATCATATACTAATGTATTAGGTCTTTTAGTGTATCTTACACTCATACTTAACCCTCCTAGGGTTCGTCATTTCATTACATAAATCTTAGGTTCACTTACTTTTGCACGTATGTTAGACTTATGTGTCTATACATACAAGCCATGGGGCTTCATTTATAATTCGCTAAGTGAATCTTACTTTCCTAAGATTATATAGTACAAGACTTATGTATCTTGTATATATGCCAAGATCTTAATTTTTGATCTAAGTAGATGGCATTATTTTGGAATCTTACTCACGTATGACTTATGCGTCAATACGAAGTTTTGGGCAAGGGAACCCAAATCTTGAATCACTTGAATATCATTTATTTATTTTTTTCATTAATTTTATTTCTAATATTCATGACATTAGATTCTAAATTAAATCTCAACATTTATATTGAAGGATTAATTTTCTATTTTAATTTCACTTTCAATTAACCAAAGGGTTGGGGGTTCGAGCCCCCACAACCTCTTTAATTTTAATTTTAATAAAATTCACTGCAATGGGGAGGTTGTGGGTTCGAACCCCCACAACCCCCCCTTGTTTTCGTTGAATTTCGCTGAGGAGGCTATGAGGTGGTGGGTTCGAACCCCCACAGCCCCTCTATCCTTATTATTTTTTGTTCTTTTCTCTTTCCTTCGCGCGCACTGGGAGGTCGTGGGTTCGAATCCCACGCCTCCCCTTTAATATTTTTCTTTTCTTTTCGCGAGGGCAGGGGCTGGTCGCGAGTTCGAACCCCAACCCCCCTTTATTTTTCTTTTCTTTTCGCGAGGGCAGGGCTGGTCGCGAGTTCGAACCCCCAGCCCCCCCTTTATTTTTCTTTTCCTTTTCTTTTCGCGAATCCACAGGTGGGTCGCGAGTTCGATCCCCCAGCCCCTCTTTTATTTTTTTCCTTTTCTCTTTCGCGACACCAGTAGCTAAGGGGTTCAATTCCCCTTAGTTTCTTCACATTTTTCCCTTTTTTTTTCAGCTTCTTTCACTGGTGAGGTCTTGGGTTTGATTCCCATTGACCTCACTTATTTTATTTTATTTTAAAAACCCAGAATTTGACACTTTTGATAGATACAAAAATCTGGAAATTTTAGTCCTTCTCCAACCATTTTTAGGTGCATTTTTTTCATAAGTTTAGATAGCTATAAGATGGTTATTCAATTCACAATACTTCATTATAATGAACATCACATTGTACACTCATTACACACATAAAATACACAACTTATACACCCCAAAACAGTGACTAAAACACTGCCCTATACACACATATACATCAACTTTTCCGGTTATATTTTGATGATCATTATCGTGATTTCCCGCACATAAACACGTTCGTATTTAATTTAAACACATCATTCATGCTAAAATCTAGCAGCACAACATACCCATCCTACAAATTCATTTGGGAGCTAAGGGCAAGGACATACGAAGGGGAACAACCTTAGTTTCAAGAGTTTAAGAAGCGTTCGAAAGAAAGTACTCTTGGAGAAAGAATTCCATGAGAGAAACCCATACCTTTGGACGTTATTCAAGCGTGAAGCTTCTGCCCGGAAACTCCTCCAAACCACGCCCAATTCACTTCAACGTACACCCTACTCGATGAACCTCTCTTAGCCTTGACGTTTTGATTACTTTGTCTTTTACTTAAAAATTCTTGTGAGTTCTTCAAGTGTGAAGAACTCTTGATGAATTTTTTCTGGTTTTTGATGTGTTTGGCAGAACAACGTGAGAGAGAGATTGAGAACGTGAGAGAGAGTTGAGAAACGTGAGGGGGGTGTTGTTTTAGGATTAGTAGACTAAACTTAAGACTTAGTCAAAATAGGATTTTAATTAACTTAATAAAAATCTGATTTTCCTTTTTATTAAATCAGCTTAATAATTATTAATTAATTAAATTAATTTATCAACCTTAAATAAAAGTAATTTAAATCATTGCTTCCACCTAGGTTCGAACCCGGGTGGAGCAAGACTCTACTCCAAGAGTTAAATTTTGGCTCTCTCTCCCAAAATTGCCCCTCCGTCTATTAAATAATTAAATAATTATATATTTAGGTTAATTACGATATTACCCTTAGCCTGGTAAAAGACCATTTTACCCCTAGACCTTCAAAACTTAAGATTTCTTCTTTTAAGTCCGGTAAAGACTCCTTCGATTAAATTTTAGTTTTCGAGAGCCTTACATGGTTGGTTCCAACCTTTCCAAGCTCAACTAACTCCCCAAGTTAGTTGACTTGGTCGAAGTAAGGGTTCTAAGGTCTGGTTCTACGCGTATCAGTCCGTGTGAACTTTGGTTTAATCGCAAGCATTCTTGACACTCTAAGTCTTGATCCTATTCATTTTTAGGGTTGTTACATTTCATTCACATATCTATACCAATTACATATAAATATAAGACACTAGAGTTATATGATGTATATGATACGTCATATGCATTGACAAAAAAAACTGTAAAAACTGTACAACACATGATGCTTTTACTAAAGAAAACACAAAATTAGTGATACACCTTATGCATCTGATACACCTTAAAACTGTACAACACATGATGCTTTTACTAATACAAAACACAAAATTAGTGATACACCTTATGCATCTGATACACCTAAAAATATGGACAATACATGATGGTTATACTGAATTTGAATTTTGTGAATCTCTCTTCCTTCTTAAATGACTTTTAATTCGATTTCACAAACACATGCAACAATTTAAAATTAGGGTTTTATCAACAAAACACAAAATTACCAATTTTAAATCGTAATTGTTCTAACATACTATGAAAACAATAAATTTATAAGAGATGTATTCAACCTTTCTGTCCAAGCACAACCAACACTATAACAAAATCATAAAAATAGAAAAGTTTGTTTAAACACATACCTTAGGAAGTGTGGATCGGGAAACAACATGTGTAACTTTTCTTCGCCTTTTTTGGGGGATTTCTTCAAGCTTTTTCTTTGGCTCGACTACATTCTTGTTCTTCATCGCTAATGGGTCATGCAATCTCTTGGATCTGTTCTCAGCCCACATTTCATCATCAGAATCATACACACGATAAGCATTAGTATTAGAAGCACCAACACTATGTGATTGACGCGATGGACCCTGTTTCATATTATCGGTAAAAAACACACAAAGAAGACAATAATGGAGACTAAAATTCTTACCTTTTAAAAACATAGAAATTTAAATACTTGAGGGAGACTCCTACAGAAAATCAATTTGATAGGAAAAATTTGCTGCTAAACGTGGGGAGATATTTTAGGAAGAAAATTAAAGAGGGTAATTGTTAATGGGGAAGTGTGTTGGCTGAAAATAGGATTTTACTTTTGTAAAGTAAAACGTGGTAATTGGCTGAAAAAAGGTGGGAAATCTATATGTATCTTACATATTTTATTAATTGGGGGAAATAAGGGATTTTTGAAATTTTTATAATAAGTAGGGATAAATGGGTATTAAGGTAAGTAAAGGAGTGTATTTAAGTAATTTTTCCATAAAAATATGACATTAATTGTGGCAATGAACCTAAGCACTATCACCTCTCCTATTATATATATATATATATATATATATATATATATATATATATATATATATATATATATATATATAGATTATTATAAATTACTTTTAATTTACTACTACTCTCTTCTTTCATTTTATGAAATATTTTATTTGTTTGGTCTTTTTTCAAAAATAGGTATATATTTTATTCTATACGTATATAACTTAACACTTATAGATACTATTAAGGTTTAATTTTAAAATGGTAAACTATTTTATATAAATAACTAATGTATTATTTTTAATAATGATTAAACTTTAGAAGTTATAAGCACTGCCAACATTATGTTATGAGAGAAACGTAAAAATATACATGTCAGTTCATTTCAAGTATTCTAATTTAAATTTTAAAAGCAACAATGTAAATTATTATCTTAGATTTAAATACATGTCGAGAAAATTTATATGGTGGAATGAAAAAAAAGATAAGGATAACATTGATAACAATGAAAACGTGAAAATAGCACTTTGCAAGGCATCGTCAATTTTATATTCTTATTATATCCTACAACAACAAAGAAAATAATGATTAGTATCCTTTCTTAAAAATATTTACATGAAAATAGAATACTATCATAAGAAATGAACATTAGCATTTCCATCGAATATAATTCATCAACGTATATTTGCAGATCATGATATATAACAGACTTATTCATCATCCTTTATGGGTATAAAAATGGTAATTTAACAGTCACATATATATACATCACAACTAACTTGCACATTTATTTCGACCTTTTAAAAATATATATGGAACAAAAATTCTTAATTAGTGTTGATCTGGAAATATTTACATGTTACAAATATATTCACATGAACCATAGGTAATAAAGATTTACTGTCAAAGAAATATAAAGCAACATATGCTAAGTAAATTACACATTTCCTGAAGTCATCGGCTTGGATCTTCGTGTTAGGAAAATTCAAACATTTCATGGGAGTCCTAATTATGAGCATAATTTTGGAGTCATAATTTTGCTCTAAAATTGCTCTTTGCTATCATAATTTCAAACACAAATTAAAGTAGAATCACATACAAATTAAGGTTAATTACAATTCAATTTTGATGAATAAAGAAAAATATAAAAATATTTGGCAATTTACTTGGACAAAATGATGTTTAGGAGTTCTTTACCTAATGAAAATTAAATTCATTTCAACAATTGCAAGAAAAAGAGTTTAAAATTTTAAGCGACAATTTTTGTTTAAGTTAAGGCTTTATATAATATTTGGATAACTGATACATTTGACAGATATTTATTTAATTGGGTTGCTTAAAATTTATAATTCAAATGATTTGGTTACTAATTAATTGGATCCTATTTTTTAGAATTATGTAAAAGACGGATAAATTTTATATTTCTCTTTTAATTGTTTTGGATTCGATTTTTTTAATTATTATTATTACTAGATAAAGGGTGCCCGTGCGAGGCACGGGCGTATTGTCAAAAATAGTTTACTTGCATCTGAGTGAACACAGAAAATACCTCTGGTTCATTATCTTTTCAGGTAAGTTAATTTATTAATTATGAAAATCACTCACATACACATAAAACTAAATACACCAAAAAGTTAGAATGTGCATCAAAGCATGATTCCCTGTGAAAGAGAGATATTTTTTACACTAATAATGATTTCAAGGGTGAAACGAAGAGCTGGTTCTTTGATTTAGAATAGCTGAAATTGCATATTTTCATGCGTGGTATAGAGCTTCCATCTAACGCTGTATTCTCAAACGAATTGTGACAATACAATAAAAGCGATAAAATTTGTACCTTATTCCTCCAAGAAACAGAGCAATTTGAGATTACAGATGAACAAAGTAAACACAGAGAACGGAAAATGCATAAGTAGAAGTAAGAATAAGGTCAACAATGAAACAAATAAAAGATAAAGAAACATTATTATCTAGCTGTCAAGCTTGTTAAAATACAGGTCATCCGAGAGAGTCAAAATGAAGGTTAGTATTCAGGAGAAGCTATATTCATTGGCTTTGGACAACTCAGTCCCCATAGATGATGACTCTTTACACATTGAGATCCATAATATTAAACTCATTCATTAGCAGCAAAGGTAAGTCAGAGAGCTATTGTTTGAAGTACTCAATAATGTCTTTCCCCACCATATATCACACACAAAGTAAGTAATCTGCAATCTAGGCATGCCTATGTATGCAAACTATATGAAAATATTAAACTTTGCAGGCAAGTAGGTAATTAACTTCTTCGTGTATTTTGGTGTAATTATCTTCATAGAGACAATAGATGAGTCCTCGGAACAACTCCCTTCTTTGCTATAAATTCCTTCACGGAAAGCGCGTAATAAGAAAAAGATGATTTTTTTTAAAAAAGAAAAAGATGAGAAGAAAAACTCCATTTGAGTAGAAGAGATTTTTTTTTGAAAATGGAGAAGCTGAAAGAGACGATGATTAGTGATACAGTTGATTTTGATTCTTATTCCGACTGCTCTTTACCCCAATCTAAGAGTCAATGTGAGGGTAACACTCACAATTTGGACCAAAAGAAGAGGAGGAGATTGACGTAGAAGAATTTTGTTAGAATTTGTGCTTCCACACTCAGTCAATGGACCAGGTTTGAAGTTTCAGTAAGAGAATGCAGTTTAAAGACACAAGGAGTTTTACGTGGAAACCTCCTTGCTGAAGGGAGTAACACCACGACCTGTCTTACAGGATTTTCAAAACAGTTTCACTAATCTTCACAAGCAAAAGAAAACCGATTACACAAAATGTGATAAAAAGGTTCTAATCTCACTATTAAGCAATAACATTATTGCTTGATGAGCCTAAGTAGAGATTCCTCTACCCACTAAGCTATCACCACTAGAAAACTTAGGATTCAACTAAGCAATCTTACAGATTGCCCACTAAACCATCAACCTACTAATGATTTAGAATTTCTAAGCAACACACAGGTTGCCCACTAAATTAGTTTAACTAACTAACTTAGAATTTCCAGATCAAACCACACTGAATCCTTTATAGATTTAGGATTAGTTCACAATTGTAAGATCAGAGGAAAGTATTTCTAAACACTACACACTTGTTCACTTCAGCTTGAGGTGTTTGAAAACTTACTTCTTCTTGATTTTTTGCTTCGTCATTGCAAGAGTCCTTGAATGTGTTTTTTAAGTTGCAAAAACTGGGTCAAAGGTATGGAGATGTTGTCTTTTATATGGGAAGGTCACTATCCTTAAACCCATGCCATTGGTTAAGGTTTCTGATGCTACTGACGCTGTTGGAACCTGTGCACCTACCATTTGTACTTTCTCCAGCTGGCAGTCGAAAACAGTCTGAGTTGAGAACCAGGTACCTTCACAAGGTCCCTGTGGTTTTGTCAAATCATCAAAACTTCAAATAACATTTCCCCCCTTTTTGATGATGACAAACTATACTCCAGACTTCAAGACAACATCGCAGAATATTGCAAAGTTTATTGTTCCCCCTGAATAATTTGTCCATATACCTGCAGTAAACAAGGAAACTCACAAGGACCAGAAACCAGCCACCAATTATTCCCATTCTCACATGTTCCCCCTGAAGCACATATCCCATTTTCACATAAAATTCCCCCTTTTGGCATCATTAAAAAGAGACACAATAAACCAATATTATCAATAATGCAATCAAGAAAAGCAGAGCCTTTTGGCAATCAAACATAAAGAAGTACAATACGCATCAAACAATTGCCAGAACAAAACAGGAATAAGATTAATAGCAATTCAGAGACAACAGTCAATACATTAAAATTAAACTAGGATACAACAGACCTTGTAGATAAGCCACACACAAGAAAGACATAAAGGGAAAGAACAGGACGGACTATGAGGGGGGAGGCTGATGGGAAAGGGACTGAATGATACGAGTAAGTCGAGCATTAGCATCATCATTTTCCTTTATTGCTTTCTCTTGTAAAGCAACAATCTTGTCCCTCAGCTCTGCATTTTCCTGCTTCAGTTCTTGAATAACTGAGGTACCAGGTCCCATAGTCTGTGCCTTGAGTAGTTCTGCCTTAAGAATAGCAATTTCTGCATCTCTACTACTCAACCTCATAGTCAATTCTTCCAACTCATGCTTCAGTTGATCCTGGTTTTCAACAAGTTGAGCCACTTTGCTCTTAGGATTTCCCTTCCCTTCTATACATTCACATTCAACCAGAGTAGACTCCGAGAAGGATTGCTTCACAGTACCAACTTTTCCAATGCCAAGAGGAATGTTAAAGTGTTTGAATACTTTAGTTAAAAAGTATCCATAACCCATACCATGCTTTTCTTTTTGCTCAATGACAGTTTTGTACATGTGTTCGAGCATAAGTGCTGGAAGATCCAAAGATTCAAATTTGCACAACGACTCCATGATAAACAAATCAGCAGAAGTTGCTGAAGTTCTCTTTTCAGTTCTTGGAAGGAGAATTTTGTTAACAACCTCACCAACTGGAATTCACTCTTCATCAGTTTCTTAAACAAACCAGCACACCGGGTAGTTGGGATCTTGGAACAAGTATCGACAAATTCCACCGAACAAGCCTTTCCAACTACGGACCTGATACCTCCTCGAGGTACTCCAAGAATTTTTCCCAGCAGGTCTTCATCAAAACGAACAACTATGTTTTTCACTCTGGTATTGATACTTCCATCTTCTCTAAAAGAAATATTGTAGTAAAATTCACGGACCTCTTCCTCATGAAGAACAGGAGACTTAAAGTCGAATAAATGCATCCATGATTGAATTTCTACAATATCATGAAGAAAGTCCATTCCAGGTTGATGAACAATATTCATGTCGAACACCCTTCCAGCCAAGACATATTGCTTACTCAAATTATCAACAATTTCTTGTTTGTTGATCAACCCTTCATCTATTTGCACTTCGGACCAGGTCCCTGTTCAGACTTCTCAGTTTTTGTTGCAGATGTTTTTTTCTTCATCTTTCCTTTCACTACTAACTTTGTGGGTTTCGTGTTGTTGGACTTCTTTTGTACATTTTGTTTCACTTTTCCTGAATTTTTCTTACCAGATCCCTCATCAGACTCTTCTCCAGAAACTTCCACCACACCAGACGAAGGCATTTGGAATTTTGACACTCTGAAGGTTCTTGCACTTTGATTTTTGGCTGTAGATTTTGCACTAGCTTTCATAGCATCGGCGAGCATTTTCTTGGAATCAGATCTAGTGACTGGTCTTCGTTTAGAGTCACCTTCCACAACTTTTCTTTTCCCTTTTTAGAGACATTTTCATCTCTCTTCTGTAGTGACCACTGAATAGGACGATTTGCGTCTTCTTCGTCAGAAGAGTCAGAGGAAGGATATCTCCCAAAATCCAGAGTTTTATCAAAAATAGGTTGTGTTTCTCTGATAGCGTCATTCATGGGGTTTTCACATTCCTCCAGTCTTGCTTCTTCTCTCATCATTATGAGGCTCTCAATGACCAGTCCTTCACTAGCAGCCAAGATATTTGACTCAGATGTTTTGCTCTCTGGTAAGTCACCCTCAAAAAGGTTATCTAAAGCATTTCTAGAGAGGGACCAGGTACAAGGGGAAAGCTAGGACTATTTAGATCTATAGACTGAATGAGGAGGTTGGGGTTATCCAAAGGAGGACTGATTTCAGAGGTTGTTGGAACTATGGATTTCGATCTTGAAGGTGATGGAGGCGTAGAAGAAAACTGGATCTATTTCACTCAAGGATGCAAGCATCTTCCTTGATGAGGATGAAGGTTCCGACATTGTTTATCAGTTTTTTTTTATTAAAAAAAACTACAGCAAAGAGAAGGGAGGAAGATTTATTATTTTAGGGTTTTTCAGAAAGGAGTGAGAGAATGAAGAAATTTAGAAGGGAGAAAGTTTGAATATAAAGAAAAGAAGCGGTGCCAGGTCCCTTGATTTGATGCGTCGCTTGGAGTTTCAAGCGATGGGACTAACAGTCAGAATGACCGATGACTGACACGTGGCAATATCAACGGTCTATTTAGGGTAGTTTAAAATTAATGTAAAGAAAGCTAACCTCAGGAAAGACCATGTCCCATACTGTAATTTAAGCACCATTCCTGAATGGTTCTGACTTTGTTTTTGCTTTCGCACATCATTTCTGAATGTATACCTGCAATAGGTACAACATTGATCTTACAAGACATATTATTATTAATAAAAAGGATACCTGCACTACAGATTTCTGCCACTAAGGAAATTTCATGCTTGAATAATTCTGGGATTACTTCAAGTTCATCATGCCCAAATTCAACCTGTTGCTCTCAAACTGATCTTTGCTTAGAGACTTGGTAAAGATGTCTGCAATTTGTTCCTCTGTTGGGCAATAAGTTAGCACAATGTTCCCTTTTTCAATATTATCTCTTAGGAAGTGATGTCTCACATCAATGTGCTTGGTTCTTTTATGGTGAACATGATTCTTTCCCATACTGACAGCACTTGTATTATCACAAATGAGAGTTATTGACTTGATGCTAATTTCGAAATTCTCCAAGTGTTGATAAATCTACAACAGCTGTGAACAACATGCAGCAGCTGCTACATACTTAGCTTCAGCTCTTGAAAGAGCCACAAAATTCTGTTTCTTTGTTCCCCAAGAAATGAGTGAGGATCCAAGGAAGTGTGCCATCCCTGAAGTGCTCTTCCTGTCTACTTGATATCCTGCAAAATCAACATCTGCAAAACCTACAAGATCAAAAGAGTCACCAGCTGGATAGAAAAGGACCAGGTCCCCTATTTTCTTCAACTATTTCAGAATCCGTTTGGCAGCCTTTAAATGTGAATCTCGAGGACTGGATTGGAATCTAGCACATATTCCCATGCTGAATACAATGTCAGGTCTGCTAGCAATTAAATACAACAAAGATCCAATGATTCCCCTGTACATAGTTTGATTTACAAGAAAATCACTTTCATCAGTTGCAAGCTTAGTATTTGTTCCCATATGAGTATCTATAGGTTTGGACTCAGACATGTTAAATTTCTTCAACAACTCCTTTGTATACTTCTCCTGGTTGATTGAGATTCCCTCTGATGTTTACTTAGTTTGTAACCCCAAAAAGAAAGTCAGTTCACCCATCATACTCATTTTAAACTTCTTTCCCATGAATGATGAAAATTCTTCACATAACTTCTTTCCCTCTTTTGAAACCATTTTGCAACAGGAATTTTGACAATTTTTCATACCATGCCCTGGAAGCTTGTTTTAACCCATACAGTGCCTTATTCAATTTGAACACATGATTTGGTAGCTCAACATCTTCAAACCCAGGAGGTTGTTTGACAAACACCTCTTCCTTTAAGTCTCTATTTAGGAAAGCACTTTTGACATCCATTTGATACAGCTTGAACACCATGAATGCAACAACGGCTATAAGAATTCTGATGGCCTCCATTCTTGCAACAGGTGCAAATGTTTCATCATAGTCTATGCCTTCCTCCTGATTATATCCTTGAACAACTAATCTGGATTTATTCCTTGTAATCAAACCATTTTCATCAAGCTTGTTTCTGAAAACCCATATGGTTCCTATAACAGTCCTGTCAGCAAGTCGTGGGACCAGGTACCATACCTTGCTTCTCTCAAACTGATAAAGCTCTTCATGCATTGAATTAACCCAGTCTGCATCACACAATGCCTCTTTCACATTCTTAGACTCAATTGATGATATAAAAGCTGAGAATGCAACTAGATTTCTTGCTTTTGATCTAGTATGAATTCCAAAGTTTAGAGGTGAAATGAGATTATCAAGTGGATGTGATGAACTGTGTTTCCATCCTGGTCTTGATGTCAACTGGTGCAACTGATCAGTGTTCTCTTCTTCATCAAGGGAGTCCTCATTTTCTGGAGAGTGAGTGATATTTTGATTTGAGTTCTGAATGGGACCAGGTTCCTCTTCAGGTTTATCAACCTCATCAGTCTTTTCAGATGACCTTTGATCAGTATTGTCAATCTCCAACTGATAATTTATTTTAGCTTCACTTCTTTCAATTTTTTGAGATTTAAATAACTCAATTAACTCATCTTCATCATTTCATGCTGTCCTTTTTAGATTTCCATCTTCATCAAACACTACATGAATACTCTCTTCAATACGTTGAGTTCTCTTGTTGAAAACTCTGTATGCTTTACTTGATGAAGAGTATTCTACAAACACTCCTTCATCACTTCTGGGATCAAACTTTCCGAGATCATCCTTTCCATTGTTCAAGACAAAACATTTGCATCCAAATGCCCTAAGATAGATCAACATAGGTTTTCTATTATTGAGTAGTTCATAGGGAGTCTTATTCAGCAAAGACCTTATCAAACATCTATTTGTAACATAGCAAGCTGTGTTGATTGCCTCAGCCCAAAAATTTTGTGGAAGATTTGACTCAATAATCATGGTTATTGGAATATTTACCAAGGTTCTGTTTTTCCTTTCCACTACTCCATTTTGCTGGGGAGTTCTTGGAGCAGAGAAGTTGTGACTTATTTCATTTTCGAGACAGAAATGATAAATATTTGAGTTTTCAAACTCAGTTCCATGATCAGATCTAATTCCAACTATCACTTGATTCAATTTTGTTTGAATCATTTTGAAAAACACTATCAATTCATCTGGTGTTTCTGCCTTTGATCTTAAAAACCTTGTCCATGTGAATCTTGAGTAATCATCAACTATCACCAGAATGTATTTCTTTCCACTTCTACTTTGAACCTTCAAGGGTCCACATAAATCCATATGCAGCAGCTCTAATACTCTCGATGAGGTTACTTGCTTCTTTGACTTGAAGGATGATCTGATATGTTTTCCTTTGACACATGTTTCACATATTTTACTTTCACAAAATTTCAACTTTGGCAGACCTAGTACCAGGTCCTTAGAAATCAGCTTATTCAATAGAGATGAGCTCACATGACCTAGTCTCCGATGCCACAGATCAGCATTTTCATTTTGAGCACTTAAACATGTTAGATCATCTCTATGTGATGTTTCTAAGTTTGCCACATACATGTTTTTACATCTTTGAGTTGTGAGAATAACTTTCTTTGTAGTCAAATTGACTACAGTACACTCTTCAGATGTAAACCTTACTTCATTCCCTTTGTCACAAATTTGAGACACACTCAAAAGGTTGTACTTCAGTCCACTAACATGGTACACATTGTCAATGGATTCTTCAAGAGTTTTTCCCACTTTACCAACACCCAAAATATACCCCTTCTTTCCATCACCAAAAGAGACACCTCCCCCTTGAAGTGCCTTGAGCGAGAGGAAGTTGCTTGTATCTCCAGTCATATGTTTGGAGCATCCACTATCCATGAACCAACATTGAATGCTCTTCCTCTCACTCACCTGCAGCAAGAATCACTTATTAGACTTGGGAACCCATTTCAATTTGAGTTCCCAGAAGGCAGATAAAGGAGTAATCAAGGTATTTCTTGCCCAGTGAGGTAAATTTAAACTCTTTTTGATCAAGGGCTTTTGGACAGGACCAGGTCCCCTTTTTGAAATTATTTTCTTTTCTGTGAAATTCGAGAATCTTTCATGCGACTCTCTCCAGGCTGTACATTCACTTTTTAAGTGCCCATTTCTACCACAGTAAAAACAAAGCAAATTATCTGAGACAAAAACATATTTGATTTGAGGATTGAAAGGAGGAGTAATATTCAAGCTTCCCAAACCCCTTTTGTTGTAGTTGCTTTGATTTGTCACATTTGAAAGCAGCTTAGAAGATTTTGTCCATTTAAGGGAATTAGCAAGGTCATCCTTAAGTTTGACCATATCTTTCTCTAAGGTTTTGTTCTTTTCCAAGGTGAAAACAAGGTTAATCTCTGAATTTTTCAGTTTTACTTCCAGCTCAATATGTAGACTAGCAGACTTTTCTTTCAGTTTTTCAGACTTCTCATTCATCAGATACAATTGGTTTTTGAGTTCTAGTTTTTCAGATTCTAGAACAATCATTTTTCCTTCAATTTGAACCATTTTCTCACCAATTTTATCTCTGTTTTCACTTAGACTTTCAAACTCAGCATTCCTGGAATCTCTTTCAGAATTTAATTCAATCACAGAATCAATCATGACATTTGCTAATTTCTCAGTCTTTTAAGAGAATAAGTATTCAGATTTTGCTTAATATCAAGAAGTGTTACCTGATCCTCAGCATCTTCATCATCTGACTGAGCCATTAAAGAAAATATTTCATTGAATATATTATTCTCATCATGAATTGACAGCATTGATGCATCATTTGGTTCATCAAGGTCTTCTGACTCACTTGAAGAGTCTCCCCATGCAGCAAGAGCTTTCTTGACCACATAATCAGCTGCAGCTTTTCGATCACTTTTATCAAGTACCAGGTCCCTGCGTTTTTCTTTCTCACCTCTTGGTCTTTGATATTCTTTGTTTTCAGCTTTGAGTGATGGACAATCTCTTATAAAATGTCCAGCCTTTCCACATTTGTGACAAGTATCATTTGGAGTTGCAGTTCGCGGACCATTTGCTTCCTTTCTAAATCCCTTGTTTTTTCTCACAATCTTCTGAAACCTTTTAATAAGGTAAGCCATATCATCATCTTCACTGGAGTCTTCCTCAGATCTGTGTTTCAGCATTAAGGACTTATCCTTCTTGACTTCTTTCTTTGACTGATCATAACTTCGATTCATCTCATGAGTTTTGAGATTTCAATAAGAGCATCCATTGTCAACACTTTTAGATCTTTTGCTTCAGTGATTGCATCCACCTTGCTCTCCCAGGACTTGGGAAGGATTTGAAGAACTTTCCTGACCTGCTTGCTCATACTGATGGGTTCCCCTTTCAACTCATTTGTGATTGATGACAGCTTTGTGAACATCTTATGAATGGTTTCACCTTCTCTCATTTTGAAATTTTCATACTGAGAGGTGAGCATATTAATCTTTGACTCTTTTACTTGTTCAGTTCCTTCATGGGCTGTTTTTAAGCAATCCCAAATCTCCTTTGCTGATTCACAAGCTGAGACACGATTAAACTCATCAGGTCCTATACCACAGACAAGAAGCTTCTTTGCTTTGTATCCCTTTTCAATCTTCTTCCTGTCAGCTTTATCGTATTTGCGTGTAGGCTTTGGAACAAGTCTAGTGATTTCACCATCTTTCTCTTCAATCATAGGAACGAAAGGTCCATCTAGGACAATATCCCACAGTTCACTATCTTCATCCATAAGGAAATCATGCATTCTAACTTTCCACCAGCTGTAGAAGTGACCATTGAAACGAGGAGGTCGAGTCGAGGACTGACCCTCTTCAAGATTGAGTGGAGCAGTCATTCTAGAACAGGAGTCACTCTCATGGTATTAATCAGATAGAGAGTACCTACCATGATACCACTTGTTAGAATCTGTGCTTCCACACTCAGTCAATGGACCAGGTCCCTTGATTCACTAAAATGAAGTTTCAGTAAGAGAATGCAGTTTAAATAAACAAGGAGTTCTACGTTGAAACCTCCTTGCTGAAGGGAGTAAAACCACGACCTGTCTCACAGGATTTTCAAAACAGTTTCACTAATCTTCACAAGCAAAAGGAAATCGAATACACAAAATGTGAGAAAAAAAATTTAATCTGACTATCAAGCAATAGCACTATTGCTTGATGAGCCTAAGTAGAGATTCCTCTACCCACTAAGCTATCACCACTAGATAACTTAGGATTCAACTAAGCAATCTTACAGATTGCCCACTAAACCATCAACCTACTAATGATTTAGAATTTCTAAGCAACACACAGGTTGCCCACTAAATTAGCTTAACTAACTAACTTAGAATTTCCAGATCAAACCACATTAAATCCTTTATAGATTTAGGATTAGTTCACAATTGTAAGATCAGAGGAAAGTATTTCTAAACACTACACACTTGTTCACTTCAGCTTGAGGTGTTTGAAAACTTTCTTCTTCTTGATTTTTTGCTTCGTCTTTGCAAGAGTCCTTGAATGTGCTTTTTCAAGTTGCAAAAACTGGGTCAAAGGTATGGATATGTTGTCTTTTGTATGGGAAGGTCACTATCCTTAAACCCATGCCATTGGTTAAGGTTTCTGACGCTGTTGGAACTTGTGCACCTACCATTTGTACTTTCTCCAACTGGCAGTCGAAAAACAGTCTGAGCTGAGAACCAGGTACCTTCATAAGGTCCCTGTGGTTTTGTCAAATCATCAAAACTTCAAATAACAAATCTATCCCAGTTGTGGGGGTTTGAGAATTCTAACCTTGATCTGCAATGTTTCATGATTATTTCTCTTACTTTCTGCAAAAACTAATAACCGTTTCTGTAAGAGGATTCCATGTTCCACAACCATCCTCTATATTTTTCATTTTCTACTTCTCCTCATTCTTCTTAAAATTTCTTCAAGCATTTTCTTTCTTTTGAAATTGAAGTAGTACCTAAAAGATTGAGATCAGTGTGTGAGCGAAAGATGCATTCTTCAGGCTAGTTAGATTCAGAATTTCTATTCAGACATATATTCTCATAACAATACCTAAACGTGATAATTTACCGTGCGTGCTTTGAAGTCCTTAAAGGATTCTTAGTTGCACTTATTACTTAGAAATATATAATGACAAGGACGACCCTTCTTTTTTGGTTTCTAAGCTTTGTATGTTTTTTCGCTCGATTAGCATCGCTAAGGTATCGAGATCAACCTATGTCTTTCTGATTTCTACACATCTGACATCTTAACTAATGCATTATTTAGTTCTAAGATTATCAGTTCTCTTTCTGGTGACATACTTAACAGGGATTGATTTTCATTAGTTTCTCCTATATCAACCACTCCTAAGATCTGTTGTTGTTCAACATTTTATAAGTTTGCTATGCCTATTTCCTTAGTTACTTCCATGAAGATAATTATATTGCTCTGACCAAACAATATTTGGACTTACTCAGAGACTATCTGAGCGAATCTAAACTTAGTAAAACTCAGTTATAAGGGAAGCATCACTTTTCGCGGTAAGATAAATTGGTTCTTCCTGGGGGATTTAGATCCTACATATTTTTATTCGCAATTTGTATTACCTACAGTATGTTGGGACAACTTTTTTTAGCTCCTAGTTGGCCGAGGAATTGAATAAACCTTTCTACTGTATTCATTTCATGTCAGTGTTCCATAAATTGATAATTCTAATTTTATAGAGCTGCAAAAACCTGTGCAAGTTGATATGTTTGTATAATTCCGTTTACCTCTTGATGACTCCGTATTTAGTTTATGTCATTATTGTCAATTTCTACCATCTCAACTTAAATTTCATATATTTCACAAAGCAAGACATTTGATATGACTACAATCACAAAAAATAGTTAACATGAACAACGAAAAGAGGAAAAGACGTCACTCATGAGCGAGCGCTCTCCTTTTGTTTCCCCTTTTCATGTAATAATTTACCTTTTTTGGTATAATTTGTAGTATTCTTGAATCATAAACTTAAGTAGTTCACTATCGGGGTTAGAAAGACTGAATATATAAACTCGAAAAGGAGTATAAAAAATCATCTGATTTAAGCATATTATGAAACATCCTCGTGCATCAGTTTTCTTAATTTAAGATATATATATATATATATATATATATAGAAAGCTTGAAGCAACATCTAAATATCTTAATTTTGACTCAAAACCATGGTTAGAAAAGTATTTTTTGATACCTGAGCTATTTGTTAAGATGGATTAATTTTCTTTGCACAAAAAGCGATCTAAAGGACTTTGACCAGTAATTTTGTAAATGAAGCACCATTAGAGGACTAATCACACATTGAAGTATCTATTTCTAGATATGCATGTGAAGATAAGATTTTAAAAATGAAAATTTGTTCAGAAACAAGTACAATAAAAAAATGATTGGAGAAAACACTTACCACAACTGACAACTCAGACCTGAGACAAATATATGAACTTCGACAGAAATGTAATGGTGAGAGACCAGAAAAGGAAGAGAAAACATGGAGACGAAGTAAAGCAAGACGGAGGAATAACGCATTAGTCTGTAATAACAATGAAAGGCGACACATCAGCGTTGTGTTAAACCACGTGGAGAACGTTAATAGACCAGTTCAAAAGTAAATTTACAGAAACATCCTTGATTATCCGACGAAACCTTTTAATTTTTTTTAAAAATTTTTAATAGAACAAATTGGGAGTTAAATTTATTGAGCTACGTGGCGGCTTCTAATGGTTTTCGTCGGACGAAAACCTTCACTTATATAGAATGATGATTATAGAAAATAATTTTTTCTAACTTTATAAAAATAATACATTTGAAAAGTTTATAGATTGTTTAAACATTTTTAAATTTTAAATTTAAATTGAAAATAACTAACTAATACAAAATTAATTATTCAAACATATTTTTGAATTCAAATTCAAATTTTAAATATGGTAACTTTCTACTTTTTAAAAGACTACATTTAGCAAATATGTAGATTTTTTTGAAAATTTTATATTTGAAATTGTAAATTACTAACTAATATAAATTTATATTGTCTAAAATTTAGTTTTAAATAATTTAACAAAATCTTAAATTTCTGGATATTGATTTGGATAACTACTGTTTTTTTAATATATAAAATAAATCCAAAAAGAAGGATCTAAGAAAGAGTTAAGTTATATTTTATTCATTTTATTTTTGTAAAATCATATTTTTCTTTAAGTCTTTACACTTTTAATATTTATTTTCATATTTTAATAAATTGATTTTAATAATTCATAAATTATGTACTCTTTTTTCCTCTCTTCAAATTATGTGTTTTTAAAAGTTACAATCATAAGTACACAATACAAGTTTTAAAAAATGAGTAATTTTTTTCTTGCACCCACATCGTTTTTTTTTTCCTTTCAAACTATTTTTCTTAAAAATCTATCTATATATATATATATATATATATATATATATATATATATATATATATATATATATATATATATATATATATATATATATATATAACAAATAGCTAATAAAAAAAGAAAATTAAATTTGCTGTGAAATTTAGGAAAGTGTCTTAATAATGTAATTTTGAAAAAATTATATATTTTTAGATAATTAAATAGATGTTAACAAATAAATATGAGTACGGAAAAGTGTCATAGTTGCCCTTGAACTCTTAGAAAATGGTCAAATTTATCCTTCGTCATACTTTTTTGATATATTTGTCCTTACCATCCAACTTTGGGTACATATTTGCCCATATAAAGTTAACTTATCATGTCACCATTTTTGTTAGTCTATGTGGCGCCTACATGGCTCCATGTGTATATATTATTACCATAATAAAAAATTTGTTTTCTGTTTTTATTATATCCGACCCATTTAGTAAAGCATGACCCAACCAATGTGAATACCCATTAATAAAATCCGACCAAACTAATGTGAAAATCTATCAACCCCAATTTCATTACCAATTAACCCTAATTTTATACTCATCATCTTGGATCACATTAGACGAACACTTCAATTTCCAGTTCATCACCATATGATTCTTTAGCATAGCTCGTAACCTGATAAGAGTGCAGAGACAGTCACGACTCACGGCCATGAAAGCAATAAAAGACATGCAAACAGAAAGAATAGTTGCCTTCGAGAGAGAGGTTTGACTAGCCATCTGCTGAATGACTACATCAAACAAAGTTGAAGGAATAGAATTTAGAGTTCAAAATAGACTTCTAAATCTAAAGGATTACAACTTATATGTTCCAACGTCAAAATACTACATGCAAACTATCTAGCCAATACAAGACAATTAGCATAGTTACTACGGCATAATAAAGCTCTGCAAAAATACAAACACATATTTCGACACGCAAAAAAGTAGTTGCAGATTAAGCACCATTTCAACACCTTAACATTTCACAATTTAGCCATTGTTTTCAGCAACAATAAGACAACTACATCATAATTAACATAAAGTGGCATAATGTGACACTCATGTTCAATTTTCACCACAAAAAAGAATAAACTGGAAAGACATTAACTGTATGAATCGTTCATCTAACGCAAGATGATGGGTATAAAATTAGGGCTAATGGGTAATGAAATTAGGGTTCATGAATTTTCACCTAACTTGGGTCGAATTTTACTAATTGGTCAGATTTTATTAATGGGTCTTCATATTGGTTGGGTCAGGTTTTAATAAATAAGTCGGATATAATACAAAATAGATAATAATTTTTTGTTATAATAAAAGTGTATATACATGGAGCCAAGTAGGCGCCACGTAGACTAATAAAAATGGTGACAATGATAAGTTAACTGTATAAGGGTAAATATGTACCCAAAGTTGGATGATAAGGGCAAATATATCAAAAAGGTATGACGAAGGATAAATATGAACGATCATTACACATGTCATGTAATAACATCAACACCATTGTTACTTGAATAACATGTCATTACACACGGTCAACATAATAGTCATAAGTTGAAGGATTACAATCTAATACGATAAAACGGTCATAACGAAGTCCAAAACCATATAAAATATTATCTAGAGTTATTTTAACACCATTATGACTAAAAATCAAATCAAAACCAGCGTCTAAAAGGATAGACATAACACTAAGTTTCATCGAATCTTTGGAGTATATAGGACGTCATGCAACATCAAGGAACGACCACCACACAAGTTCATTTTGTAAGTGCCTATACCTTTGAATTCAAGCCTAGCATTATTTCCTACGCAGATCCACCTTTATTTAGATGAAACTCGACGAAACTTCACAAACGCCTCTCTATCTCGACTCACATGGTCGGTGGATCCTAAGTCTACAATCCACATAGGATAAGATTTAGTTAGTAAAGAAGTGCTACAAACATATTTAACACTTAGAGTGTGTTTAGAAAGGCTATCTTTTTGGGATCGGTACATTCACGAGCAAAATGCCCCCAATTCTCGGCAATTGTATCACTTCATTTTACTTTTGTCTCTCTTCTTGCAAAATTGTTTTCCTTTCTTGGAGTTTGACTTCTTATTTTTCTTAGAGGGTCCTTCTCCAGTCTTTTTGTCTCTCCCAATTTTTCTCATGCTTGAAGATTTTGTACCATTTGATCTGCCACAAGCAGCTTTGGCAGCACCAAGGCGCTCATCTTCAAGTTCAACATGGCGTGAAACATCGGAAAAAGTTTTGATGCTATCATCATGGGTCAAGTTAACCTTCAAATATTTTCAATTATTGGGAAGAGACCGAATCACTTCCTGAACTTGTTGTTCATCTGTAAGAATATGACCAACACTCTTGAGTTGAGCTAATATGTTTGACATCACCTAAATGTGGTGTTTGATATTCTGATCATAACGTTTTTTGTAAGTGTCAAATTTGATAGTCAACTGTCAGAGGCGGGTTACAGACCTACCCCCATATGTCCCTCGCAGATGTGGACGCATAGCATGAACAGTAGGGAATTCCTCACATTCATGTATGAGGTCATCAACTACATAACTAATTATTATTTCACGTGTGAAGTTAGCCTTCTTTCAAGCTTTGTAAGAAAATCCCTTATGTATTGTGCAGTATTACCCTCTTCTAGTTCATTCAAAACATGATTGATACCTTTCAAATCATTTTGCTCTTTCAGTACATACCATATTTTACGATTCCAGATGTCGTAATTATCATTGTTAAGTTTTTCACCTTTGTTTAAGTTAGAAATGATATTTTTTTATGTCATGTCTGTTACTGACATATAATTAAGCAAGAATTTTAATCAATTATGCATGCGACATACACATTCAAACAAATCAATTCTCATAAAGATTTCATAATTAATGTAAAATCGAAAAGATACGTATGCATCCAATCATCATTTGCAAAATATTTAATCAAAATTCACATCTAATTTCTTAATGTGCATAATTAATATATTTAAGATTTTGATAACAAGTATTTTTTAAGTTTAATAACATAATTTGAGAGAAGAACAAACTACACAATTCATATGTTGAAAAAATAAATAAGTAACTAAAGTTTACAAGTAATTCAAAGACTGAAATCCTCCCACAAGTCTTCAAGACAACTAATGTAAACCCTAAAAGGATTACTAGGCCATATGTCATGATAAACATCAGTTAATATACTACCCCATGGTTCACGGAGAACATCTCTTAAATAAGCTAAACTCTAAACCCTAAATCCTAAACTCTAAATCGCTCTCCAATTTGAAATTTCCTCTAATCAGTTAGTTCAGCCCATTTTATTTCAAAAAGGTGAACAAAATCAGGTGCTAATATATTACGAGACATTTTTAATGACTCAAACTCTTTAAATTTTTCCTCTTTTTCCCTTCAAATGACTATGTGGATCCTTGAAAAATTTTGTGGGACACCAATCTGTATGACTTCACGTCCTCGGAAACATGTCTTACGATGACTTGCTCTCCTACCTTGACTCTTTGCTCGACTTTAAAAACTTCCACCTGGAGTAATTTGAGCATGTTCCTGTTCAACCATTTATGAAATGGGAACAAAAACGAAAATATGGTTAATCCCATTTAATGCGACAACGTATGTCACAAATTTCTCGTAGGAGACAAGGAACCATTTAAGAAATTTAAAGGACTAAGAAAATTTTCAAGACCAATTTTAGTACACATATTTAAGTTATAATCTAGTCAAAACAAGTTATAACTATTCTTCATTGAGTAAAGAAGATAATTCATGGTCTTACAAAAAAAATTCAATGTTAACCACAATTTAATTTGACCACATGAAAAAATTTATGTTAAAGTAAATAATAAAATGAATAGTTTGTTAACATAAGAATAAACTTCAAAATCATTGTGTATTTTTCATTTAAAAAAAAATAGTTCCTTATGATACCAAAGAAAACGGTATAAGTGTTTTATAAAAAAATGAACTATTTTTTTTAATCCTTAACAGAAAAAGACAAAAGAAAAATCTCTTTCCCTTTTTTTCTTTTTTCTTTTTTCTTTTTATTTAAATGATGTGACCATCTTTTTTTCTTCTTAATCTTTACAGAAGACAAAAAAACAAAACATAAGAAGAAGAAAAAACAGTATACATGTTCCAAAAAAGATGGGACCATTTATTTATTATTATTATTTTAATCCTTAACGAAAAGAATAAGGATTGTCCCTTAATTTCTCTTCCTTTTATTTATTTATTAACAAACAAATAAATATTGACTTTTTTCAAATCCTTATCCAATTCAAACTTTTTTTCCTTTTCAACCTTATAAAATAACTCTTTGTTAATATTATTCATTACTCATCTTCTCAGTTACATCTTATGGAGAAAAAAAAATCATAGAAACAACAAATAAAACTTCAACAAAAATCCATGAAAGAACCCGAAGGCAGAGAAAAAATACTTAGGTCAATTCAAATTTTCTCTTTTTTCTTAACGTACAAAAATAAACATATTTATAATCATATTTCAAATTTCTTGATTCATTCAACCAGAGAATTTCAATCATTATACAATTAGGGAACAATTAAACCATGTTGTGATACCAGTTGTAGGATTTCTAGAAAGAAGTCGACAAACTGTGTACCTTATGTTTTGCAGCGGAAAATCAACGAAATTCGTTTCTTTGAAGAATTGCTTTAAGCCAAATTTGAATCTCAAGGAAACAAGAAATGATCCACAAACTAAGTATCTTTGTAGTTAATGTCTTTTTCTTAGGAAAATGTTGTTTTAAGAGTTTTTCCTTTTTCTCTGTTTCTATCCTTTTATATTCCGAGCGTAAGATTTCTGTATTTAAAAAAGCAAACTTGTTTACGTTGGATCAGTTACCTAGTAATTGCTCCCACTCTTATTTTTAAAATTAAATGTTATCTCTAATTTACAAATAATACTTTAGATCGGGTCGGGTCGATTCACATGGGCGATCCATGACCCAACAAAAATAGTATCACATGTTCCATATAAATTTGGCATTACTTCGTAATGAACCACTTGACTATATAACATTAATTCAAAATGAAGCGCACTAACTTAAAAATTTCAAGCAGAAACATCATGCACTTTCTACCAATATCAGTGATGATGTAGATAGAATTATCTATTACCACTTCTTGATATTTAAAGTTAACTATAAAAGTGCAACTTCAAATTACTTACTTATCTATATTACATATCTTTAGAAGCTTGTGGCCTTGGAGATTCTTCAATAGATCTACTATCAAATAGAAGAAAAATCATGAAATTCATCGAAAATATCTATGATGTTTCTTTCATGATCATTACATACATGTTTAGACACTTAAACAATTACTAATCAACAAATTAAAAAAACAAATAAAATCATGAAGAACTACCAAAACAATACATTTTGTCAGGAATTCAATAAAATTACGATGTACTTTGTAAATTCGATGATTTTGACATGATAATTGTTATAACAATCTGAAAAATGTTGTTTTGTCCAGAAAAACTGAAACGGTTCAGTTAAAATTGGCATATGTTTAGTGAAAAGTACAATTATTATATTTTTAGTGAGAAGTACAGTTATAGTGGAAGTTGATAACAATTAAATTCAAAAAATTTAAATAAAATAACAAAAAGTATTTAAAATTTAAAAATACTAAAAAACGTAAAAAATAAAAAGTAGTTGAGTTATATTGGGAGTAGATAACTCTCAATTTAAAAAAATTAAAATAGAATAACAAAAAGTACTACAAGAAAATACTAAACAACGTAAAAGAAAAAATGTCTGTTTTTTTTTTAAAAAAAAAAAGTTGTTTAACTTTGAATTTTATAAACATTAACGATTTTAATATTAGGTAGTTACTCTTTTTTTTTCTTTTAGGTTAATTTTTGACACAACTTTAAAAGCTCGGTTACTTCTTCATATTATTGACATGTGTTTATTTTTTTTTAAGAATCATATTTCTTTTTAAATGACTTTTTAAATATTAAAATTTCAAGATTAATTGTGGCGCTGATACGTATGCTATTTTTCCTCTGCTATATATATATATATATATATATATATATATATATATATATATATATATATATATATATATATATATATATATATATATATATATAAAGCGAGAGAGATTGTGTACGACTTTTAAGTTTTACAGATGTTTTTAAAGTTGTCTAAACTTAGTTCATTTTTATTCCTTTTAAGTTTAGTCAATTTATAGTTAGTAGGTAAAGAGAGAGAGATTTGTGTTAGACTTTCAAGTTCTACAAATAATTCTTGACACGGTCCAAACTTAGTTCGTATTTGTTTATTTTAAGTATAGCCAATTTATAATCTTTTACTTCAATAATTATATAATTATTTTACTTTATCAAATTAAGAAGCTTGATCGATTAATCTGAATTCGTCTCGTATCATATTCATCGAAGAAAATTTCTCAACAGAATAATTTTTTGAAGTCTTGACTCTGATCGGACCACCCTTCTTTTTTCATTTTAAATAATCGATCAAATCAAGTTCAATCTCTCATAAAACTATCCCACTTTCTTAATTCCTATTATTCTAAATATATGGGTGCAAATCGTTTCACCCCAACTTAATTCGCTTTTAAAAAATTAAACAAAATCAAACTCCTCCATCAACTTTAAATGATAATCAAACTCCATTTTTATCATAATTAAATCTTTAAAATGTCTATACCCTTCATTATCAACTTATTTTTAGCTTTTTTAAAAATCGTGATATTATCATTTTTTTAATTCATGTAATAATTATATATATATATATATATATATATATATATATATATATATATATATATATATATATATATATATATAAACATAGGTCCGCCTACGTGACGCCATCACAAATCAAAATTCTTTTTTAATTTTTTTATTTTCAAAACTAATCTTTCCCTTTCATGAAAAGTCATGACTTTTATAAAAAGTAGCGACTTTCATAAAGAGTTGCGACTTTAATGAAGAGTTGTGACTTTTTATAAAAAGTTGTGACTTTTATGAAAGTTTGTGACCTTTCCGAAGGATTGCAATTTTTTCAAATAGTTCTAACATTTCCAAGCACAATAAACATTTGTTCATACTACCCTTTGTTGTGTATAAATAGAGAGATTTTCTCTCATTTTAATACAAGAAAAATTCTAAATCTCTTCTTCTTCACAATTAAATATGGGTGTACTTTGTTCCTGTTTAGTGGCTCACTCACACCGTTACTTATGTTACAGATATTGGTATGTAGTTTTATGTTATTAAGGATAAATGCTAAAATGAAATTTTCGTTTTCCTTTCATTAAAGAATGTTTGTTACTACGTATATGTAAGATAATATATAGTTTTAATTTTAGTGACAAAAAGATTTTAAGTATTATTTTATAAATTTCATGATACTATTAAATTTCTACGCGAAGCGCGAATAATTTTACTAGTTTTTCATAATGTATTATCTTTTAGATGAAAAAAAAGAAAGAGAAATACAATAAGTATGTAAGTTAGTGAAATTCTATTATGAAGTAAATTAGCACAATGAGAAAATTATTTTCTTAATAATAATTAAAATTTAATATTTATTTATATAAAAGTGAAAATAGCAGAGAATAACAACTATACAAATATAATATTGATGTAGGAAATATAAAATAATTAATTTAATTAAGATCAAATTTTAAGAATTGTATTTATTTAAATATAAATCATTTTTAATTATAATTTATGTAATACTCTATCAATGTCAATCAAAGCTATTTATATATATTGAAAATAAAGAATACCCTCACCATTTATATTACTTGACCACATTTTAAAAATAATTATTTTTATTTACTTGTCCAATTTATGAAATCAAAAGAGTTTTAAATATTATTTTTATTTCTATCATTTGTATTAAATAACCGTTAAAATAGTAATAGTTAAATTTAAAGTTTGAAAGCATTATTAATAATGTTTAGTTTGATATAATACACCTCTAATTTATTTATTTTCTTTAAAATGTGTCATATCAAGAAGTGTCAAACAATATGAAACACGTAGAGTAATAGAGTAGAGAAAGATAAAAATATGTGCATACAAACTTAATGCATATTATATTGAAATAATAGTCATAAATATAATATTAAATTTTATGACAAATCATAAATATAATATTAAATTTTATGACAAATCATAAAAATATCATTATACTTATAATGTTAATGATTTAAAGAAATTATTTTAGAAATACCTAGGTTGAAGAATAAATTATATGTAATATAATTTTTTGTACATATATGTGATATAACAAAAATAAAATGGACAATGCATAAAATAGAGGAGAAATTTGGATATTATTAAAAGTTGAGAGATAATTTGATTTTTAAGATAAAGTTGGAATGAAAATGATTTTCGCTCTTCGAATATGTCCTTAGGAGTCGTTTAGTAGGGAATATTATTATAAATAACCCATGTATTATGTACGGTATTATTTAGTATTATGTTTGGCAGGATTTTTTTACCTATGTGAGATTAATTATACACCTACATGATACACTTAATACCTTCCGTTTGGTGGTACTAATGATACATAGAATTTAATACAATCAAATTAGTTTATGTATAGACAAAAATACCAACAAATATTTTTAATCATTTTGTTTATTTTCTTGATTTTTATGTTTTATATTTTTACAAATAAATTTAATTAAATAAACTAGTTTATAAAATTTATAATTTTGAGAGAGTTGTTTGTTGCTAGTGGTGTCAATGAGGCGGTTTCACCAGTTGTTTTTACAAAATTATACTGTCTCATTTTTTTTGGATATTTTATAATGTGTAACCAAAATTAGATATTTTAAAATCATCCCAATCATATTAATTTTTCTTCAGTATCGATAAGGTTCGATTAGTTTTTAGATTTTTTTTACTTTTAATGTATCACCTCAAAATACACTATTATTAAAATATATTTTTTCGCAAGTGTGTTCTTAAAGTAACACTTCAATTCTTTACCAAGAAGTCAAGAATGTAAAATATTACAATTGTATTGTTTAATCTTAAACCGTTAATAAGAGTGTTTGCATAGATTTTGTTGTATTTTTTGATGGGTATCTATTATACTAGTATATTTTAGTTAAATACCTAATTAATTAAAACCTAACTAAAAATCAAAGTCCAAGGTTGTTTCATCACCTCCTGTATTATACCACAAATACAATAAATTACAATTGAAATAAAATGAAGAAAAATATATAAACAAATCCTTAGGATGAGGCGCAGATATCTCGCGCTCTTTAAGGAGATTCAAGCTCACTGCGGCATAATCTACACCGATCCAGCAATATCACTCTTTACTTGTCCCCTCCAGTATACAACAACCCAATAACACAGTACAACTCAAGCAACTCTGAATTAGTTGAAGAGTCCAAAGCTCCACAAAAGGAACACTTTCCTTCAACATATATTTACTCTCTTTTGTATAGCGAATATAATTGAAGACTTAGAATATTTTCTTTGTCTCAACTCTTCTTTCACTACACTAACCTCAATATAAACTTCTCATCGTTTCTTACATTATTTCTCCAAGGAAGAAACATCACTATTTATAAGTGAAGAAGTCTTTCAATAGAATGAGGGGTAATAATGTAGGTAGATAAATGTGATATATGTTACATAAGTTACAAGACACTAATTACAAGAAACTAATGACCATGAAAATTACAAGAACTAATGGTCATATAAGTAACAACAACCAATAGTCATCTTCTACCACAATTTACACTCACTAGAATATGCACTTTTATATTTTATTTTAATAATAAAATGCATATCACCAACATTCCCCCACTTAATTTAATATTAAAAATAATAGAGTTCGTCAATTTAGTTGGAGGAAGACTATTATGCATGATGAAGGTGTGCTCTGCATTGAACCTTCACTTAGTAAAACAATAACATTTACTCCAGACTCAGTAGTGGTCTCAGACTTGAACTATGACTGCTTGAGGGAAATAAAGTATCACTGCTTGCACACAATAATCAAGGTGTTGACATAAACTTTTTTAGCCAGCACATTACTGTCTTGTGCTATTCCGATTTCATGAGTGTTTTTGAGAACAAGCTCATTTTCATAGAAAACGGTCTATTTTCACATTAACATGGGTGAAACCAACAAGGGTGCTCCTATAATTTGTCACCCAAGTCATACGAGATACAAACTTTCATCAAGAGTTCAAGACTCAATCTCCACGAATCATTACAGGATAAATGCACTCACATCATATAAATTAAATAAAATTTAGAATAGTGCATTTCACAACAAGTCATCGTAAGATTCGTTCTTCTCATAGTTTTCCTGATATATAACTTAGAATTTTTCTAGCTTTAATTACATCCTCGTTGATGTGCTTCAGACTCTTTATCTTGCTATGACCTTAGATTATAAATTTGCTGGATTATCACAAATTTTAACACAATTAATATTGATGGTATACCAGTGAGCAATATGATCTCACAATATTGTGTTTTTTTCTAATGAGTCTAAATTTATCGTTATAATAATGATTTTGTATTAAATTATTATATTGGTGCTATCACAATTAATCAAAATTAGAAAAATTATTTTCTTAAAATAAAGTGTTTCAATTCATTTTTTCACTAGTTGAAGTTCAATTTTTTTTACTTCAACCTCCATAATAGAGTTTAGCAAAAAATAATTTATTTTTTTCATCCTACTAAAAAACATCAAATTTTTGTCATCTAATTTGCTTGTACCTTCAAAGTACTTTACCGCAAACATAACATTAAGTCAAATTGTTAGTCACGTAGCTCATATTTTTATTAGGCTAGCAAATTTTATTTTTTTGTTGTCACAACGTTCTCACACAATTGAATCAAAAGAAGTTTCAAGACTCACACAACCAAAAATAATGTATTCACAATTTTTTTAATATTATGTGACGTGACAAGAAAAATTTCATCACATGTTTATGATATTTTTTCATTCTAAGAATGAATTTTTTTTCTCTCAAAATATTTCATGTTAAAAGGCTACTCAACATGTTTTTCATAATTTATTTTATAACTTTCACGTTAGACCTCAAAATTATCTCATTATTGTCAATCAACAACATGTGATATATTTCACAATAAATATATGCACTTGTAATACTCCTTTTAGAGCATTCCTCAAAGAAGCAGAAAATATTTTTTTTCACAATGACTTTTTTTCTCATTTCATCAGCCCCCACTATTTAAAGAATTTAATATCATTTTTTCATGAAAAGTGGTATCGCTTTATTCATGAAAATACTAGGTAAAAAGTTTTTTCTTTACCTTTTCTCCGCTTGAATTGAGCAAGTAGAAAAATATTTTACCCGCACATCTCTTCTCTTCCATCTCTAGAGCGACGTTCAGCGGAATTATGTTGAGTTCCCTATTTTGATGATCACACTTTTTAATATTGTAAAAAAATATGAATCTCCTTAAAATTTTTGGTGTATTATACCATAAATACAATAAATTACAGTTGAAGTTAAATGAACAAAAATGTATAAACATAATCTTTAGGATAAGGCGCAGATATCTCATTCACTTTAAGGAGATTCAAGCCACTGCAACATAATCTACACCGATCCAGCAGTATCACTTTTGACCTGACCCCTCCAGGATACAACAACCCAACAATGTCGTACAACTCAAGCAACTCCGAATTAGTTGAAGAGTCCTAAGCTCCACAAAAGAAACACTTTTCTTCGACATATATTTACTTTCTTTTGTATAGTGAAAATAGATGAAGACTTAAAGTATTTTCTTTGTCCCAACTCTCTCTTTCACTACACTAACCTCAATATAAACTTCTCGTCTTTTCATACATTTTTTCTCCAAGGAAGAAGCATCACTATTTATAAATGAAAGACTCCATATAATCAATGGGTAGAATAAGGGATAGTAATGTGGGTAAATAAATATGATATATGTTACATAAGTTACAAGACACTAATTGTGTAATGACCCGCTAGGTCTTTTTGAGAACTAGGGCTAGTTTGACTCCTTTTGAAAATTTAAAGGCGTATTTTTAAACTATTCGAAGACTAAGAGTATTTAGTTGATAAAATTTTTAGTGAAGAATTAATATAGTTAATAGTTAGTGGGTCATATCTATAATTCATTTAATACCTTTATACTTGACCCATTAATTGATTTAAGTTAGTGGGATTAGTTTATTTGTTATACTTAATTAACATTAAAAAAAACAGAAAATAAAAGGGTTAGAAAACTACGTAGGCGGCGTGAATACAAAATGTGAGGGAACCAAACGAAATCTTCAGGTAAATAAATTTTTGTTTCTGGTGAGTTGTGATTGTGTACTACATATGTTGTGTTATAAAGTATTTGTATTATAGTGAATGTCTATCATGTGCAGTCCTTTTAGGATATGGTTAAGAATCCTACTTGGGATCAAGTTAAATTTCCCCTATAAATAGAGGGCTCCTCTTCATTGTAAAATCATCCCTCAAGAGAAATAATAAGTCTTCTATTCTCTCTATTTTCTTCTTCTTATTCTGTAGTTTCATAACACGTTATCAGCACGAGACTCTACTTTCTCAAAAGTGAAGGTTAGATTTGAAGAATTAATAAAGGTATTATTTATTTTTTTGTTTTTAATTTTAATGGTCAATCTTACAAAACTAGAGTTCACTGCCCTTCAAAGTTCGAGCAGGAACTACCTCTCATGGGTGTTGGATGCTGAAATCCACCTTGATGCAATGGGTCTTGGAGACACCATAAAAGAAGAAAATAAGGCATAAAATCAAAACTGTGCACGAGCAATGATATTCTTGCATCATCATCTTGACGAGATTCTGAAAATCGAATATCTGACAGTTAAGGATCCACTTGTTTTGTGGAAAAACCTAAAAGAAAGATTTGACCACTTGAAGATGGTCATACATCCAAAGGCACGATATGATTGAATGCATCTAAGGCTACAAGACTTTAAGTCTATACATGAGTATAATTCTACCATGTTCAGAATCACTTCTCAGTTGAAATTATGTGGCGAAACGGTTAGTGAGATTGATATGATGGAAAAGACGTTCTCCACTTTCCATGCCTCGAATGTGCTCTTGCAGCAACACTATCGAGAGAAAGGTTTCAAAAAGTATTCTGAACTAATTTCTCATCTTCTTGTGGCTGAGCAAAATAATGATTTATTATTGAAAAATCATTAGAATCGGCCTACTGGATCCGAACCACTTCCTGAAGTGAATGAGGCGTACGCCCACCATGCTAGGCGTGGAAAAGATTGCGGTCCTATTCATGACCGTGGACGTGGTCGTGAACGTAGACGTGGTCGTGGACGTGGACGTGGTCGTGATTATGGTCAAGAACGTAATTCTTTTCCTGGTGTTAATCATTCATCAAATAAAAAGAAAAAAAGAAAGGATGAGAAACGTGAAGCAACTAGGGAAGGTTGTTTTCGATGTGGTGAAAGAGGTCATTATGCACGTGATTGTTGATGTACCGTGGTTTCACGGTATTTCTAATACTTTTTCCTTAAGTTTAGTGTGTGTCGAGAGCCTTTTTGTGTTGATTTTGATATAAGTTTCTCTTTGTTTGCAGAAAATCTGTCTAAGGAAGAACGCGGGAGTTTTTGAGAAAGAATTGCAGAAGAGACCACCTACGGAGCCTATGACGGTCCGTCGTGGCTGTGACGGTCCGTAGGTGGCATCGTAGTGAAGGAAGAAGTTGCTGAAGGAAATTTGGGGAAGTCTGACCAAGTGTGGGATTACGGAAGTTCGTGACGGACCGTCACAGCTACGACGGTCCGTCCTGCATGTTCGTCGTAATTATCAGAGAGTAATCCCAGTACCCAAAATTCCAAAGTTCAAGTGTTTTGGAACGAAGACCCTCGACGGGCCGTCATGCTTGCAACGGTCCGTCATACCTGTCCGTCGAGGGGAATGAAGAAAGCAACATGAGAAGATGTGAAGTATGGGACGACGGAGGCTATGACGGTCCGTCGTGTCCATGACGGTCCGTCACGTGGTCCGTCGACCCAGACGCGTTTGGACAGATTTTTAGTAAATAGAATCCTTATTTGATTAGGTTTTTGTTTTTCTTATAAATAGTTGGAAAAACCTCGTTTTTGGGGTTAGACTTTCTGGATAATTTTTAGTATATAGTTCTTCGATTATATTATTAAACTCTCGATTTTGGGAATTAAGATATTTTCCGGGAATTGATTGTTGTGGATTTCGTTGATTAATCAAGTTAAATTCTGGGAAATTATTCGTTTTCATAAAAGTAAGTACATGAACTCTTCCATTAACGATATGAATTGTGTAATTACGAACATGGGTAACTAAACCTCATAGCTAGGGTTGTGGGAACCATGGGTGAATAACAAGGTAGTAATCTAACTTCAATAACAATTTCTAGAGTGGTGTCTTGCATGTATTGATAATTCTTTCGTTTAGAATTCTTTTTAACGGTGGCCAACGTTAGAACTCGCCTTAATGCTACTTGCCGGACCAAGGAGGTAGATAATAGGAAAAGAATTATCAACATAGATTTAGTGTAGACTATCTAATAGACTAGTATTGGTTGGTACGAGTTAATAGCTTAGTCAAATACCGAATACAATGTTTAATATGAGGTAAAGATAAGGGTTAGTATAGCAACACACGTAGCCGGACCAAGGTGCGGAGTGAAATTCTCTAGATGCCGGACCAAGGATTTAGAGATACATAACTTATCACTTTACATGCAAGATATCAAGATAGAACTGTTAAAGTTAGATTTACCAAGTTAGGAACCTGTGGGGAACACTAAAACCCTAGTTACTTTTACAATTTGATTAAACTTTGAAAGTTGAATTTGTTAGTTGTTCGATCTTATTTAATTAATCATTTTCATTAATTTAGAATTAAAACCCCCCTTTTTGTCTTTTAGTTTTTTTGGAAAACAGTTGGCTAAATAATAGTAATAATACAATAAAGTTAAGTCTGAACTATTTTCCTTGTGGGATCGATCCCAACCTCATTAGTTGGGTTCTTTACTTGATACGACCGCTTTACTTCTTATTTGAGAAGTAAGTTTGAGCGTATCAAAATTTGGCGCCGCTGCCGGGGAAAGTAGCTTTTAGATTAACTTAAATTTATTACTAAAATTTAGTCAATATTTTCCTGATTTTACTTTTTCTGGTGTTTTTGATTTTGCCAGGTTTGACGTCCTTGTATGCCAAATACACGGAGAGGAAGAGAACCCTTGTTTCCCTACGATCACGAGTTAGAGCGTACACTACGCAAAATGAATCGAAACTTGGGTATAAATGATGATGATCCAAACCTGAACATCCCAGATCCGGTTGATGCTCATGGTCGATTATTACCTGATGATCCTGATCAAGGTGCACAAAGGGGACATAATCCCGCTCCACGTCCTCAAGAATACTACAGAGGGTATGACAATATTGCAGATTCTGATGGGCCACTTGTCTTGCCCCCTCTACCAGAAGGTCACACCTTTGTAGTCACTAGTAGTCTAATGCAAATGCTCACGGCTAGAGGTTTGTTTTCAGGACTACCGTCTGAGGACCCACATGCCCATATAGCTAAGGTGAGGGAAGTGTGTAAAAGCTGTGTAGGGAGGCCTGATTTGAATTTGGATGTAATAAGGCTAAGAGTATTTCCTCTCTCACTGACGGGAGAGGCTGCCATTTGGTTCACTGAGCTCCCTTATAACTCAATTTTCACTTGGAACCAACTGAGGGATGTTTTCTTAGCACGTTACTATCCGGTCTCCAAGAAACTAAATCACAAAGACAGAGTTAACAACTTTGTGGCACTACCAGGAGAGTCAGTTAGTAGTTCTTGGGATAGGTTCACTTCATTTCTGCGAAGTGTCCCCAATCACCGCATAGATGATGAGTCACTGAAAGAATACTTCTACCGGGGACAGGATGATAATAATAAAGCGGTATTGGATACTATAGCAGGTGGTTCTTATGGGGAGTGTCCCTATGCTGAAATTGCCGAAAAATTAGAGAAAATCTCCCGGAATAATAAAGCATGGAGTACTAGGAAGACAGATACTGGGAGAAATACTTTTGCAGTGCAATCCACACACAATCCAGCCACAGATGAGATTCGTGAAGAGATGGCACAGATGAGAACTGAGCTTGGGTTAGTGTTAAAACATGTCACTGGGGGTGCAGAAAAGATAAACGCAGTGAACTACTTGTCTAAACCACCACCACCAACTGATGAATATTATTATGAGGAAGATTCTTATGCAGTAAATGATCAGACGGGGGGTTTCCGACCAAATGCCCAAGGCTCCAATCAGGAGAATTGGCGCCAAGGTCAAGGAAATCAAGGTCGGAACTATGGTAACTACAACCGCGAGGGTAATTATGTTCGTGATGGAAATTACAACCGCGACAACAACTTCAACAGGGGTAACTATGGTAACAGAAATGAGAGGAGTGGGCCCTATGTTCCTCCTCAAAATCGTGAAGTTGCTCCTAGGGATGGTGGAGGTAGTATGGCGCGAGTTGAGGATATGTTGCACAAGATGATGAGGAGGTTCGATGCTAGTGATGAGCACACCAAAGAGTTAAGGAGTGATGTAGCAGGTATTGGACAGAAAGTTGATACACATGCCATATCAATCAAGCAGCTTGAATTGCAAATGGCTCAATTATCTGCAACTGTGAACACACGGCAACCGGGCACTCTTCCTAGCAACACTGTCCAAAATCCAAAAAATGATGGACACTGTATGGCAATTACTACTCGTGGTGGTAAACAAACTATTGACCCACCTATGCCGTCTATTGTGGAAAAGGTGATGAAAGATAATGATGAAGTGGTAGAGGTTAGTGATGAAGTAGAAGATAACACTGAGAAAGTTGCTGAAGTGCCTAAAAAGGTAACTCCCATGCCTAGACCTCCACCCCCCTTTCCTCAAAGATTAGTGAAAAAGACCGAGGATGGCAAATATAGGCGTTTTATAACAATGTTGAAGCAACTTTCTATCAATGTTCCTTTGGTTGAAGCTCTTGAACAAATGCCCGGTTATGCCAAGTTTATGAAAGATTTGGTTACAAAGAAAAGATCGGTCACTTTTGAGGATGATGACAGAATGCAGCATTGTAGTGCTATTGCTACAAGGTCTTTAGTGCAAAAGAAAGAAGATCCGGGTGCATTTACTATTCCTTGTAAAATCGGGTTATTACATTTTGCGAAAGCATTATGTGATCTGGGGGCAAGCATAAATCTCATGCCCCTCTCGATTTACAAGAAGTTGGGTTTGGGTGACCCAAAGCCCACTGCGATGCGGCTACTGATGGCCGATCGAACAGTAAAAAGGCCTATAGGGATACTCCATGATGTGCTAGTAAAAGTGGAGTCGTTCATATTTCCAGTAGATTTTGTCATTCTTGATTGTGAAGTCGATTTTGAGGTGCCTATTATTCTTGGGAGGCCATTCCTTGCTACAGGTAGAGCTTTAGTTGATATGGAAAAAGGGCAGAGGAAATTTCGGTTGAACAATGAAGAAGTGACTTTCAACATTTGTAGGTCCATGCGGCAGAGTGGTGAGCTCCAATCGGTATCTGCCATATCTTACAAAGTTGGTGAATCATCCAAGACACAAATAGAAGAACGGCTAGGTGTAGAAGCACTGGCGGCAGTGATAATGAATCTTGATAATGAAGGCATTGAAGAATATATGTCATTAGTTGCTGCCCTTGATCGTGGTAATGTCCGGTTTAAACCGAAGAAATATGAGCTAGACATGAAGAATCGCGAGTCTCCACCCGCTAAACCATCCATAGAGGAGGCTCCAAAGCTAGAACTAAAAGCTCTCCCACCTCATCTAATTTATGAATTCTTAGGAAACGGTGACACATTACCGGTAATCATTGCATCAGATCTAAATGAACAACAAGTTGAGAGTTTGGTCAAAGTGCTAAAAAGGTTCAAAAGAGCTATTGGGTGGACCATTGCGGACATTATTGGGATCCCTCCTGGTATTTGTTCTCATAAAATCCAACTCATGCCCGATCATAAGCCAAGTATTGAGCACCAGAGACGCTTAAATCCACCTATGCAAGAGGTCGTGAAGAAGGAAATCATAAAGTGGTTGGATGCAGGAGTAATTTATCCAATCGCCGATAGTAGTTGGGTATGCCCTGTTCAGTGTGTACCTAAGAAAGGGGGAATGACTGTGGTCCCCAATAAAAAAAATGAACTGGTTCCAATGAGGCCGGTGACTGGATGAAGGGTGTGTATGGATTACCGGAAATTAAATGCATGGACCGAAAAGGACCATTTTCCCATGCCCTTCATGGATCAGATGTTGGATAGACTCGCCGAAAAAGGGTGGTACTATTTTCTTGATGGTTATTCAGGGTATAATCAGATCTCTATTGCACTATAAGATCAAGAGAAGACCACTTTTACCTGTCCATATGGGACCTTTGCGTTCAAGAGAATGCCGTTTGGGTTGTGCAATGCACCCGCCACATTTCAGAGATGTATGATGTCTATATTCTCCAACATGGTGGAAGATACTATTGAGGTCTTTATGGATGATTTTTCAGTGGTTGGTGAATCTTTCGAGCAATGTTTGAGCCATTTGTCTGAGGTTCTTAAGAGATGTGAAGATTGCAATTTAGTTCTCAATTTGGAAAAATGCCACTTCATGGTCAAAGAAGGTATTGTTTTGGGCCATCGTATTTCAGAAAAGGGCATAGAAGTTGATCGAGCCAAAGTCGAGGTGATAGAGAAACTTCCTCCACCTATCTCTGTAAAAGGTGTGAGAAGCTTTCTTGGGCATGCAGGTTTTTACAGGAGATTCATCAAAGATTTCTCGAAAATTGCACATCCATTGTGTAAACTGTTGGAGAAAGATTGTAAGTTTTCTTTTGATGAATCCTGTCTGAAAGCATTCGGCGATCTCAAAGAAAAACTGGTATCTGCACCTATCATTATTTCTCCAGATTGGAACAGTCCATTTGAGGTAATGTGTGATGCGAGTGGGGTTGCCCTTGGTGTGGTATTGGGACAAAGAAGGGACAAAATCCTTCATCCCATTTACTATGCTAGTAAAGCCCTCAATGAAGCTCAGAAGAACTATACAGTCACTGAACAAGAGCTCCTTGCCGTAGTATTTGCTTTTGAAAAATTTCGCTCCTATTTGCTAGGTACTAGAGTCATAGTGCATACTGACCATTCAGCCCTGAGATATTTGATGGCGAAGAAGGACGCGAAACCAAGGTTAATTCGTTGGGTATTACTACTGCAAGAATTTGACTTTGAGGTAAGGGATAGAAAAGGGACCGAAAATCAAGTTGCTGATCACTTGTCCCGTTTAGAAGATGAAGCTATGAGAGAGTTGGGGGATAAGACTGATATTGATGACACGTTCCCCGATGAGCATGTATTGGCTGCCTCACAAGACCTGATTCCGTGGTTTGCAGATTTTGCGAACTACCTAGCTAGTGATCTTGTTCCATCGGACTTGTCTTTTCATCAAAGGAAAAAGTTCATGTACGATGTGAAGAAATTCTTTTGGGATGAACCATACTTATACAGGAGTTGTGCTGACGGGCTTATTCGGCGTTGTGTGCCAGAAGTCGAGATGTTGAGTATTTTAGAGGCATGCCATTCCTCACCCTTTGGTGGACATCATAGTGGTGTCCGGACTGCTCACAAGATCTTACAAAGTGGTTACTATTGGCCAACTATTCATCAAGATGCTCATGAGTTCGCCAAAGCATGTGATAGATGTCAAAGAGATGGCGGCATTTCAAGAAAGCAAGAGCTCCCTCTAAACCCCATTCTTGTAATTGAGTTATTTGATGTTTGGGGTATTGACTTTATGGGTTCGTTTGTGAGTTCTCATGGAATGAAGTATATTTTAGTAGCAGTGGATTATGTATCCAAGTGGGTGGAAGCTATCGCCCTCGCAAACAATGAAGGGAAGAGTGTCACTGCATTCTTGAAAAAGAATATATTTTCTCGATTTGGTACCCCACGGGCAATTATTAGTGATGGGGGATCCCACTTTTGCAACAAATTGTTCAAGGGATTATTGGAGAAATATGGGGTTCGCCATAATGTGGCCACTCCTTACAATCCTCAAACTAGTGGGAAAGTTGAAGTATCAAATAGGGAAATCAAACAGATTTTATCGAAAACAGTGAACGCTAGTAGAACAGATTGGTCAAGGAGGCTTGATGATGCTCTTTGGGCTTACCGGACAGCGTATAAGACTCCCATAGGTATGTCCCCATACCAACTAGTATATGGGAAAGCATGTCATCTTCCAGTTGAATTAGAGCATAAAGCCATGTGGGCTATGAAGAAGCTAAAAATGGACTGGAACGAAGCTGCAGAACAACGATTAAATGGGTTAAATGAACTCGATGAATTTCGCCTTAAGGCTTATGAAAGCTCAGCCCTCTACAAAGAGAAGATGAAGAAATACCATGACCTAAAAATCGAGAAACGAGAGTTTATGATTGGGGATTCGGTGCTTTTATTCAACTCTAGATTGCGCTTGTTTCCGGGCAAGCTAAAGTCTAAATGGACTGGACCGTACTTGATCACCAAATTATTCCCTCATGGAGCAGTTGAGTTGGAAAACAAGGAAAGTGTGCGGTTTAAGGTGAACGGACAACGTCTCAAAATCTATATTGGTCATGCGAAATCGGCGAATGAGGTGGTTGAGGCATATCATCTTGATGAAGTCTGAGTAATCAAGTGTCCTCAGTCGTGCATCTAACCACTTTTATAGTTTTTTTTTTTTTCTCTTTCTAGTAACAGTAGCATTTTCTATTAATGGGTTGTAAATTTTCAGGTAGCACATCTTCAGGAAGTTCTGTAGACAAGTTACTCTACATCAGTCACTGACGGATACATCGACGGACCGTCACGACTGCGACGGACCGTCGCATGACTCCGTCATGCCAGGTACGCTCTCTTGTATTTTTGAAGAATTAGGGCACAAGCGACGGACCGTGTGACAGACCGTCACAACTGCGACGAACCGTCATCGGGGTTTCGTTACGCCATTACCCGGCTACCCGACCCGACCCGGCTAAAGAATTTTAAAAGTTTAAAACGTTTTAAACCCCCACCCACCCACCCCTTCATTATCCATTTCATTTAATCTTCCCTCCATTTTCTCCCCTTCCAACTTCACTCTCTTCCCAAATTCCCCATCTTCTCCCATTTTTCATCCCAAAATTATCCCTCTTGGTCGGAATCTGCTGCAGTGAGTCTTAGTCTTCTAACTTGAGTGCCATAAATTGTGCATTGTTGTCTCCTCTTCCAAGGTATGTATTCCTGAAACTCTACCCTTTACTATTTTTGGTTGTTTTACTGTTTTCCCTATAAATTGCATATGGGTTTCTGTTTTTGCCTAGATATTATCTAACTTAGGTCTTTAATTCCACAAAATGCCTGGACAATACTAGAGAAATTAGGGTTTTAAACTTGCCAATTTGATAGGGCTTTAAACTTGTCCATTAAGGTTCTAATCTGTATTAGAACATTGTTGGGTTGTCATTTCGACTCACATGGGGTAAATTTGGCACCCCTCAGTTCTGTCTCTGTTTGACAGCATGACAACCCAATGACGGACCGTCATACCCACGACGGTCCGTCCTGCACAACCGTCGTGACGGTCAGAGACCCCTATCCTAAGGGTCTCAACACTTTTTATAAGTGTCCACTGACGGACACATGTGACGGATCGTCATACCCGCGACGGTCCGTCCTGCACAACCGTTGTGACGGTCAGAGACCCCTGTCCTAAGGGTCTCAACACTTTTTCTAAGTGTCCACTGACGGACACATGTGATGGACCGTCATACCCACGACGGCCCGTCCTGCACAACCGTTGTGACGGTAGTGTCCACTGACGGACACATGTGACGGACCGTCATACCCACGATGGTCCGTCCTGCACAACCGTTGTGACGGTCAGAGACCCCTGTCCTAAGGGTCTCAACACTTTTTCTAAGTGTCCACTGACGGACACATGTGACGGACCGTCATACCCACGACGGTCCGTCCTGCACAACCGTTGTGACAGTCAGAGACCCCTGTCCTAAGGGTCTCGACACTTTTTCTAGGTGTCCACTGACGGACACATGTGATGGACCGTCATACCCACGACTAAGACTGGTCAACGGACCGGAATGAATCGGTATCGGACCGGACCGGAATCCGTTGACCGGATTTTTGACCGGTACTGGGATGAACCGGACCGGAATTACCGGGATGGTTCATCGGTTCCGTCCCGTTCCACTATATACCGGGACGGAACCGGAATGAACCGAAACGGACCGGGATAGAACGGGACGGGATTAACGGGACGATATTTTTTAAATTACGAAAATATAATTTTTTTTATATTTTTTAAGTATAAATTAATAGTTTTTAAATTTATACTATAATTTTTAACTTAAGTTTATTTTAAAGATATTTTATTAATTTTTTTGATTATTGTTAAGTTTGCAAGTAATCTAATAAAGTTTTCAAAATTTAAATCTTTGAAGTTTATACTTTATAAGTTATTACTTATATTCATTAATATTTATTTTATAAGTTATATTTATAACTTGTATCTTGTAAATATTAAATAAATAGAATTTGTAATTTTAACAAGAACAATAATATAACAAGAACAACTTACAAGTTAAATAATAAATACAAAAAATAAATATAAGATTAGAGAGTGGAACGAAGTTACCAAACGTTTGTATAAGAACAAACGATTATAATGAAAATTAAAATATTGATGTCGAAACTTGAAATTTGAAGAAGATTCCTCCTCCGAAATACACCAAATGACCAAATGATATAAGTTATAAATATGAATGTAATTTGGAAATATATATTCTCTCAAATACTCAGACTTATATTTGTAAGTTGTAAACTTGTAATTATAAAATTTTTACACACAACTCTAATTTATACAACAAAAAAACTAGCCGTTTTAATTTTTCCGTTTAAACTTTAAAGTTGTTCTCGGGAAAAGGGTAGGGGGCAGGGGGGGGGCTGCCTGCACTGCAGCTGCAGTGCTGCTTTATGCAGACTGCAGTCTGCAGGGGCGGGCAGGGGCGGGCAGGGGCGGGCAGGGGCGGGGAATTTGAAAAAATTTAAATTTTAAAATATAATTTATAAAAATTATAAATATAAATTATATAAAATATAAAATATAAAAAAATTAATATATATTAAATAAACTGGACCGGAACCGGACCGGACCGGACCGGAATCGGAATGAACCGGTACCGGTACACCGGTACGAAACTACGGTTCCGTCCCGTTCCGTGTACCGGTTTAGACTATCCCGTCCCGTCCCGTAGACAACCAAAACGGGATGAACCGGAACGAACCGGAACGGTACCGGTACGTCCCGTTCCGTTGCCCAGTCTTACCCACGATGGTCCGTCCTGCACAACCGTTGTGACGGTCAGAGACCCCTGTCCGAAGGGTCTCAACACTTTTTCTAAGTGTCCACTGACGGACACATATGACGGACCGTCATACACACGACGGTCCGTCCTGCACAACAGTTGTGATGGTCAGAGACCCCTGTCCTAAGGGTCTCGACACTTTTTGTAAGTGTCCACTGACGGACACATGTGACGGACCGTGACACCCACGACGGTCCATCCTGCACAACCGTCGTGACGGTCAGAGACCTCTGTCCGAAGGGTCTCAACTCTTTTTCTAAGTGTCCACTGACGGACACATATGACGGACTGTCATACCCACGACGGTCCGTCCTGCATAACCGTCGTATCGGTCTGAGACTTTCCCTCTGATACTTTATATTGCCAAGTATTACATGACGGACTGCATGACGGTCCGTCATACGCACGACGGGCCGTCACCAGGTCCATCGTGCCCTACTGCTACTTCAGAGCTGTTATCACTGGTTTGAGTTTCTGTGTATTATTGTCTCAATTTTTTATTTCTTTTTGTGTCATGTTTCATCCTTCAAGTACTAATGATGATTCGTTACAGGTACTACCTATCATGGCACCTAAACAAGATCGCGTTTACGCACGTGGGCGTTCTAAATCTGTCGCCCCGTCTGCCCGATTGGTGATAGGCTCTGATGGTGTGCATGATCCAGAATACGTGCCCCCAGGCACTGCTACTCCAGCACGAGCTCCACGTGTACCGCGAGTCACGCCCAAAAAGGTGGCGCCCGGCGTAGTCACTGCCTCCCAGTCTGATGAGGAGCGCACACTGACCGGCACTCCTTCTAGGTCAGCTGCCCAAGACGAAGGAGCATCTGGCTCCTTAGGAGTTTCGTGGTCAGAAGAAGCCTCTGGGTCTGCAGAAGCCTCTGCCCCTGCCACAGCTACACAATCTGCTTCAGATGATGAGGCTGACAGCACTGACTCCACCCCTGGCTCACCAACAGGAGTCCCTGCCCCGGTTGCCGATCAGCCCAACCGGTGGTGTGTTGACGGGCAATACAAAGTATACTTAGACGCCAAGGTTATCAATGACAAAGGCGTCATGACATGGACTCTTACACTGGAGAGGCGGGTACTCACGGGAAGTCTCCCCACCATGCCAGATATTCACACCCTCTTCACCAGACACCGGCTAGAGTGGACGGCTCGTTCTTTGGGTCGCTACAGTGAGGAGCTAGTCCGCGAGTTCTATGCCTCTTATGTGGCTACTCTTCGCTCGCAGATCGATAGGCGGTCTGCCCCCGCCAAACAGGCCCCACTTGAGCACGTCCGAGTACACGGCATCCAGGTTGACATCTCCCTACCAGCCATCCGCCAATATCTGTACGGCACGGATTCTGACTCCACCAGCACACCTCTCACCGCCGAGTTTGATTACCGGTGGCAAATTGTTAAAGAGGGCCGGTTCTTACGCGAGCCTTCACTGAGAGAGACCACCAAGAGGTGGATGGCACTGCACCTATCTATTGATGGAGAGGCTGCGGATTGGGTGATGGAGCCAAAGGGGGCCATCAGGAAGGCCAACTTGACCTTTACGGCCAAGTTTCTCTGGTTGATCGTCCGCCATTGTCTCTCCCCCACTGCTGCGGATAACATAGTCACCTGGGATCGTGCAGTGCTGATGGCTGCAATGATGGCGGGGTTCGAGGTCGATTTCGCTTGGCTTCTCCAAGCGATCATGCACGAGAGAGCCTTCAAGGTCACCACGACTTACCCTTTCCCTTGCATGATTTTCTCTTTGTGCAGATCAGCAGGTGTGCCCATTTGGCACATTGACCAGCTCAAGACCCCGCCAGGAAATGTTGACATCGGCCTCATCAGGGATGAGGCCAATGAGTTGGCCCCACGCAGAGGGCCCCGTCCAGAGGTGGCCCCATTTGGTGAGAACCTGGCCGACACCGTAGAGCATGCTCATGATGCTTCCCGTGCTGCTTCTGCACACACTGACACTACTCCGGTCGAGTCTATCCCGGGTAGTAGCACTGCCCCGAGCTCCTATCGCTCGGCTCCTTCTGCCACTCTGGTCATACTTGCTCGGGTCCAGAAACTTGAGGCACAGATGGCTACTCTTCTGCATCACATCCAGCCGTGGATGCAGAAGACTATTGCTGAGGCAGAGGAGCGCATGGAGCGCAAGATGGTACAGCACACAGAGAGGCAGATTGCCGAGGTACACCAGCGCTTAGACGCATTTGAATTACGAGTACTAGCCCGACCAGCCCCTCTGGTGGACATGTCGACCCTCCAGGCTGCGGTTGCGAGTCTGCGGGTGGATCTTGATATGATTTAGAGGCGAGGGTGCCCGAGTCTGAGGCCCCTTCTGCGGAGCCTGCCGATGACACCGTGATGGCTGCCCTGTTTACCACTTCTGATGTTCCACTACCTCCCCCACGAGAGCATGTCAAGAAACGCAGGGGTCGAGAGGAGGATGAGGCTAGGGCGAGGAAGAAGGAGCGCCGTGAGATGAAATCTGCGAGGAAAGCCTCGATTGCTGATGAGGAGGCCCGTAGGTTGAGGGCTGTAGAAGTAGCTGCCGGGGCGTCTAGCTCCAAAATTGTAGATTTTGTGGGAGGCACTACTGATGGTGCTGTGGATGCTGAGGACATTACTGAGGATGTCCATACTACGCAGGGAGCGGGTTCCGGGGAACCGGACCCACCAGCTTGCTGATCACCGGCGCTTAGCGCCTCAGGTTTGCTTCACTTACCCTTTTACGTAGTTTAACTTTTCTATGCATTGGGGACAATTGCATATTTTTTTTTGTATGGGGTGGGGTAAATGGAAAGTGAACGCTTGGGTGAATTCTGAGTAGCCCAAGTTCACGATCCTCTTTTGGGGTTTTCTTGCCTGTGTTCTTTTTCCCCAAAAGACTGATTATTTTTATTGTTGAACCGGCATGTCATATCTTATGTACACAGTATAAATCTGAAGCATGATGGCTAATATAAATGTGATATCTCGATAATCATTTGCATGACTAGGCATAGTAAGTGATAATTGTGTGGTTTGAAACATGAAACAAGGATACACTTCTGCATGATCCTGAATCTAAGATTTGAACTAGGTGTCTAATATCTGGGAATGCAAGGAATGTCATGTGAGTGTGAGGTGAATTCGAATGACCACCATTAATACTGAGCTAGAACTTGCCTGGTTAGTCCTACTAAAAGTGAGTCAAAACAATCACTTAGGAAAGGATCATAGGCCCTTGTTCGAAATAGTCAATCTTGAGCCTAAAAATAACAGAAAACCAAATGAAGTTAATCCCTTTTTGATCCAAATGAATTGAGCCTAAACTAGATCTTTCTTTTTTACCCCAAATGATCTTCTCTGGGAACAATGTGTTGGCCCTGGTCCCTCCTTGGACATGTGCACCTCAGTTTATGCCAAAAGCATAAGTTGAGGGTGGCTAATGCAGAAAGCAACCTTATTTTGGCCCTGACCCAACCATGGGTATTGTGAACCTTGACTCATGGCAAAATCATGAGTTGAGGGTGGCTGCTATAAGGAAAACCACGGAAAGTGGGGTTGAAAGAATGAAGAGAAAGGAAGAATAAAACAGAAGTGACTAAAAAAAAATATAATAAAAAGCAAAATAAACACAAGAAAAGAGAAGAGTCACTTACACATAAGGATAAGAAAGGGAAAACAGCAAAGTGAAAAGAAAATTGAGTAATAGGGCGAAATAAGAATGATAAAAAGGAGGTTTGCTTAGCTGATATGTCAAGGAGGGCAACAAGTCACTAAAGTATACCTAAATACACCCTACCTGACCCTGAGCCTATGTTACAATCTAAAAAAAGTCCTATTGTGATCCTAAGTGCGTATGAGGAACTTGAAGTAGTGAAAATAAGGGCAAGCCTATGGCAATATGTATAAATGAGTGGTGAATTTGTTCTGAGAGTGAGTGTCGAAACGTGATCCTTATACTCAAACTAAAATCATTGTGTGAAAAATGAGGATGTTATTTGAAGTGAGGACAGGAGTTGTAATACCAGAAATATTAGCATCTCGGTGAGAAATTGAAGAGGATAGGCATCATTGCGTAGTAAATCTGGGTTATGGTTTGATTCTACACAAATCAATGCCTAATAGTGAGACCATGCATGAACATAATGAGAATAATCGAGATTGATAGCCAAATGATTGCGGAAGTTAAAATATGGATACTTTTGTACAAAGAATTTGTAGTGAGTCATAGTGCGTCGCTTGAGGACAAACAACGAATTTAAGTTGAGGGTGTTGATGTACCGTGGTTTCACGGTATTTCTAATACTTTTTCCTTAAGTTTAGTGTGTGTCGAGAGCCTTTTTGTGTTGATTTTGATATAAGTTTCTCTTTGTTTGCAGAAAATCTGTCTAAGGAAGAACGCGGGAGTTTTTGAGAAAGAATTGCAGAAGAGACCACCTACGGAGCCTATGATGGTCCGTCGTGGCTGTGACGGTCCGTAGGTGGCATCGTAGTGAAGGAAGAAGTTGCTGAAGGAAATTTGGGGAAGTCTGACCAAGTGTGGGATTACGGAAGTTCGTGACGGACCGTCACAGATACGACGGTCCGTCCTGCATGTTCGTCGTAATTATCAGAGAGTAATCCCAGTACCCAAAATTCCAAAGTTCAAGTGTTTTGGAACGAAGACCCTCGACGGGCCGTCATGCTTGCAACGGTCCGTCATACCTGTCCGTCGAGGGGAATGAAGAAAGCAACATGAGAAGATGTGAAGTATGGGACGACAGAGGCTATGACGGTCCGTCGTGTCCATGATGGTCCGTCACGTGGTCCGTCGACCCAGACGCGTTTGGACAGATTTTTAGTAAATAGAATCCTTATTTGATTAGGTTTTTGTTTTTCTTATAAATAGTTGGAAAAACCTCATTTTGGGGGTTAGACTTTCTGGATAATTTTTAGTATATAGTTCTTCGATTATATTATTAAACTCTCGATTTTGGGAATTAAGATATTTTCCGGGAATTGATTGTTGTGGATTTCGTTGATTAATCAAGTTAAATTCTGGGAAATTATTCGTTTTCATAAAAGTAAGTACATGAACTCTTCCATTAACGATATGAATTGTGTAATTACGAACATGGGTAACTAAACCTCATAGCTAGGGTTGTGGGAACCATGGGTGAATAACAAGGTAGTAATCTAACTTCAATAACAATTTCTAGAGTGGTGTCTTGCATGTATTGATAATTCTTTCATTTAGAATTCTTTTTAACGGTGGCCAACGTTAGAACTCGCCTTAATGCTACTTGCCGGACCAAGGAGGTAGATAATAGGAAAAGAATTATCAACATAGATTTAGTGTAGACTATCTAATAGACTAGTATTGGTTGGTACGAGTTAATAGCTTAGTCAAATACCGAATACAATGTTTAATATGAGGTAAAGATAAGGGTTAGTATAGCAACACACGTAGCCGGACCAAGGTGCGGAGTGAAATTCTCTAGATGCCGGACCAAGGATTTAGAGATACATAACTTATCACTTTACATGCAAGATATCAGGATAGAACTGTTAAAGTTAGATTTACCAAGTTACTTTTACAATTTGATTAAACTTCGAAAGTTGAATTTGTTAGTTGTTCGATCTTATTTAATTAATCATTTTCATTAATTTAGAATTAAAACCCCCCTTTTTGTCTTTTAGTTTTTTTGGAAAACAGTTGGCTAAATAATAGTAATAATACAATAAAGTTAAGTCTGAACTATTTTCCTTGTGGGATCGATCCCAACCTCATTAGTTGGGTTCTTTACTTGATACGACCGCTTTACTTCTTATTTGAGAAGTAAGTTTGAGCGTATCAATTGTCGTACTCCCAAATATTTGGTAGAGCTTTATCAAGAATCGCTAAAGAAGAAAGATAAAATCCCGAGGCAAATTTTATCTCTGAAAATCAAGTTGACATCACGCACTTGGATGTAGCAGATTTCTTCGCACATCCTGAAGAAAAGATAGATCACTTAATTGGTGATGGTTCTGTGAACATGGAAGAGTGATTTTTTGTTATTTTATTTATTTATTTATTTATTGGTAGAAATATTAATAAATTTCATGTAATGATAGTGGTTTACATGAGTATTAGTATTTTAAATTAGTTTAGTCATATTTTTATAGTTCATTAGCTTATTCCATCTTAATTAAATAATATATATTTTTCATTAATTTATTTATATGATTCTAATATGATAGTGTTAGTCAAATACTAAACTTTATCACGTGTTTATATTATATTAGGTCTTTAACTTGATCTAATGTTAAAAACATACATTCTGTTATTAACTAGGATTTATCATGTGTTTGTATTATATTAGGTCTTTAACTTGATTTAATGTTAAAAACATACAGTCTGTTATTAACTAGGATTTATCATGTGTTTGTATTATATTAGGTCTTTAACTTGATCTAATGTTAAAAACATGCAGTCTGTTATTAACTAGAATTAAATAATAATTTTATTTTATTTTCCTAACAACTCGTTTTTGACTTAGAGGAAACAATAAATAAAGACTCAATTTCTAATTTAATTATTAATTTATTACTTTGAATATATTGTACCCTTTTGACAACACTAATATTTAATATATATTTTTTTTGTGTATGTCATCTCATGTGAAGATATGGATAATTCTAAAAATATATTATCGAAATATGAAGACATTTGCTTGATTGATTCTGGTACAACACATACGATATTCAAAAATAAGAAATATTTTTCTCATTTAAGTATGGGCAAAATAAATGTTACTACAATTTTCGGTAGTACTAATATGATTGAGGGTTTTGGAAGAGCCATTGTAATTTTGCCCAAGGGAACTAAACTCATCATTAATAATGCTATGTTTTCTCCAAAATCTAAGAGAAACTTGTTGAGTTTTAAAGATATCCGTGAAAATGGTTATCATATCCAATCAATGGATGAAATAAATCTTGAATATCTTGGTATCACCAAGAATGTCTCTGGGCAGACATGTGTTATAGAAAAGTTCCCTGCTTTATCTTCTGGATTGTATTGGACAAAAGTTAGTGCAATTGAGGCACATTTTATAGTAAATAAGAAGTTTACTTATTACAATACATTTGTACTTTGGCATGATCGTCTGGGACATCCTGGGTCAATAATGATGAGACGAATTATAGAAAATTCGAATGGACAGCCATTAAAGGACCTAAAAGTTCTTTTAAATGGTGAATTTTCTTGTACTGCTTGTTATCAAGGCAAGTTAATTGTGACACCATCACCAACGAAAGTTGAGATTGAGTCCCCTGCGTTCTTGGAACGTATACATGGGGATATTTGTGGACCTATTCACCCACCTAGTGGGTCATTTAGATACTTTATGGTTCTAATAGATGCTTCTTCTAGATGGTCTCATGTGTGACTATTGTCATCTCGTAACTTGACATTTGCAAAATTATTGGCAAAAATAATAAGGTTAAGGGAACACTTTCTTAATAATCAGATTAAGTCCATTCGTCTTGATAATGCTGCAGAGTTTTCATCCCAATCATTTAATGATTATTGTTTAGCAATTGGAATAAGAGTTGAACACTCCGTTGCTCATGTTCATACTCAGAATGATCTCGCTGAGTCATTAATTAAACGTCTGCAATTAATAGCAAGACCATTGCTTATGAAAACTAGGTTGCCCACTTCTGTGTGGGGACATGCAATTTTGCATGCTGCAGCACTTATTGGTCTCAGACCGACAAGTTATCATAAAGTTTCTCCATTGCAATTGGTTATGGGTCAAAAACCTAATATATATCATCTAAACACCACCAAATCGCACTAAGATGGGCCCTCAAAGAAGGTTAGGAATATATGTTGGATTTGAGTCACCCTCCATTATTGGCTATCTTGAACCATTGACTGGAGACATGTTTACTGCTCGATTTGCAGATTGTCGGTTTGATGAGACAGTTTTCCCAAAATTAGGGGGAGAAAATAGTGAAATAAAACGAGAAATTTTGTGGAAAAATTTATCATTGTCTCATCTTGATCCATATTCTTCTACTTGTGAACAAGAAGTAAAAAAGATTATTCATTTGCAGAAAATTGCAAATCAAATGCCAGACGCATTTATAGATTTGAAAAGGATTAGTAAAGGATTAGTAAATCACATATTCCTGCAGAGAATGTCCCAATTCGAATTGATGTCCCTATAGGACCATCCACTAGTGTCATAGCTAATGAGTCAAAAGCACACTTAAAGAGTGGTAAACCATTGGGTTCTAAGGATCAAAATCCTAGAAAAAGAAAGATTAAATGTCAAGATGACACTATGAAAGAATTTCATATGGAAGTTCAAAATTTGAATAAGTCTGATATTCATGAAAGAATCAATGAACTTGAAACTCAAGGAAATAATGAACTATCCATAAATTTAAGAGATGTTGAAACTAATCTGAATCGATCAGAAATAGTGATTGATTATGTCTTTGCATATAATGTTGCAAAAAATATCATGCAAGATAATGAGGATCATGAACCTCAATCTGTTATAGAATGTCGATAAAGAAATGATTGGCCAAAATAGAAAGAAGCAATTCAATCAGAGTTGAATTCACTAGCCAAGCGTGAAGTTTTTGGACCTATAGTTCAAACACCTAATGGTATTAAACCTGTTGGTTACAAATGGATTTTTGTGCGGAAAAAAAATGAGAAAAATGAAATACAAAGGTATAAAGCACGCCTTGTGGCACAAGGATTTTCTCAAAGGCCTGCCGTCGATTATGAAGAGACATACTCACCCATTATGGATGCAATAACATTGCGTTATCTCATTAGTTTCACAGTCCATGAGCAACTTGAAATGCATTTGATGGATGTGGTTACAACCTACCTTTATGGATCACTTGATAATGAGATATACATGAAAATTCCTGAAGGATTTGCGATGCCTAAATCATGTAATTCAAAATCTCGAGAAATGTATTCAATTAAATTGCAAAGATCATTATATGGTTTGAAGCAATCTAGACGCATGTGGTATAACCGTCTTAGTGAGTATTTAATTAAGAAAGGTTATACAAATGATGCAATTTGTCCATGTGTCTTTATAAAGAAAACAATATCGAAATTTGTTGTACTTGCTGTTTATGTTGATGACATAAATCTTATTGGAACTCCAGTATAGCTTCAAAAGGCAATTGATTATCTAAAGAACGAATTTGAGATGAAAGATCTCGGAAGGACAAAATTATGTCTTGGTTTGCAAATTGAGCATTTGACAAATGGTATTTTTGTTCATCAATCTGCCTACACAGAAAAAGTGTTGAAAATATTTTGTATGGATGAAGCGCATCCATTAAGTACTCCGATGGTTGTTCGTTCACTTGATGTGAATAAGGATCCATCCCGACCTCAAGAAAAGGATGAGGAAATTCTTGGTTCTGAAGTACCATATCTTAGTGCAGTTGGTGCACTAATGTATCTTGCTAATACTACAAGGCCTGATATAGCTTTTGCTGTTAATTTGTTAGCAAGGTATAGTTCTGCTCCTACTAGGAGATATTGGAATGGGATCAAACACATTTTACGGTATCTTAAAGGAACAATTGATATAGGCTTATTATATTCTAATAATTGTAGCCCCAATCTTGTTGGTTATGCTGATGCAAGATATTTATCTGATCTACACAAAGCTCGATCCCAAACAGGCTATATGTTTATATGTGGGGGGACTGCCATATCTTGGAGATCTACAAAGCAGTCCATCGTAGTCACTTCATCTAATCATGCTGAAATAATAGCTATTCATGAAGCAAGTAGAGAATGTGTGTGGTTAAGGTCTATGATACATCTCATTCGAGAGAAATGTGGTTTGGAGTGCAATAAAGTACCCACCACTTTATATGAAGATAATGCAGCATGCATAGCACAATTTAAGGGAGGATTCATAAAAGGAGATAGAACAAAGCACATTTCATCAAAGCTTTTCTATACACACGAACTTCAAAAGAATGGTGATATAAATGTGCAACAGATTCGTTCAAGTGACAATGTGGCTGATCTATTCACCAAGTCATTATCAACTGCAACTTTCAAGAAGATGGTGCACAAGTTTGGAATGCGAAGATTCAAGTCTCTGGATTGATGTTCTTATTAGGGGGAGTTAATACGCGCTGTACTCTTTTTCCCTTACGAGGTTTTGTCCCACTGGGTTTTCCTTGTAAGGTTTTTAATGAGGCAGCATAGATGCGTATTAATAGATATGTGTACTCTTTTCCTTTACTAGAGTTTTTCTTTTCTTAAAGTTATTTTTAAAGGTTTTTGACGAGGCACATCATCTATGAATTAGACATTCAGGGGGAGTGTTATAAAGTATTTGTATTATAATGAATGTCTATCATGTGGAGTCCTTTTAGGATATGGTTAAAAGTCCTACTTGGGGACCAAGTTAAATTTCCCCTATAAATAGAGGACTCCTCTTCATTGTAAAATCATCCCTCAAGAGAAATAATAAGTCTTCTATTCTCTTTATTTTCTTCTTCTTATTCTATAGTTTCATAACAGTTTGTTAATTAATTATAATATTGTTGGTTATAAGGAGTTTAGGGAGGAACTTTTAATGGTTGTAAAATCTGCACTTATTACCTTAGGAGACAATACATAGTGAAAACCAAATTGTAAGGTTAAAGGTTAGATGAGGGTAGTTAGTGATAGGACAGATCAAGTCAGAAATTATAAAATTTATGCAGGATTGGGGTTTGGTTTCCGTTTCGTATAGTGAGGTGCAGATAGGAGTTTCAAAAAAAAAAAATTATTCTTTTTATTCACATAAAATAATGATTTCCATATAGTGGTACTTACTAGTACTTGTTTTTAAGGATTTTTTGTTTTTTCGATTTTGTTAGTTATTTTTTTGGATTCAAATTAATTTGCTGCCAATGAATTCCAATTGGTTGCCAGTGATAGGTCCCTTTTATTTATTTGGAATTTAGTAGATTCTTTTTTTTGAAAGTTAGGCATATTTGGTACAAAAATGGATTTTTGAAAATGGGTAACGTTGCCGATTCCATGTGCTTTGTCTGGTGCTGTTAAATTGGTGGAATTGATTCTTATTATATTTATTTTATCAAATTAAGATACCAGTTTTGATACATTGAGATAGATAATTACTTATTAGGTATATATTATATAATTCAACATTGAATTTTAGGGTATTTGGAGAGATTTAGTTCAATTCTTGACTTAAAATTTAGCAAATATGATAATTTTGGAATATAAATTATATCAAGATTTGGAGCTTGGTTAGAGATATGAGTGGTTTTAGGGTCTATGATAGACATAATAATTTGAATGCCTACAAACTCGCTTACATAAAAATATTGCAAAATTGATAGATTGGGAACGTTTCGAAACTTTGCGAAAAGAAAAGGAAAATTCTTGAAGATTCGTGGCACGAGGTTCAACATTTAAGGTATGTTAGGACTTTTTAGACTTATTGAAGGATGTTTTCCTAATTAAATATTTTTAAAAAATGGAATAGACAAGGATGGGGGTCTCGTATCAATGGTGTGACGAGCATTGGTATGAGTACCAGTGTTATAAAAGGGAAAGTTACTACTATAGAATGTGAATTGTAATGTGAGAATGCCAAAGCATATGGGAATTAGCTGATATATTATTGACTTGAAATCCTTGTGTGATTGTGTTTTCTTTATTTCACCCGTATAGTTGTGATAATTGAGGTGGTTATGTTGCTGATATTGATTGATTGGGATGCATCATCATCCCCTTTATTGAAATAATATTGTGTACATGCAATGACATGATATTGAGTATAAGTTGGGCACGTGGAAATCGTCCGTGCTGGGGATGGTGAGATGTTAAGATTGTAATTTGGGCACGTGGAGACCGTTCGTGCAGAAATTGTTTGATATCATGATAGTGTGTTGAGATTTTCCGCACAGACACGTGGAGATCATCCGTGTCGGTATATGGATCTCGCGAGTCCCCCAATGGTCATGAACTCTCGATGTATTTCTGAGGAGTATCATGTATATACAACTGAGAGAGTAATGGGTATTCTAAGATATATCATTTCATGGTATCATATTGCATTGCATCTCATGACATCCTTCATTTTTGATGATTATGTGTTTTATTTGGTGGTAAAATACTTGATTACCTCTATTTGATGAAACTTGACTAGTAAGTGTAATATAGACTTGTATAATTAAAGAATTAATTTTTCTATAAAAATTGCCGTCACTACTTCTTCGTTGTCGGTCAATGAGATATACTGGGTACACGTGATTTTGTACTCATACTACACTTGTTGCACTTTTTGTGGTCCAGATTCAATTTCGAGTATGAGCACATCTCGTGGAGCAAATTGAGTCCGAGCTTGGAGTGTCTTGGAGTTCCTTGGCCCACACCTCCTTCTATCATTTACTTGTTCTATTATATTAGTATTCAGACAGAATATCCCTTATGTTGAATTTGTCATTTCAGTTTCAGACTTGCATCGTATTTTAGAAGCTCTTGTACTTATGACACCAATTCTTGGGTGGTATTTTTAGCTTTTCGCAATTCGTACTTATAAAGAGCTCTTAGTGTTTACTTTTTCTCACTATTTAGTTAAAATAGGTAAAATATGTTGGGTTGGCTTACCTATTGGTTGGGAACATAGGTGCCATCACGACTTGTGAATTTGGGTCGTGACAAATTTGGTATCAGAGCACTAGGTTCATCGGTCTCACGAGTACAAGAGCAATGTCTAGTAGAGTCTTGTGGATCGGTATGAAGACGTCCATACCTATCTTCGAGAGGCTATAGGACATTTAGGAAAAAATATGTTCTTTCATTCCTTATCGTGCACACTTAACCTTATTGAAATTCTAATCTTGATATCTCATTCTCTCTCAGATGGCGAGGACTCATACATCGGCAAGTGGTGGTCAAGAGCCTATTCCTGCGCCTGCTTCTGGGAACACTATCCGAGGTAGAGGCAGGGGACGAGGTCGAGGTCGAGGTAGGGGTAGGGGTCGTATTGCAACACCTGTGAAAGGTCAAGTACCAATAGCTACCCAGGGCCGTGATAGGACCGTACCTCCTGATGCTGTTATTCATGGGGATGTGCAAGATCGTGTCGAGGGGGATGGGACAGCTCAGGCTCCACCCAGTACTATTGCCACCCCAGTGCTTCAAGATACATTGGCTCGTATGTAAGGAATCCTAGAGGGTATGGCTCATGTATGAGCTTTTCCTGTCACTTTTGATGGCTCACAGACCCGTGTTGGAGGTCAGACTCAAGATCCGATAGTTGATCCAGATTCTCAGACTCCCAAGACTCAGCCAGCTGCTGCTGTAGCTCCTCGTTAGGATAGTATGGAGTTTCCAGATATTGCATCACATTTGGCGAACAGGCCTTCTATGACCATCGATGAGCAAAAGATGTTTGGGAGGTTCAGATCAATGAATCCTCCAACTTATACTGGTGACTTAACTGAGGATGCTTATGAATTTATAGTTAGTTGTCATGAGAGGTTGCATAATCTTGGATTAGTGGAGTCTCATGGAGTTGACTACACAATGTTTCAGATGACTGGCTCTGCCAAGCAGTGGTGGAGGGATTATATTAGTAGTACGCCATATGTATCCCCTTCATCATCCTGGACTCAGTTTACTCAGGTATTTCTATCCAAATTCGTTCCACGCAGTGAGAGGGAGCGCAAGAGGGCCGAGTTTGAGGGTTTATAGCAAGGTGGTATGTCAATTGCACATTATGAGGGTAAATTTCATGCCTTGGATAGGCATGCTTCGATGATACTTTCCACATAGGCTGAGAGAGTGAGAAGGTTTGTTAAGGGACTGATTATTACGATTCGTCTAGGAGTTTCTCAGGTTTCTACTTCTGGTGTTCCTTTCTAGAAAGTGGTAGATGCTGCTAAGGAGTTGGAGATGATTCGACGTGAGGGATTTGAGCATCTTGAGGGTAAGACGACACGTTATTCAGGTGATTATGGTGGTGCTCCGCCTAGGAGTTGAGATTACGTAGGGAGAGGTTATCACTCTCAGTCCAGCAGACCCATTCATGCTGCTATATCAGCGTCTGAGGCTGGTTACTGAGCGCATAGTTCTTTGATCTTAGTGCATACTTCATTGGGTTCATCTGCTAGACCTGTAGTTCGTGGAGGGCATTCTGGTCATTCAGGTTCCTCTCATCAGCCTGCGTCTCGTAGGGGCTGTTTTGAGTGTGGTGATATGGGACACTTTGTGAGAGACTGCCCTAGGACCAGACGTGGTGGCTTACATCAGGGTTCTCAGGCTTCGACTTTCAGGTATGCACAACCTCCAGCTAGGGGTGGCTCACAGAGTGGTACAGGTGGTTCTTCTTCAGGTAGAGGTGGTTCTCCTTCTGGTCTAGGTGGTGGTCGCAGAGGTTCACAATCTGAGGGAGGTCCTCACTGTAATGCTTTTCCGGGTAGGCCAGAGGCTGAGGCTTCAGATGCTGTTATCACAGGTATTATTCCGGTTTGTCATCGACCAACTACTATATTATTTGATCCAGACTCTACTTATTATTATGTGTCCACATATTTTGCTCCTAGTCTGATATATTATGTGAGTCTCTTGATTAGGTGATACATGTTTCTACTCCTGTCGGGGATTCTGTAGTTGTAGATCGGGTGTATCGATTATGTATTGTTACCTTGATGGGGTATGACACTCATGAAGATTTAAAGGTCTTAGATATGATAGATTTTGATGTGATTCTTGGTATGGATTGGTTATCTTCTTACCACGCAATTTTAAATTGCCATGCCAAGACGATCACTTTAGCTATGCCTGGAATTCCTATAGTAGAATGGAGAGGTTCTCTTAGGCACCCTCCTAAGGGTGTGATATCATTTCTTAAGGCTCGTCAGGTTGTACAGAGATGATGTTTGGCTTACTTGACACACATTCGAGATACTAGTGTTGAGACTCCTATGCTTGAGTCTATTCCAGTGGTGAGTGAATTTTCAGAGGTATTCCCAATCGATTTACCAGGTCTTCCACCATATCGTGATATTGATTTTTGTATTGATGTGGAGCCAGACACTCAGCCTATTTCCATTCCTCTTTATCGTATGGCACCGGCTGAATTGAAAGAGTTGAAGAAACAATTGCGGGATTTGTTGAGCAAGGGTTTTATTAGACCGAGTGTATCTCCGTGCTCCAGTGTTATTTGTGAAGAAGAAAGATGGATCTATGCGTATGTGTATTGACTATCGACAGTTGAACAAGGTAACCATCAAAAATAAGTACCTGATACCTCGTATTGATGACTTATTTGATCAGTTGCAGGGTGCTTCAGTTTTCTCCAAGATTGACTTGAGATCTGGCTATCATCCGCTGAAGGTTAGGGCGGAGGATATCCCTAAGACAACTTTTCGAACACGTTATGGCCATCACGAGTTTTTGGTGATGTCTTTCGGATTGACTAATGCCCCCAACAACTTTTATGGACTTGATGAATGAAGTGTTAAGACCGTATTTAGATTCCTTTGTTATTGTCTTCATAGATGATTATTGATATACTCATGTAGTAAGGAGGAACATGAGCATCATTTGAGGATTGTGCTTGGGATTCTGAAAGAGAAGAAGCTTTATGCAAAATTTTCAAAGTGTGAATTTTGGCTTAGCTCGGTAGCATTCTTGGGACATGTAGTGTCCATGGAGGGTATTATGGTGGATCCTAAGAATATTGAGGCAGTTAGGGATTGGGTCAGACCTGCTTCAGTTACTGAGATTCGGAGTTTCTTAGGCCTTATAGGTTATTATCGACGGTTTGTAGAGGTTTTCTCATCCATTGCATCTCCATTAAATAGATTGACACTGAAAGAGGTGACTTTTTAGTGGTCTGACGAGTGTGAGGTTGGTTTCTAAAAGCTCAAGACTTTATTGACTACTACTCCAATTTTGACCCTACCCGTGGAGGGAGAGGGTTTTATTGTATATTGTGATGCTTCTCGGATGGTCTTGGTTGTGTATTGATGCATAAGGGAAAGGTGATAGCTTATGCTTCGAGGCAATTCATGATTTAGAGTTGGCGAATGTTGTGTTTGCATTGAAGATTTGGAGGCATTATTGGTGTGCATTGTAAGGTGTTCACGGATCATCGTAGTCTCCAATATATATTCAAACAGAGGGATCTCAATTTGAGGCAGCGGAGATGGTTGGAGTTGATCAAGGACTATGACATGACTATTCTTTATCATCCAGGCAAGGCAAATGTTGTAGCAGATGCCTTGAGTCGGAAGGCGATAAGTATGGGTAGTCTAGCCATGTTACAGGTTGGCGAGCTCCCTTTAGCTAGGGATGTCCAATCCTTGACCAATAGCTTTGTGAGACTTGATATTTCAGAATCTGGTAAGGTGTTGGCTTATATGGAGGCTAGGTCATCCTTGTTGGAGCAGATTTGGGCTCAACAGTTTGATGATGGTGATTTATGTAAGATTAGGGACAAGGTGTTAAAAAGAGAAGCCAAGGCTACAATTCTTGATAGTGAGGGAGTTTTGAGGATTAAAGGTCGTATCTGTGTTCCTCGGATGGGTGATTTGACTAGATTGATCATGGAGGAGGCCCATAGTTCGAGGTACTCTATTCATCCGGGGGCTACTAAGATGTATCGTGACTTGGAGCAACATTATTGGTGGTGCCGTATGAAGAGGGACATAGTAGATTTTGTATCCCGGTGTCTGAATTGTCAACAAGTGAAGTATGAACACCAAAAGCCTGGATGTGTGACTCAGAGGATGCATATACCTGAGTGGAAGTGGCAGCGTATTGCTATGGACTTTTTGGTAGGATATTCACCTACCTTGAGTAAGTTTGATGCTATATGGGTCATTATGGATCGACTGACTAAGTCTGCACACTTTGTACTAGGTCAAACTACCTATAATTCAGGGAAGTTAGCCAAAATATATATTCGAGAGATAGTTCGTTTGCATGGGGTTTCTATTTCTATTATTTCAGATCGTGGCACCCAATTTACATCTCATTTCTGGCGGTCTATGCAGAAGGAGTTGGGCACTCGGGTGGATATTAGTACATCCTTTCACCCTCAGCCTGATGGTCAGTCTGAGTGGACTATTCAGGTTTTTGAGGACATGATGCGGGCGTGTGTGATTGACTTTGGTGGTCACTGGGATCAGTTCTTGCCATTAGCGGAGTTTGCTTACAATAATAGTTATCATTCGAGCATTGAGATGACACCATTTGAGGCTTTGTATGGTAGGAGATGTCGATCTCCAATTGGTTGGAAACATAGGTGCCATCACGACTTGTGAATTTGGATCGTGACAAATTATCATATGAGTTACAGGAAGCTGATGATCATGAAAGTTACAAGAACTAATGGTCATATAAGTTACAACAATAATTAGTCATCTTCAACCACAATTTATACCCACTAACATATGCACTTAATATTTTATTTCAATAATAAAATGCATATACACCAACACCATATTTATATTTGAAAAATGTTATGAAAATATTTTTTAATAAATTTTGCATATTCTTAAAAAATAAATATATTTACATACATGTAAGGTTATTCGGTTTGACTCAAGAATTTTTTGATTTTTTATAAATCAAAAAGACCAACTCAATTGTTTGGGATGATTATACACTTAAATAAAAGTCCATAATTTTATTTTTAAAATGATGTAGCTAGTTAGAAGACCATTAAAAATTACATTGTGTGATAATTATCTCCCTAACCCAATTACTTAAAATAGAAAATCTCAGAATAATTCACAAGTATAATTCGAAAGAAACATTTTGTAGAGTTTTAATTAGGGGTATAAAAAAATATGAAAAACCAAACTGACCGAACCAATTTCATTTATATCATATTTTTAATAAAATCGTGAATTTTATTTGAGTGTATGTAACAGCCTAAAATATTTTTTTAAGCTAAGACTCAAATTATGTTTCGTTGTGAGTAATATTTTCGAGGAATTTAAAATTTCTTAAGTATTAAGGCCAGTTACTAGATATAGCACCTTGAGTTCCAAAAAGAATTAAAGAGAATTTATTCAAGTCATTCATTAGTTCTTTTAAGTTTTGAGTGAACTTCAAACAACCATAACTTTTAGCACGAGATGAGTTAGAAGACCCGTAAGATAACAAAAGAAAGGTCTTGGAATCCTCTTTCCAATGCAGCCAAATTTTTGAGCTTGTTGAGAGAGATATGCCGCCTCGAAGTTGGACTGTCTAATTAAGGAAAGCTACCCAAAAATATGAAGGGTATTTTGGTATTCCTTACCCAATCAGCTTAAACGAATTTTAGTAATTTTTTGGGGACAAATATGACTTGGGTTAGTTTTAATAAATCCAAATACACTCAGGGTTTTAGAAGAGAGTTCATTCAAGTCATTCCTAAGTTCTTTTAAAGTTTTAGGTCAACTGCAAACGACTATAACTTTTAGTATAAGATGAGTTAGGAGACCAATAAGATATATTAAATTAAAGGTATTGGAATTCTCTTTCCAATGCCACCGAGTTTGATAATTTTTGAGCTCATATGAGGGAGATATCCTGTTTGAAGTCGAGCTGTCCAAATAAGGAAAGTTACCCAAAAATATGAGGGTATTTTGGTCTTTTCCTTATTCAATCAGAATTAAGCATTTTTAGTAAGGTTTTAGGAGTCTAAACTTATTGTAATAAGTTTTAGTTATTCCTAAAATACACTTAGTCTTTTTAGGGGAGTTCAAGAAGAGAAAAGAGGAGAAAATTTTCAAAGTTGCAAGCGTTCGTTTAAAAAATTCAAGATTTCGCAAAGAAACTAGTACTTTGAGGTATGTAAACTTCCATTGTTTTAAGTGCGTTCACCCACAAGCTAATCATGAGTGTTTTTTTGAAAATCTATCCATAAATATTGAGTAATTTAAGTTCTTGATGAGTTCTTGATAAGTGTTCTTGAAGTTCCATTCTAAATCTTATTTTGTTGAGATTTTGAGGAGTCCTTGAGATGAAAGTTAGTGATTTGAGGAGAATGTATTCATGAGTCTACATTATCATCGAGATCCTTTATATCATGAATAATAAGTCTAGAGTTCATAATTTAAATTTGAGAAAGAGTTAGGAGTATGTAGTTCAAGAAAATCTTTGAGTTAAATAGTAAATCTTTTGTGATCACCTATCAATTTGAGCTAAGTTTGCTAAGTTTTGAGAAAGTAAGTATGAGAATGAGAAGAATCGCATGCATGAGTTCCATATTGTTATGTATACCCTTGAGTCGATTAGTTCATGGACTTAAATTCCGCACGAACTTCATAAGTTGAGCATCTTTAAAAGGAGTAGTATCTTCAAATTCTAACTCTTGAGTAATGAGTTTCTACTTATTTTGGGATTTTATCACGCCCCGAGCCTACACCCTGTACGTGATCAGCACCAAATGATCATATTTGGCCTTGAGCGAACCCTTGGCCTGACTTACTTAACTCAGAAAAAGACTTATCTTAATTCAATTATAAAACTGGAAACATTCTCATGAGAACTATTTTAAATAATTGTCTTACCCAAAATGACACTTTAGTCTCAACATTTAAACATATGAAATGTAAGATAAGAAGAGACTCAAACTGAACAATCTGACTGACTATCTATCTATAAAGCATCTACAATGACTAGGATGATTGTTGGGACAATCCCCTAAACATTTTATAAGGAAAATACTTAAATCAATAAAGGGTCCTCGGATGCAAGGAGGCTGACCATTGACTCTGGATTCTCAACTGGATCAACGAGGCACTGGATGCTGATTCTGGTTACCTTCGTCTGCATCATAAGACGATGCAGGCCAACTGATATCAGTACATTAAATGTACGAGTATGCGGGTTGGAATGCTAAACAACGACTTAAGCTTGATGAGAATAAAATGAACTTACCTTGGCTCTCCTTAACTCAAGAGATACTCTACTCAATGTATGTATATAAATCAATTTAAAGCACATGCAATATATAAAAAACTTGTAAAATAGTAAAGCAACTTAGTTCATCAAAGAAAATGCAATAGCAAAGTAAACTTTACTTATATATGAAAGTCATATAGTTTATGTGGGAGATTCTCTAACCGACAACCATCACTGTGAGCCTAAATGATGATACAACAATTTACCTCACGTTGCCAAGGACCATCCTATACCTTGCCACCGGTATATGACCTTACTTAACTTAGTGGATCCACCAGCTTAAGTTACGTGATCATCTAAAAAGTATGACCCGTTAATACTCATGATGACTACATGGTTTACATGGAGACTTGAGTTAATATGAACTCTCATCCCCACATCGATGCGCAATACTAATCCTAAAATATTCTTTAGCTCATGCTTTTAAAATAACTTCCTTTCTTTAGGTTGAGATAATTTGCTCAACACTTTAGCTTTAAAAATCTCTCTTGGAATCAATGTTCCCTTTTCTTGTTCAAAACTCTTTTGGGAAATCTTACTTTCCCCTTAACTTAAATGTGAAAACCTTTATAAAATTTTAGAGAATACTTAGTTCCCCTATAACATTGGAGAATAGAACTCAACTCTTACTTTTTGCTTAACATGAAACTTAAGTCTTAGAGAATACTTAGTTCCCTTATAGCTTTTGAGAATTTCACTCAACTCTTTACTCTTTCTTTAACTCAAAACTTGAGCCTTAAAACGAAGTTAAAACGTTTAAATAAGGCTCTTGGAATCTTTAAGAAACTTTACTTTAACTTACTTCATAACTTTAGACTTAACTCCTTAACTTCCTTGACTTTGATCCTAACTTTCTTTGAATTGAATTATGGATTCAAGATTCATGATTCATGTTTATGGATAATTTCATGATTTTTAGATGTACCTTAGAGTATTTGAATCGACTAGTAATAGTAGGTACATCACTTAGGAACTAGTACGAAGAGATAGGGGAAGAAGGGGGTCTCTAGGAGGCCTTGGAGCTCTGAGAGGCGCAGGGCGCCAGAGCTTGACGGACAGACTCTGTCTTGAGGAGTTCTGGATGGCACGACGCGCCAGATCCTGTCAAATAGATACTGTCCTAAGGGTCTTTGGTAGGCGCGGCGCCCTAAGGTCTGACAGATGGGATTTTCTACTTTTCTTCTCTGATTTTCATCTCTAAACCTTCTAAACTTCCATGATCTAACCCCAATCACTTAGGATCACTAATAACCTCAATACCTAATAGATTTGACTCGATTAACAACCCGGAAACATGAATCAAATTGACTAAACAAGAATTCAACAATTGTTCATAAAGAACATCAATGTTCATCAATCAATCTATTGAAACTTCGCTGAATTAAACAAATTATTGTGTACAGAAAGATCTCACATACCTTATAGAGATCACCCTCGACAAATTCTACTCAAAGATCTTGGCGTTCTAGATGAATTCTTGGCCTTTTCTCCTTTCTCCTTCCTCTCTTCTCTTTTCTCTCAAGCCCTAAGCGTATTTCAATTTTCTAAAGCTGACTTTAGGCTTAGTTTTACCCCTAATAAACTCTTAAAACAAATTAGGAAATAGTAGGGTGAAAGACTACTTTACCCTTACTAAAATCCGGATTGGATTTTCCTCAATCTAACAGCACAACTTCCGATAGGCATATCTCCCTCATACAATATCGAAAATGTGCTAACTCGGCGACATTGGAAAGATATTTCCAAGGGTTTTCCAACCATATAAAGAACTGACCCTAACTCATCTTTAACTCATCTTTATCTAGAAGTTATGACCGTTTGAAAATGGGCAAAAATCATTTTTTGAACTTCGAATTTTTTCCTATTCTTTCCAAAATAACTATTCTTAGTTAATTTGTTTAATCCTAGTTATTTCAATTTACGAGATGTTACAATAACTACCCATTGGGAACATTCGTCCTTGAATAAGACTCTTTCACTAAGTTAAGGGTACTAACATCATTTTAGCTCTTCAACAAAAAAAAGCTAATGATAACATGCTTACACGTAGTCTTATATAGTGCTAAGAAGAGAACTTAGTACATTGATCTGCATTCTCTCCGGTTTCAAAGAGGTGTGTATATCTCTTCTTCATATCCTCCTCAGCTTCCCAAGTTGCTTCTTCAACAAATTGGTTCCTCCAAAGGACCTTGACTGATGCAACTTCCTTAGTTCTCAACTTGCAAACTTGACGATCTAAAATTTGGACCGGAATCTCTTCATAGGATAAGTTATCCTTAATCCCAAAATTCCCAGTTGGTAGAATCAATGAAGAATCACTCAAGCAATTCTTCAACATACAAATATGGAATACCGTATGAATCGCTGCTAATTCTTGGGGTAGCTCCAACTCATAAGCAACATTGCCAACTTTTTTGGAGATTCTTCAAGGACAAATATACCGGGTACTAAGTTTCCCCTTCTTACAAAACCTCATAACACCATTCATGGGTGAAACTTTCAAATACACCCAATCATCCACCTCAAACTCTAACGGCCTTCTCCTAATATCTGTGTAGGACTTTTGGCGACTCTGTGTCGTTTTCAAACTCTCTTGAATCACTTTCACCTTCTCCATAGCTTGGTGAACTAGATATGGTCCTATCAACCCTGTTTCACCAACTTCGAACCACCCAATTGGAGATCTACATCTTCTCCCATACAAAGCTTCATATGGAGACATTTGGATGCTCGAATGGTAATTGTTGTTGTAGGCGAACTCAATGAGAGGTAGATGATCATCCTAATTCCCTTTGAAGTCAATCACACAAGATCTCAACATGTCTTCTAAAGCCTGATTGGTACGCACTGCTTGTCCATCTGTCTAAGAATGAAAATGAGTGCTTAAGTTCACCTTTCAACCTAAACCTTCTGGAAGGATTTATAGAATTGAGCAGTGAATTGTGCACCTTTATCTTAAATAATGGAGACTGTAACTCCATGAAGTCTTACTACTTCTTGAATGTACAACTTTGCATAATCTTCGGCCAAATAGTTAGTCCGTAGCGGCAAGAAATGGTCCGACTTTGTCATTCTATCGACAATCACCCAAATAGAATCATGTTGCTTGCGAGACCTTGGAAAGCCTGTGATGAAGTCCATATTAGTCATCTCCCACTTCCATTCTGAAAGTTCTATCTTCTGAGCCAACCCTCCAGGCCTTTGGTGTTCCACTTTAACTTGCTGGAAATTCGAGCACTTGGGAACAAATTCAACAATGTCTCTCTTCATGCCTTCCCACCAATATACCTCTCTCAAATCGCGGTACATCTTGGTGGAACCCAGATGAATTGAATATCTGAAGCTATGAACCTCCTCTAAGATCGTCTCTTGGAGTCCATCCACCCTAGGTACACGCAATCCACCTTGGTACTTTAGCACCCCATCTCCTTCTTGTTCAAAAGCCAATACACTTTGCTTATGAACACTCGCCTTTAAATCAAGCAAAATGGCGTCTTGGTCTTGCTTTTCTTTCACCTCTGGAACTAGTGATGATTCAGCCCCATTAGTCACCACTATCGCTCCTTCAGTGGAATCCATAAGTCTAACTCCTAGACGTTCAAGTGTGTGCACATCTTTAGCTAACTCCCTATTTTTTTTCTTCAACATGGGCGATAATTCCCATGGATAACCTGCTTAAGGCATCAACAACTATATTAGCCTTACAAGGGTGGTAAAGAAGTGAACATATATTGGAGGCTCTTCTGATCAGTAAATATGTCAACATGAACACCATACAAGTAGTGACGCTATATCTTCAAAGCAAAAACTACTACAACCAATTCTAAGTCATGAGTTGGATAGTTCTTCTCATGAACCTTCAACTGTCATAAGCTATAACACTGCCATTTTGCATTAACATACAACCCAAACCAACTCTTGATGCATCACAGTACACTACAAAACCTTGAGTACCTTCTTGTAAGGTCAAAACCGGAGCGGTAGTCAATCTCTTTTTCAGTGCCTGAAAGCTTTTCTCACAAGCTTCAGACCATTGAAACTTGACTGTATTATGAGTTAACTTGGTCAAAGGAGACGAGATAGATGAAAACCCTTCAACAAATCTCCTATAATAGCCAGCCAAACCTAAGAAACTCCTTATATCTGTTGGAGATGTGGGTCTAGGTGTCACATCTGAGAAGCACCCCTAGACGTAATCGGCGTCGTTGTCCTCTTTGAGGACTAAGACTAGCCTTTTAGCATACATCATAAAAATTATAGGTTAAAAATGCGGAAAAATTTAAAACTTTTCATTACTTCTACATGGAGGTTTACATAGACCTCTACATACACATAATATATTCATATCGAGTATACATAGGCACATAAGTATATATAAGATATAACATAGTCTTAAAAGAGTGTCTCATCTCATAACCATCTAACAAGATTATATCAATTTGGGCCTAGCCCATACATCAATGTAATAGAGCCACATATAGGCTATACAATCCGTACTCAAATGAAAAGAGAAAGAACATAAGAGTCTTAAAACTAAAACAACTTCATGAGCTTGATATTGGCATCGCCCTTGAAAAGTGAGGACCTACCCACTTGGATGATTGAGAAATTCCAAGTCTTCTTCAAAGTCGTCTCAAAGGCCTTCAACGACCGGAACCTAATTTTTTTGTGAAAAAGGGAGAAAATCGGGTTAGTACACCACTTGTACTAAGTATGATACCATATTCACATATAAGATCAAATCATGCTAAAAAGGGACCTTTCATGAAAACATGCTATTTACCTTTAGAAATCCTTATGCACATTCAAGAAGACCATATCAATCAGCAAGACATATTCATTAAGTCTAAAGCATGTTCATCACAAGACCAACAATACTAAGTCTAGTCAAGTCAACATGCATATCACATAATTGGATACATAGTCAAAGCAACTCTATCATCAAGTTATAATAGTAACAAGAATAAACAAGAGTTCATTTCAACATAATCCAAGAAAGACAATCACCCATGAATCCTCATTAAGTCAACTAATGCAATGACCAAGCAAAGCCCCATAACCTTACTCAATCAAGTAACCCAACAAGAACCATGACTAATATCCAACTTCATATAGCATATCATTTAAGAATACATATCATTATATTTTAACAATAGAGACCAAATACATGTTCATATGAGCAACCAACATCACATAATGTCATTTACATGTGAGATAATCATATTCTCACCATTTGCATTCATTAGCATATACATACATAAGAACAACCTCTTAAGACTTCCCTCAAGTCTAACTAGTGCAATGTTTAGGTACAGTCCCATACCCCTACCTAGATTAATCTAAACCCCTTAGGTCATCCTAGTTAGAGTTCATTCATAAATTCATTTTACCTTTTGGGAATATCTTTCCTTAATTGACATAGACCATATGAGCTAATATGGAATCCGGTGTCATGGAACCCTACACCGAAGGAAGGTGGACTACTTGCCAAGGTAGTACCAAAACATGAACATAGCAACTACGTGGATCCACTAGCTAGTATTCCTATGGGGCAACATAGTTCAAGAAATAGGAGATATAACACTACAAGAAAATAACTTATTAAAGACCAACATTTAGCGATGAGGTAATAGTCTGGTCCCAAATTGCATATATATAAAGACGAGATATTTTTCTGGTCCCTAAATTCTGCATTTATTTATTGTGTTAGCGAAGGGCTTGGATTTGGTTGCTAAACACATTATAATCTCGTCCCGAATAATGTAGTTCTGTGGGAATAAAACCCACTGAGAACCACAAAAATAAATTAATAGTACCTCTACCCACAAGAACTAAAACCCTTCACCTCTAAAATACCTAAAAATCAACTCTTCCAAATTTCACTCTCAACGTCTGCCGACTCAAATTTCATCATGGGTGAGTTCACCGGTCTCCTACTTCAGTAGTGCTCATTATATCGACAAGCGATGACTGCTAAACCCTTTTGTCCAGCCGGCGGCATGCTTGTATTTTGTAAGCGGGAATGTGGCAGTCAAGTCAATCCAACAATTTTTAATATGTTCATGATTCCATTGTGAAGGTCGAACTTTGTTGGTATCGATTTAGGGTTTTTCTTTACTTCTCTGAATCATTCAACTTTGCCTATTTGACTAATTAATTTAGAAATAATCTTGTATGTTTTTTTAGCCTTTGAATTAGGAATTTGATTTATGTGGTGTGAGTTTTATCATTTTTGGGTTAGTGGGTGATTCAAACTTTTTTTTTATTATTGAATATGAATCACCAACATAAGCAAAAAAATGTGAGCAGAGAATTCATTTTTGTTTAATTTTGCGTGTTATAATTTGTGTTTTGTTGATTTATTTGATATATAGGTTTTCTCTCACATTGAGATTGATTACTGATTGAGGATTTCTGGTAGAATCTTAAGATTCCTTACTTAATTAAGGGCATAAGACGACTAAATTTTCATTTTAGAATATCACTGCTTGGGTTCTGTTGTAGTCCAAGACCTGATACATAAATCTTAGGGTAACTGTAGACTTGGAGTACTGAATAGAGTCTTTAACACCAGCCCACTGTTTAACTATTTGTGGATTACTTCAATCTATGGTCCTGATATTTTCAAAATTTAGATAAAGGCATGTGGATTCTTTTTTTTTAATTGGTACTTTCTTAAGAGGAATGTTAATAGCTAAGGTCTACATGTTGATAGTATTTAAAGTAAGGTAAATGTTGATAGTATCTAAAGATGTGAGTTTTGATTCTACATGCTTATACATTGTGATGTGAGTTTTGATGCTACATGCTTATACATTGTGACACCATTATCTGGGCAAGTGACTTTGTTATGTTACTTGATTTTGTTTATCATTTTTTTTTCACTTTTTTCTTAATCCCAATCTATAATGGTAATATAACTTGCAATTTCAACTTTAGCAATCAGTTTATGGTAATAAATCTAGCATATCATATTTGTATGATATGTAGGATAAGCTTATTTGTTTTGTATGTATTCATATTGAATGTACATCCTTTTCTTTAGATAAAGTACAGTAATGTTTCGATTTACTTGTTTTATCCACGTAAATGAATTCAAAAATTATATTCCTAGGAGTTGCACTCAAGTTTGCTGTAAAAGACATGATTTGATGTCTTTATCGCACCAATAAAGGTTATAACTCTTTGAATTGTGCAAAAATTACCCTAGATCAGTGTCTTAAACACTTTCCTTAGTGCATATTAACATTATGGCCGTTAGAGATAGTTTGATTGTTTTGGTGATTTTCAAAGGAGCTTATCTGTAAGGTAGGATGATAATATTTATTAGAGCAGATGTATACTTTTCCTTGAGTAATTCATAGTAATCTAATTTTAACTAGTGCAATACTTAAACCAACTTAGAGTTGCATGCTGTAAAACAATAAGTATTGAAGAGAATGCCTTTATTTATGTTGTGGATATTTGTTATTTACTGATGCAAGTCCCTAAAATTTGTCTTTGTAGATTTTCTTGAATTCAATATGGATATTTAGTAGTGCTTATATGGTTCTTTTTAGTAGCTCGATGAGGGTAATCACTACTATTATTGATCAGGAAGTCAGGATTTTTTATGCGAAAAGCTTTGCTTGCACCAATCGTTATCATTCCCTTTAGTTTGTGAGTAGCTGACTTTAATTTTTACTTCGAAGTTCCAGAGTTTTTTTGTTTGCTTGTTGGCTTTGGACATTTAATTTTTTATTATTTCATTGCAAAACACCTTTGTTAGCCCCGATGGTAAATTACTTGTAGTCCTTGGTTATATTTCAGAATATCATTTAGTAGATGCTCAAAGTAGAAATGTTAGTGTCGTCTGTATATCTACAATTATCATTTAAGTATACTTGAAAAAATTATTTAATCAAATTTTCGCCGATCTTCATATTATTGTATGGGTAATATATGTATTTTCTTTTATAGGTTTTGATGTTTGATGATTTAGGTATTGAAGATCTTGTATAGACTATACAAAGTTGATTATCATCTTTGGTCAGACTTTTAGAGAATGTATTACAATACATTATATATGAATTTGAGGTGTCGGATTGTGCAAATGATGCTATGACTTTTATGTCATAAATGTACGGCAACTGGGATGTAAATATATTTGTTTGTAGTATATACACAAGTTATATTTATATTATTTTATTCAATCTATTCTCAATAATGTAAATTTTATCATAAGTTTAAGATATTAAACAAAGGAAATTATGAATTAGTTAGGGACCATAATTTATAGTCTGTACAACACAATATCTGAAAATACATTTTTAGGACCAGTAGAATCTGGCCCCTAAATGTCTATAGGGACCAAAAAAGCATGCTAGTATTCTTTAAGTCGCGACCAGCGGTCTCCAAAAGAGTTATACGGGCCAGATTATTGTCGATCGATAAATAGATTTATGGACCAGTATAAAAATCCCGTCGCTATTGATTTTTAGCGAAGAAGCCAATAAGGACGGGTGACGACCAGATGTTTCTAGTCGCTAATGACCGTTAAGGACCAGAATTAGAGTTTTCGCAACTAGATTTCCCTTCATTAAAAGACATTTTTCTTGTAGTGTAATTGGGACCCTCTATATTCTACATGCATTATAGTCTCCAATCTCAAGAGTACATTAGTGATCCTACCTTCCCAAAGTGGGAAGGGACACCCCTCACTCTAGTTCACTCAGTGCTAAGCTAGAGTCCCTTTTAAAATGTCTTTAAGTCTTTATCAACAATCATAGCGTAGTTTAGGTCATAGGGTTTATCCTTGTATAATCATCATCATCATAGCTCAATAATAATTGCATGAGTATAAATCCTTTCATTACAATTCATATAAGTGAGGTTAGCACATTTACATAGTCATTTATGATAAGGCACATTGGTAGTCATCACCATCCTTATAAAATTTACACCTTAGTTAACCTCACCACCATAGTCAAGACATTTCAATTCAACATCAACCAAACCTATCAATCCTACTGCAAGATATACTTCAATGCAACATCATCACTTAATCTCAAGTAACCACAATTGAAGTAAACAATAGGGATCACAAGACTTACCAAGTCTCCTTCATAATTCATCTTCAAGGTCTTACCATCAACCCTTAACTAAACCCAATAGGGGAGTAATATCATCAGACAACAATAACCAACATGATAACAAGGCCAATTGAATCACTACATCATAATTCATCACTAGTTCATAGCTTAAGATAAGAGACTTAGGTCAAATTCATGACATGTTTCATACCCTAAATCAATTACTCAAGAACTAGCATGATAGGCCTATAATTCATCTTAATCTATTCATAATTGATACAATAACATCATAGAATAGTAGCTCAACTAATAACCAAGGCAATTGAACCAACATTATACAATTCATATTAAGATCACAACCTAGGGTTAAGGGGAATAGGTCATCTTCTACAAACTAGACCAATCCATCAAGAGATAACACAATTAAGTTAAAATACATGTTAATCTATTCATATTATCCAAAAGAAATCATAAACAAAGTAATTTATAACATCAATTTCGTATTGGATGAAAACCCACTTGAAAACTCAACTTTTGAAATCACTTTGATGGAACCTTTGAGGAAAGAGGTCTCAAAGGTGAAAGGAATCCCATACCTTACTAATTGATGGAGATTGATGGTGAAATTCGCCCCTTTACATCCCTTGAATCCACCCCTAGCTTGGTCTTCAATGGAGTTCTTCAACTAGAGAGAGAAGGAAGAGAGTTTTGGGTTTGTGAATTGGGAGAGCTTAGGTTAGTCTAATTAGCTTAGGGGCTTTATATAGGTTGTTAATTAACTTAATTAGACCTTCCCTAACCGCTAATTAAACTCCTAACTAATCTAACTAACTAAATGACTTAAATGAAAACATGCAGCAAAATCAGTCATCACAGACGACACCACGATTGACGAATCGTGGGTCAATCGACGACCATTGTGCACCTCCGTGATGCACATCCGTCGTTAAGTTCAGAGACTATGAAAAATGATCCTTCAAAGATTTTGGCTAAGTGACCATCGACGGAGGCAATTGATGCCCCGTCGGTTAGACCACGAGCCGTCTGTGGCATCCATAGGTGACACTGTCCATTGACAGCTTTTGGTCACCTTTGCAAGGGTCATTCTTATGGGACCTTGGTTGGTTTATTGGGGAGTTGTGCCTGGACGTTTCGACAATGAATTAACTCTAATACGTGTTAGAAACCCTTCCACCAATTTTCATAATTTTTCGACTCCTAAAAACTAGTCAAATATGCTAAGGGTCATGGATGTTCTTTGACGTTTTGGTTTCTAGCCTTCCTAAATGACTTATATACATTAAAATAGACCTTCAAACAATGTTTGAACCTTTTGACACCTATATTAGTCTCTAAAACACATCTTAGATTTTCGGAGTGTTACACTAAACCAACTCTGAACTACTTCTATTTTTTGGGTATCAACTCTAATCCCATCACCAGAAACAATGTGGACCAAGAATGCCACGGACTTTCAAAACTCACACTTGGAGAACTTGGCATATAACTCTTTATCTTTCTAAGTCTGCAGAACAATCCTGAGGTGACTAGCATGATCTTCTTTATTCCTTGAATAAATCAGTATGTCATCAATGAAGACGATGACAAACAGATCTAAATAAGGTTTGAAGACTCTGTTCATAAGATCCATCAATGCTGCAGGTGCATTTGTCAAACCAAAGGACATAAAAAGAATTCATAATGCCTATATCTTGTTCTAATAGTTGTGTTTGGAATATCACATTCCCTAACCTTCAACTGATTGTAGCTTGATATAAGATCACTTTTCGAGAAGCAGGAAGCATCCTTAAGCTGGTCGAAAAGATCATCTATCCTTGGAAGAGGATTTTTATTCTTGATGGTTACCTTATTCAACTACCTGTAATCTATACACATCCTAAGCGGACCGTCTTTGTTTCTCACAAATAAGACCGGAGCACCCCAAAGTGAGACACTTGGTCAATAAAATTTGTTGTCTAACAAATCTTTCAATTGTTCTTTCATCTCTTTTAACTCTGCGGGTGCTATTCTGTATGGCGCAATAAAGATAGGATGAGTATCTGGAATGATGTCATGTCGAAGTCTATTTATCTCTCAGGAGGGACTCCGGGTAGATCATTAGGAAAAACTTCTGGGAACTCGTTTACCACATGAACTGACTGAAGGGAAGGTACCTCAGAGCTTGAGTCATTAACTCGGACAAAGTGATATATACACCCCTTTAAAACTAACTTTCTCGCCTTAACGTACGAAATGAAATGACCCTTAGGCACTACTGAACTATTACTCCACTCTATAAGTGGCTTATTGGGAATCTAGAACTTGACAACATGAATTCTACAATCTATTGATGCATAACAAGCATAAAACTAGTCCATACCTTGAATGACGTCAAAATATACCATGTCTAAGATTCTTGTGATTGATGGAAATAGGATAGTCATGATAGACTATTTCCGCAAGATTAGACTCACCAACAGGTGTAGAAACACATAAGGGTTCTCAAAGTTTATCAGGAAGAATCTCAAACTGATTTGCAACAAAAGGAGTTACAAAAGATAAACTTCCTCCTGGGTCTAATAAAGCATAAACATCAAAAGTAAATACTTTTATCATACACATGACAACATCTGACGAGTTCTCTTGCTCTTGGCGGCTATTAATTGCATAGCGACTGTTTGCCCCTCCGCCAGTACCAGAAGTGGTTTCTATAGGTGTAGCCCTGTATGATGGAGCAACTGATGAAGATTGAGCTCTATTGCCCAGATTTCCACCACCTTGCTTATGCTTAGGGCACTCTCTCATGAAATGAACCTCTTAACCACACTTGAAGGAACATGTCTGGCCATCACGACATTTACCGGGGTGGGTTGTACCACACCTACAATATACAGGAGCCCAACTACCTCCTTGTGCCACACTACCTTGAGACTGGGCTGGTCTAGTCTTGAAGTTCTGCGAATTCTGACCATTATACTTACCTCTGTTTCTGGGTGTAGGTGCACTAGCAGATGATGGTGCATGCCCATTTGGTTTCTGAAGTTGTGGTTGACGTGAACCACCCTTCTATTTACCAGACTCATTCCCAGTCTTAGCTTTCTTTTTCTTGTACTCCTCTCTGTCCTTCAGTTTATCCTCTTCAACTTATGTCACATAGACCATTAACCTTGAAATGTCCATGTCCCCAATCAACATTGCAGCCCTACCTTCTTTGCTTGAAGCACGACCTAAGCCAGCTACAAACAAGTTTATTCGGTTTTCCATATCTTTAACCATCTCCGTAGCATAGCGAGACAGTTGGGTGAACTTCAATCCATATTCGTGAACACTCAAGGAGTCCTGTTTCAGAGTAAGGAACTCCCGTACCTTTGCTTCCTTCAATTCCCGGGGGAAAAAACGCCTTAAGAAAGTTTCTTCAAAGAAAGACCAACTCGGATGTGGTGCATCCTCATCTCTGCCCTCTTTCCACTGATTGAACCAAGTACTAGCCACATTCTTGAGTTGATATGCGGCTAGTTCAACTCTCTCAGCATCAATCACATACATCACATCAAATACCTTCTTCAACTCTTCCACAAAGTTTTCCGGATCCTCAGTGGTGCTCAAACCAGTGAAAACTTGGGGGATTCATCCTCAAGAATTCCCTAATCCTCGAAGTGTCACCCCTTCTTGTCGAGCTCCTTTTTATTGCCCGACTTGGTTGGTCACAACTTGACTCAACATCCGGATAGCCTCACGAAACTCACATTGGTGACTTCTCCCTGAGGTTGCACATTCAGTGCATTAGGTACCTTTGGCTCTTCGACAATCCTTCTGGCTAGACGGTCTTGTGCTGCTCTTTGTGGATGTATGATAATCTGAAACACGTGTAAGCACGAATTAGAGGGAAACTTTTTAGAGATAAACTCTAAGGCACGAAAAAGAAATATGAAAGAAGTGAGGGATTCCTAAAAGTTGTAGCCTCCTAATCATAGATGTGGCGCGCTTCACACCGATGACTAAGACTCTACAGACACAGGTTCATAGACTCCCTAGGACTCTTGAACTCTGTGCTCTAATACCAATTTTGTCACGCCCCGAGCCTACACCCTGGAAGTGACTGGCACCCAATGACCATTTCTCGCTTTGAGTGAACCCTTGCCTGGCTTACTTAACTTAGTGGAAGAGTTATCTTAGCTCAATTATAAAATTGAAACATTCTAATGAGAAATACTTTAAATAATTGTATTGGCCAAAATGGCACTTTAGTCTCAACATTTGAACATATGAAATGTAAGATAAGAAGAGACTCAAACTGATCGATCTGACTGACTATCTATCTATGAAGCCTCTAATATGACTAGGATGAATGTTGGAACAATCCCCTCAACATTATATAAGGAAAATATTGAAAGCAATAAAGGGTTCTCTGGATACAAGGAGGCTCACCACTGACTCTGGATGCTCAACTTCATCAATAAGGCGTTGGATGTTGATCCTGGTTTCCTGAGTATGCATCATAAGATGATGCAGGCCAACATGCATCAGTAAATTGAATGTACGAGTATGCGAGTTGGAATGTTAAACAACGACTTAAGCCTTATGAGAATAAGATGAACTTACCTTGGCTCTTCTCAACTCAAGAGATACTCTACTCAATGTATGTATATAAATCAATTTAAAGAACATGCAATATATAAAAAGCATGTAAAATAGTAAAGACACTTAGTTCATCAAAGAAATGCAACAAAAATCTCAACTTTACTTATATATGAAAGTAATATAGTTTCTGTGGGAGATTCTCTAACTGACAACCATTACTTTGAGCCAAAGTGATGTTACAACGTTTTATCTCAGGTTGCCAAGGACCATCCTATACATTGTCATCAGTATAGGACCTTACTTAACTTAGTGGATCCACTAGCTTAATTTACACGATCATCTAAATAGTATGACCCGTTAATACCCATGATAGATACATGGTTTACATAGAAACTTGAGTTAATATGAACTCTCATCCCCACATCAGGTCTCAATACTACTCCCATAATATACTTTAGCTCATGCTTTTAAAATAACTTCCTTTTATTGGGTTGAGATAATTTGCTCAACACTTTAGCTTTAAAAAGCTCTCTTGGAATCAATGTTTCTTTTTCTTGTTAAAAACGCTTTTGGGAAATCTTACTTTCCCTTTAACTTAAATGTGAAACATTTATAAACTTTTAGGGAATACTTAGTTACCCTATAATTGAGAATAGAACTCAACTCTTACTCTTTGCTTAACATGAAACTTAAGTCTTAGAGAATACTTAGTTCCCTTATAGCTTTTGAGAATTTAACTAAAACTCTTTACTCTTTCTTTAACTCAAAACTTGATCCTTAAAACGAAGTTAAAACGTTTAAATAAGGCTCTTAGAAGCTTTAAGAAACTTTACTTTAATTTACTTCATAGCTTTAGACTTAACTCCTTAACTTTCTTAACTTTGATCCTAACTTTCTTTGAATTGAATTATGGATTCAAGGTTCATGATTCATGTTTATGGATAATTTCATGATGTTTATATGTACCTTAGAGTATTTGAATCGACTAGGAATTGTAGGTACATCACTTAGGAACTAGTACGAAGAGATAGGGGAAGAACGGGGTCTCTAGGAGGCCTTGGCGCTCTGTGAGGCGCAGGGCGCCAGAGCTTGACGGACAGACTATGTCTTGAAGCGCTCTGGATGGCGCCGTACGTCAGATCCTGTCAAACAAAGACTGTCCTGAGGGGCTTTGGTAGGCGCGACGCCCTAAGGTCTTACAAATGGGATTTTCAACTTTTCTTCTCCGTTTTCATCTCTAAACCTTCTATACTTCCATGGATCTCACCCCAATCACTTAGGATCACTAATAACCTCAATACCCAATAGATTTGACTCGAAAAACAACCCGGAAACATGAATCAAATTGACTAAAGACATGTTACAACTCAACCAACAAGAATTCAACAATTGTTCATCAAAAACGTCAATGTTCATTAATCAATCTATTGAAACTTCGCTGAATTAAACAAATTGGTGTGTGCAGAAAGATCTCACATACCTTATAGGGATCACCCCCGACGAATTCTACTCAAAGATCTTGGCGTTCTAGATGAATTCTTGGCCTTTTCTCCTTTCTCCTTCTTCTCTTCTCTTTTCTCCTAAGCCCTAAGCGTATTTCAATTTTCTAAAGCTGACTTTAGGCTTAGTTTTACCCCTAATAAACTCTTAAAACAAATTAGGAAATAGTAGGGTGAAAATACTACTTTACCCTTACTAAAATCCGGATTGAATTTTCCTCAATCTAACAACACAACTTCCGATAGGCATATCTCCCTCATACGATATCGAAAATGTGCTAACTCGCCGACATTGGAAAGATATTTCCAAGGGTTTTCCAACCATATAAAGAACTGACTCTAACTCATCTTTAACTCATCTTTAGCTAGAAGTTATGGTCGTTTGAAAATGGCCAAAAATCACTTTTTGAACTTAGAAAATTTTCCAGTTTTTTCCTATTCTTTCCAAAAATAACTATTCTTAGTTTCTTTGTTTAATCCTAGCTATTTCAAGTTACGAGATGTTAAAATTATATTCCTAATCATGGACTACTACATGTTACCCATGAAGGTCCGTGAGTTGAGTGGTTCATGCCCATAATTACGCATGAACCTTATGAGTCGAGTAGTCTTGAGATGAGAAGTATCATTGAGTCCTTGAGTTGAGTATTCCATGCCCATAATTCCGCATAAACCCTCCAAGTCGAGCATTCTTGAGATGAGTAGTATCTTTGACTCCTTGAGTTCTGGAGTTGTTGAGTTCCAAGTATCGAATTCTATGCATGGTTATTGAAAACCTTTACTTGAGTTGTTCACGTCCATAATTCGGCATGAACCCTATTTTAAGAAGTCTTTTTTGCAGATTATTGTAAAAGTTGTTTTAAAGACTTGTGCATTTGAGTTTGAGAAAGAGTAGAGTTAATTTAATAATTTTCAAAATGAATATATGGGAACTAAGTATTTCTAAGAGTAAATGTTTTCACATTTAAAAGAGGAGAAAACTAAGATTTTCAAGAGAGTTTTGAACAATTTGAGTACTATCGCTTTTAAGAGAAACTTTTTTGAGTAATAATCTCAAAACATAGAAAAAGTTATGTTTTTAAACATATGAGCTAGTTCTATTTGGGGAGTAGCATTGAGCACCAATATGGGGGAGAGTTCAGACAACTCACAATCTCTATAAACCATGTAGCCAATGTGGGTAGAAATGGTCATACTTTTTAGACGATTCCTTATAGTTTTTTAGCATATACTAGTGGATCCACTTACTAGTCGGTTCTATATCTTGGCAAAGTATAGGAAAGTTCTGGCAACGTGTGTTAAACGTTGTATCATCACATAACTTGTTACACCTAGTAAATTCAATGGCTTAAGCTAGGGCTCCATGAGTAGTTCAATGAATTGAAAAGGGTTATAAAGATGTTATAGGTCCTATTTCATGTTAGTTAAAATAGTTTGGCAATATAGGCTAATAAGAAATTCAAAACGACCATGACGTCCGATGAACTAGTAACCTAAACTAGTGTGGAGCTAGTGGTGATAGGATGGTTCAAAAGGGGGTATCTAAGGGTTTGACCATAAAAATATGATGGGAATGGACATAGGTGCCTAAGAGGGGGCTCAAGGGATCAAGGCCAAGGGAAGAGTGCCCACCCTTGAGGGGCAAGCCAAAGCCAAAGGCCAAGGATGCCCCAAAAGGGATGCTACTACCTCAACCTTCACGAGCATGACCACGGCTCGTGGTCATGACCACGGGCAAGTAGGGGGCTCGTGAAGTTTCCTTGTCCATGAAAGAAGGGTGGCATCTTGGACTAGCTACTGTCTAAGGCACCACGATCCACTTTATGACTCGTAGTGCACTTGACGATCCACCTAGCTTGTTCGTGGTCTTGAATTAGACACTTGGGGAATGGAGAGGTTTGGAGGGGCTACTGCCCAAGTCACCACGAGCCACTTGACAGGCTTTTGTGCATGTTCACGGGCAAGGGGAGGTGATCATAAAAGGGACTTAGAATCTTCTAGGATGGCACGTTGGGGGAGGCTACTGCCCCACACTTCACTAGCACCACCAAGATACGTTGAGCTCTTCACGGCTCATGAAGTGGGGAGTGAAGGTTGGATGGGGTTTCTAAAATAAGTTCAAGTTGGACTTTTATTTTAAAAGTCCAACTAGTGAAGGGTATTTTGGGGGTTGACTATATATTGGTTTTAGGTCATTTATCACTCAATTCCCACATCAAACCTAATCCCAAAATTGAAACCCAATTACTCCCACTTCTCTCTACATTCTCTCTCTACCCCAACCTCCATTGAAGAAACATTGAAGCTTCAAGAAGAAGACCCAATCTCCAAGTTTCTTACTCAATTTCGTGGATAAAGTCTTCCTAAAGGTGTGGATTCTTTCACTCTTGGGATTCATTTACCCAAGAGGTCCATTCAAAGATGATTTCAAAATCACCCAAATTCAAGGGTTTTCTCTACAAATGGGTTTTCTTGTAAAACTGAAATTGTGGATTAATTATGATGAATTATGATTACATAGGATTGTTTAATTGTATATTGATGCTTAATTGATGGGTTTGATCTATTTCTTGAAGAATCCATGGATGTCTCTTTTCCCCTAACCCTAACCTTTGGAGTATGTAAATTGATGGCTAAAGATACTGAAATTAAGGGTGTTCTTGTATAATTGGTTGTTATATGATGAGAATAATCGGTTGAGGGGTATATATATTATTGATTTGGAATGGGGTCTTGAATGGATTTCATGGAGGCCATTGGTAAGACCTTCAAGGTCATGAACTAGTTATTGTTATTATGTTATTGTTGGCTTATCTTTGGTAATGTTGGTTAATTGGAATATGAATGATGAAGTTATGAAGGTATAATCATGCTATGAATGTGATGAATTGTGAGATGATGATAGGTGTATGACTATCTTATGAAGTAATGACCTCACATGATGTTGGTTTTGATGAAAGGACATTCTCATCATATAACCTTTGAGCTACGAACATGTTATATAAGGGGTTAATCCCCTATGGCCTATCTTATGAACTAATCTTTGTGAAAGACTTAAAGGTTCTTTAAAAAAGGAATTTAGCTTAGCAACGAGTGAACTTGACAATGAGACGTGTTCCTTCACAAAGGAAGGGAGGTTCATACTATGTTCTCTCATGAGGTGGAAACTACTATGCTAATTACCATAAAAAGGTTTCTAGTAACAACCTCTTAGTTCCTTAACTATGTGCCCCCATAGGAAACCTAGCTAGTGGATCTACGTAGATGTTATTATGATATATATGTCCTACCTTGGCAACTAGGATGCCCTTCTTTCGGTGTGAGGGGTTGACACCGAAATCCATGTTTAGCTCACATGGTCTAATGTCGATTATGACAAAGATTCCCGAAAGTAAAATGAATGAATGAAAGTAAAAAGATGCATATTAACTAGGATGACTTGAGAGGTGTACTAGTATAGGTAAGGGAATGAGCTTTACCTATACATTGCACACGTGGACCTTGAGGGAATAATTCCTAGGGTGGTTTCTTTATATGCATATGTTATGAATGAAATACATAATTTTGATTCTATATCATGTTGGTTTCATATGATGTTGCATTCACTTGGTATACATGATGTTGGTCTAAATTGTTATGTATGAGGTTGACTACACTTATTATGATATTATGTGATGTAATGGCAATACTTATGGTCTCTTTGCAAGTTTACTTAGTTTATGTGGGATTATGGGGCTTCACATGGACACTGCACTAGTTGACTTGAATTGAGATTATGGGTAAGGTCTTGTAATGTATTGATGAATGTGGTTTATAGTTTTATTATGATGTTGCTCTTGAACATGTAGTATGAATATATGTTATTGATGTTTTGGTTTGGACTTGGCTATATTCTTTGAATGTACATGAAAGCTTTTAAAGTAACTTGACATGCTTATAACTAAAATGTCCCTTTGTTTATATTTTCAAATGGTTTACTTGCATACATTCATACTTAGTACATGTGGTTTGTACTAACTCATATTCTCTTCTATTTCTACAATAATGTAGGTTCGGGCCATTGAAGGGATTTAAGATCAATTTTCAAGAAGCTTAGATAGATTCCCAAGTTGGTGAATCCTCAAGTCCGAGGATGAAACCTATCATTCTAGTTCATGCTATTTGATTAGTCTAAAACATTGTTCTATTTCCTATCTTGTAAAAACTATGTTGTATTCTCTAATGAAACATTTTGTAATGTGGTCTATGTCCTAATTCTTGCACTCTTATGTTAGATGGTTTGTGTGAGACGATTGTAGACTATTTTCGATATATCAGAAGTCTATGTGAACTTCAAATGTAAAGTTTTAATTTTTCCGAATTTTATTTACCTATTGTCACATCCCAAGACCACACCCTAGAAGTTAGGCACAATCTTGGATTGCAATTGGCGTACTCGACCTCTCGGAGGTCTTATACAAGCCCTTTTATATCAATCATCGCATACACATGGTGAAAAGTAGTGCGGAATTAAACTTTTCACAAAACATATCATAGTCTTTAAAAACTCTTTCATATAAAAGTAATAGGAAATACTAAGTCTCAATCTCATCAATCTTAGACACAAGAGTACTTGGGGACACAACCCATACGAATTAGAAAATATAGTACTACTAAGTCTATTACAATACTCCATAAAAGAAACATAAAAGACATATATGCCCTCAAGTCAAATGAGGACATACTTCAACTTCACTTGACGATCTTCTAATCCAAGTCTTGCTTCCCAAATGCTCCTCACATACCAACCACTATAGAGATAGATAAAAACATGAAATTAGTACAACCACATGTACTAAGTATGACATTATGCATAAAAAACATGAAAACGGACATTTATTGGAAATATGCATCTTTTAATTTAAATATCATAACATAATCATAACAACAACATTTATCAACTTAGAAACACATAAGATAACATTTAAACAATTTAACACATTTTAAAGGTCACTTTACAGTAACCTCACTTCACTGTACAGTGAATTACTTCACTGTAAAAGTGAAGTGCTTTTCCTTCCCTTTTAACACTTCCTAGCATGCAGTCTTCTCACTAAAAGCTATCCTAAGGCTCACATAAGTCACACAAAGAGAGAACGCCCATACACCCTCTCTATGTGTGTCTAAACGATCCTCAAGGCTACTCATAATGACACACATACACACTTACAATACACCAAACACACACAACATACATAATATGACAATCTCCCTACCAAGGCTATCAAAAGACTTACATAAGTACTCCTAGAAGAGAATGTCCATACACCCTATTCAAGGTTACCTAAACAATCCTTAAGACTTCCTAGGTTTAGATCATGTCAAACATAACAACCAACTTCCCTAACTAGAGTAATTCTCAAGACTTCCATAGATAAGACATGAAGAGATCATCCCATATGCTCGCTTCACACTTTAACTAAAGAATCCTTAAGTCACTTTAGATTAGGTACTCATTCATTTACATACTTACTAACATAAATAATTAGTTCATTTAAGAGAGACATTCATCACATAAAGGACATTCAAATAATGGTCTTGGAGAAGACTTAGGGACTCTTATTAACACCTTCAAAGCCTATTGTACAATGTCTAGATAGCGTCCCATACCACCACCTAAACCTCATAGAACTTCTCTAATGTTAATAGGTATCCCATATGATGAGAATAGACAATAATCGACATAGACCATGGTAGTAAAACATGGAATCCAGAGTTCTATCTTACTCCGATGAGGTTGTTCTACTTGGCAATGGTAGAACTTGGACACATCCCATGTAGGCACGTGCTTAAAGAATATGAAGGGCTAACTTTGTATTCTAGCCTCATACTTTAACTAGAACTACTTCCCTTACCATACTCACTCGGTGCTAGCCTTCGTTCTCATAGATTAATTCACATTAAGGTTCATACAAAAGGGTTCCATATCAAGTTCATAACCCAATTACATTTACCCTAACAAAGAGGTCCTCTAGGGGCTGCCTTACAATGGCAACAAGAAGCTCATCATGACTTTCCTAAGGATTGATATGATGCGTTTCAGCCAATCAACCTTAAGTGCATCATTCATTACATGAAGGATACCATTTTGACTTTCGTCTTCAAGTTTCATAACCTTACCACTAGGGTCAAGGTTTCACATAAAGAACTCTCTTATCATCATTCAAGGTCTCACCTAACATCCATACATACTAGACTAAGAAGCTTTATCTTCCTAAGTCAAGACATCACATATTCACATTCATACATGCATCAAGTAAGGGACACAAGTCTACCTAAACAAGATACAACATACTTCACTTTAGCACATATTGCATGTTATTCAAGAAGCACATAGGAACAACCATTATCATCTTAAAGTCATCCTATACACTACTATATCATCATCAACATAGTCATTATAAACTCATATAGCTAATTAGGAACAATCCTGCATTCAACTCTAAGACTACAGACAACACATAGTCATTAGTCTAACATGATTACCTAAATATCATCAATAGAATATGACATACTTTCATTCAAATTTAGGTAGATATGATCATGCATCATATAATCAACTACACAAATCATCACATTACTTCAATTAGTGCCGACAAGGCCATGATCATCAATACACTTAAAATAACGCCGACAAGGCCACATCAATTCGCATAACACCGCCACCATAAGTGGACCAAACCAATCACAACACAATTGAAGTCTAATTAATCATTAAATAAAAGGAAATAGGGCAGCGTACCACCACTTCATTCTCAACACTTCAATTCAATGCCAAATCATCCAATTCAATATCATAAGGCCCTTATCCATGGCCATGAACATCAATTCAATACATAAACTAAAATACCCAATGAATCTAAGCAAATTTAGTATAGATTTATCAATCTAAGACCAATTAGATATCAATGGAATATAACTCTTACATCATAAGAAAGCTCATAAGAAACTACACATTAATTCATAAGCATTAGACCAATATCAAGTAACCCATAAATTAGTCAAAAACTAGGGTTCATCAATTACATGGGTTCATAGGTTAATTAAGTTAAAATCATATTAATAACAACAATTTAGTACCTAAACAATAATTAAAAACCTTTAATGCAAGAACCCATGGTAGATCATGAAATAGGTTAAGTTCATCTTTGAAAACTCTAGAACATCTTTGAAAGTTGGGCTCCTTGACGAAATGAGTTTCAAGGATCAAAAATCATACCTCAATGAAGCTAATACTTCAATTTGACCACTCAAATCTCCAATCCAATCTCTTCCTTGAGTTTTAGCTTTAATGGAGTCTTAAGGAATTTCTAAGGGATTTTGGGGTTTTGATTTTGAAGAATGAAATCTTCTAAGTGTTAAAGGCTTATAAACACATTTAAAATACCCAAAAGACCCCTTAGGAACCGCCAAACCTCTTATTTAGAAGTGGGATGAAATTACAACATCACTCCTCACTTAACAGTGAAGCTGCACGCAGGGACAGTACCATCGACGGTTGGCAGTCGACGGACCGTTTGTCCACAAACGGACCGTCCTGTCCTTCCTTCATTTGGTTGAGAGACTCAACATTGGTCTCTCCTTTCCCCAGATTAAGTCCCAATCGACGAGCCACCACCAACGGGGCATCGATTGACCCACTGGGCGTTGATTGCCTTCCGTTGGTAGGCTGTCTTGGGCAGTCTTGGACACCAACTTTAGGTCCTTCCTCAAGGACCCTTGGATGGTCCTTGGGGATGTTTTCCAGGATGTTTCCAACCCAAAAACGACTGTATATGAGTTTAGGACCTCTCACATGAACTTCACCCAAAACAAACACGTAAAACTCGATGAAAGATGCCTAGACACACAAGGTCATTTCAAGGCACATCTTTCGAAAGTCATGGACGTTCTTGAGCGTTTGACCTCCAAACTTCTGTAAACTTGACACACTGCCTATATACACTATAATAACTCATTTAAGGACCATATAACCTCATGAATCACACATAAACACATAAATCCACATATGAGGCCCTTAGGTGACTTAGTCGTCGAACGTCTTGGTCGTCCCTTGACGTTTGAATTCCAATGCACCTAAAACTCCAGACACTGCCTCAATAAAACATTATAGACAAATTTTGGACCTTAGACCATCATGACAACCATGTTAATCTCTAGCTTCACCTAAGCCATTTTCGGGATCTTACATTCTTCCCCACTTGGACAACATTTGTCCTCGAATGACACTTGCCACTCTCGGAACATTTCCAAGAATAGAGAATCAACTAGAAGCACATAACCAAAACATTCAACACATTATCAAGGAGAAAGCATCAATTTCACATATAAAAAAGAGAATCACAACACAACAAGAAATTTAGAATAAATTCTATATGCTACAAAACTCACATCCTTCATTCCAAATAGCAAAAACTCATTTTATATTCATTAATATACTCATATACATCAGTTCTAACCATATTACAACAATTTTATACCAAATAATCAATTAGTCAAACTTTCAATAAATTTACAGTGAACTACCAGTGCTTTACAGTGAATTGTGCAACTTTTTCAAAAATGAAATTTTTAGGCAATTCATGATATAGACATGCTAGTATGCAAAGTAATATCATATAAACATCTTTTACAACATGATCATGGCTTTACAAAATACACAATGCAAGAAGTTAATGAAATTCAATTTCAACCAAACTCCTAAACACCATGCACAAGCAACAAACTAGCACATCTATCTAGCCATACTCCCCCACATAGAAGGAACCCATATCACAACAAGAGAAGTAAGACTTACCAACATCATCATCACTCTCATCCGGCTTCTCTCCTCTATCCCAGAGTGCATCGAAATGCCTCTTTGTTGGAGCATCATCCTTTGGAACATTAGGAGCAGCCTTCTTACCATCTCTATTAGGACAATCTCTCACTTTGTGTCCATCTTTTCCACATCCAAAACAACTCCCGGTACCCAATAGACACTCACCATAATGTTTCTTGCCACAAGTGACACATGTAGGTTTGCCATTTTGAGAACCACCTCCTTCTCAAACTTCACCTTAGCACCCCTAGATTCTTCTTGAGTTTGAGCCCTCTTTTTGAACCTAGGTTGCACTTGATCACTTGCACTACTCCTTTTCAAGTTTCTTGACATCCTCCTAAGTTTGGACTCTTCAATTGATTGTGCATACACCATGAGTCTAGCTAAGGTCATATCATCATGTAGCATAGTCGTACGACATTCTTTCCTCACTAAGTCGGCGACCCCGGTCACAAAGCGACTCATTTCATCCCTTGGATTAGACACTAGGGACGGTGCATATCTAGATAATGTTGAGAACTTCAAAGAGTACTCCTCAACACTCATATTGCCTTGCTTGAGATTGATGAACTCATCTACCTTAACCTCTCTCCTCTCACGGGGAAAGTATTTACCTAGAAAAACTTCCTTAAATTCTTCCCACTCAATAGGATACGACTCCACCGGCCTATTATCCTTCCATTGAGTGTACCATATTTGAGAAACATCCCTCAATTGATACGAATCCAACTCCTCCTTCTCCCTAGATGTAACCCCCATAACACTCAATACCTTGTACACACCATCAAGGAACTCTTGGGGATCCTCTCCCACCTTAGAGCCAAGAAAGATAGGAGGACCTCACAAAGTATCTCAACCTAGAGGTCATAGTGCTCTCCACAACATTCACCCTAGGCACCAAACTCAAATTCGCTCGAGTAGTCACGGCTCGGGCTAAAGCAATCAAAGCCTCTCTAATCTCCCTATTAGACAATTCTGGATACTCCACCGGAACCTCATTACCTCCTTCCACATTAGGGACATGATCACCTTCGGGAGGCACTTGAGAACCTTGGACTCCTTGCCCATCTTGAGGAACTTTATCAACTTGCTCAACTTGAGAAGGAACTTCCTTCCAACGTTCTAGCAGCCATCCTTCTAGTATTCATCTCCTAGAAACACAAGGAAACACATTAAGAAGGATACTTATAACATTTAATCTACCGCATGACATAGGAGTAGAAAAGAAGGGAAACTCTATCATCCTATAGCCTCTCGACCATAGATGTGTCGCGACTCACACCGATGGTCAAGACTGTACTAGACGTGACTTGATGAGACTGTTTGATTCCTAAGACTACTTTCACCAATCTATGCTCTGATACCAAGCTTGTCACATCCCAAGACCACACCCTAGAAGTTAGGGCACAATCTTGGATTGCAATCGGCGAACTCGACCTCTAGGAGGTCTTATACAAGTCCATTCATATCATTCATCGCATATGCATAGTGAAAAGTAGTGCGGAATTAAACTTTTCACAAAACATATCATAGTCTTTAAAAACTCTTTCATATAAAAGTAATAGAAAATACTAAGTCTCAATCTCATCAATCTTAGACACAAGAGTACTTGGGGACACAACCCATACGAATTAGAAAATATAGTACTACTAAGTCTATTACAATACTCCATAAAAGAAACATAAAAGACATATATGCCCTCAAGTCAAATGAGGACATACTTTAACTTCACTTGAACGATCTTCTAATCCAAGTCTTGCTTCCCAAATGCTCCTCACATACCAACCACTATAGAGATAGATAAAAACATGAAATTAGTACAACCATATCTACTAAGTATGACATTATGCATAAAAAACATGAAAACGGACATTTATTGGAAATATGCATCTTTTAATTTAAATATCATAACATAATCATAACAACAACATTTATCAACTTAGAAACACATAAGATAACATTTAAACAATTTAACACATTTTAAAGGTCACTTTACAGTAACCTCACTTCACTGTACAGTGAAGTGCTTTTCCTTCCCTTTTAACACTTCCTAGCATGTAGTCTTCTCACTAAAAACTATCCTAAGGCTCACTTAAGTCACAGAAAGAGAGACCGCCCATACACCCTCTCTATGTGTGCCTAAACGATCCTCAAGGCTACTCATAATGAGACACATACGCACTTACAATACACCAAACACACACAACATACATAATATGACAATCTCCCTACCAAGGTTATCAAAAGACTTACTTAAGTACTCCTAGAAGAGAACGCCCATACACCCTCTTCAAGGTTACCTAAACAATCCTTAAGACTTCCTAGGTTTAGATCATGTCAAACATAACAACCAACTTCCCTAACTAGAGTAATTCTCAAGACTTCCATAGATAAGACATGAAGAGATCATCCCATATGCCCGCTTCACACTTTAACTAAGAAATCCTTAAGTCACTTTAGATTAGGTACTCATTCATTTACATACTAACATAAATCATTAGTTCATTTAAGAGAGACATTCATCACATAAAGGACATTCAAATAATGGTCTTGGAGAAGACTTAGGGACTCTTATTAACACCTTCAAAGCCTATTGTTCAATATCTAGATAACGTCCCACACCACCACCTAAACCTCATAGAACTTCTCTAATGCTAATAGGTATCCCATATGATGAGAATAGACAATAACCGACATAGACCATGGTAGCAAAACATGGAATCCAGAATTCTATCTTACTCCGATGAGGTTGTTCTACTTGCCAATGGTAGAACTTGGACACATCCCATGTAGGCACGTGCTTAAGGAATATGAAGGGCTTACTTTGTATTCTAGCCTCATACTTTAACTAGAACTACTTCCCTTACCATACTCACTCGATGCTAGCCTTCGTTCTCATAGATTAATTCACATTAAAGTTCATACAAAAGGGTTCCATATCAAGTTCATAACCCAATTACATTTACCCTACCAAAGAGGTCCTCTAGGGGCTGCCTTACAATGGCGACAAGAAGCTCATCATGACTTTCCTAAGGATTTATATGATGCGTTCCAGCCAATCAACCTTAAGTCCATCATTCATTACATGAAGGATACCATTTTGACTTTCGACTTCAAGTTTCATAACCTTACCACTAGGGTCAAGGTTTCACATAAAGAACTCTCTTATCATCATTCAAGGTCTCACCTAAAATCCATATACTAGACTAAGACGCTTTATCTTTCTAAGTCAAGACATCACATAATCACATTCATACATGCATCAAGTAAGGGACACAAGTCTACCTAAACAAGACACAACATACTTCACTTTAGCACATATTGCATTTTATTTAAGAAGCACATAGGAACAACCATTATCATCTTAAAGTCATCCTATACACTACTATATCATCATCAACATAGTCATCATAAACTCATATAGCTAATTAGGAACAATCCTGCATTCAACTCTAAGACTACACACATCACATAGTCATTAGTCTAACATGATTACCTAAATATCATCAATAGAATATCACATACTTTCACATTACTTCACATGTAGGTATATATGATCATAAATCACATAATCAACTACACAAATCATCACATTACTTTACATAGTGCCGACAAGGCCATGATCATCAATATACTTAATATAACGCCGAAAAGGCCACATCAATTCACATAACACCGCCACCATAAGCGGACCAAACCAATCACAACACAATTGAAGTCTAATTAATTATTAAATAAAAGGAAATAGGTCAGCGTACCACCACTTCATTCTCAACACTTCAATCCAATGCCAAATCATCCAATTCAATATCATATGGCCCTTACCCATGGCCATGAACATCAATTCAATACATAAACTAAAATACTCAATGAATCTAAGCAAATTCAATATAGATTTATCAATCTAAGACCAATTAGATATTAATGGAATATAATTCTTACTTCATTATAAAGTCCATAAGAAACTACACATTAATTCATAAGCATTAGACCAATATCAAGTAACCCATAAATTAGCCAAAAACTAGGGTTCATCAATTACATGGGTTCATAGGTTAATTAAGTTAAAATCATCTTAATAACAACAATTCAATCACTAAACAATGATTAAAAACCTTTAACGCAAGAAATCATAGTAGATTATGAAATAGGTTAAGTTCATCTTTGAAAACTCTAAAACATCTTTGAAAGTTGGGCTCCTTGATGAAACGAGTTTCAAGGATTAAAAACCATACCTCAATGAAGCTAATCCTTCAATTTGATGAATAATCACCATCAAATCTCCAATCCAAGCTCTTCCTTGAGTTTTAGCTTTAATGGAGTCTTAAGGAATTTCTAAGGGATTTTGGGGTTTTGATTTTGAAGAATGAAATCTTCTAAGTGTTAAAGGCTTATAAACACATTTAAAATACCCAAAAGACCCCTTAGGAACCGCCAAACCTCTTATTTGGAAGTGGGATGAAATTACAACATCACTCCTCACTTAACAGTGAAGCTGCACGCAGGGACAGTACCATCGACGGTTGACAGTCGACGGACCATTTATCCACAAACGGACCGTCCTGTCCTCCCTTCGTTTGGTTAAGAGACTCAACATTGGTATCTCCTCTCCCCAGAATATGTCCCAATCGATGAGCCACCACCAACGGGGCGTCGATTGACCCACTGGGCGTTGATTGCCTTCCGTTGGTAGGCTGTCTTGGGCAGTCTTGAACACCAACTTTAGGTCCTTCCTCAAGGACCCTTGGATGGTCCTTGGGGATGTTTTCCAGGATGTTTCCAACCCAAAAATGACCGTATATGAGTTTAGGACCTCTCACATGAATTTCACCCAAAAAAAACATGTAAAACTCGACGAAATATGCCTAGACACACAAGGTCATTTCAAGGCACATCTTTCGAACGTCATGGACGTTCTTGAGCGTTTGACCTCCAAACTTCTCTAAACTTGACACACTGCCTATATACACTATAATAACTCATTTAAGGACCATATAACCTCATTAATCACACATAAACACATAAAACCACATATGAGGCCCTTAGGTGACTTAGTCATCGAACGTCTTGGTCGTCCCTTGACGTTTGACTTCCAATGCACCTAAAACGCTAGACACTGCCTCAATACAAAATTATAGACCAATTTAGGACCTTAGACCATCATGACAACCATGTTAGGCTCTAGCTTCACCTAAGTCATTTTTGAGATCTTACACCTATGAAATGCAATGATGTATGCTAAGGGCTTGTCTTAGGCCTCTTCGAGAACGAAGACGTCGGTTACGTCTAGAGGGCGCTCCCTATTCGGGATATAACTCATAGTGATGGTTATTGATTAGAGAATCTCCCACAGACCTACATTGTATTTTTATATACAAATTGAGTTATTATTGTATTCTTCAATACATTAAGTTGGTATCTAGTGTTTTAAAAACTTTCCATATATTGCATCTTTTATTATTGCTTTATCCTTGAGTGCTGAGAGTTGAATTATGTTTCAGAGAATTGAGTATCTTATTATTGAGTTGAGCTCTATTTCTCTGAGTTGAGTTGAACTATGTGTCACTGCGTTGATATCTTATTATTGAGTTGAGCCCTATTTCTCTGAGTTGAGTTGAACTATGTTTCATTGCATTGAGTATCTTATTATTGAGTTGAACCTATTTTCTCTGAGTTGAGAAGAGGTAAGTATGTTTCTTTTCCATTAGTTCAAGCTTATGTTTATGCTTTATAATTTTCTTTACATGCTCGTACATTTCATGTATTGAGCCCTTTGACCCGCATCATTTTATGATGCAGATACAGGTATTCAGGATCATCCACAAGCGTTTCGTTGGTGTCATGCGATATTTTTGTCAGCTTTGGTGAGCCTTTTTATATTTCAGAGGACTTCATCTTTATCTTACAATTAGTAGTTTTGATATGTCGTGGGTCTTGAACCAAATAATCTTATATGTATTTTTTTTATTTTAAGAATATGCTAAATTAATATATAAATGTATTTCATAACTTTTTTTCTAAAATATAACTATAAACTAGAGCCGTCAGTATGGGCTAGGCCTGTTGGGCCGGCCTGGCCTAACCCGGGATTTAATAGGGTTGTGCTACAATTTTTGAAGCCCATTTGAGAATTTTTTTATCTTGGCCTGAATAAGCCTGCTGATTTGTGGGGCTTGAGAAATATCGGTAGGGCCGGCCCGTGGACCAATAAAAATTAAATAAAAACATAATATAGTATTAAAATTTAAAATTAAAGAGAGTTCAAACTCAAAAAATTAAGTTAATATTCATATTTAAATATTTATACTTTTACTTGAAAAAAAAACTTAATAAATTGTAAATATAATTTTATTTGTGGATTTGATTAAAAAGTAGTAACATTAACATCAAGTAATATTATTTTGTCGATATTTATGATAATATTTTTAAATTATAATTTATAATTTAATTTAATAATTCTAAAAATAATATAATTTTTTAAAAAGTGGGCTAGCCCAGCAAACCTGTAGCCCACGTACTTGTGGGCTGGGCCAACTGTTTTCTGGCCCACACCAAAAATGGGCTAGTCCGGCCTGATCCGTAAAATATCGAAGCATGTATGGGTTAGCCCGGATGGAGTGGGCAGCCCATATTGACGGCTCTTCTATAAACCAGGTCATATGTTTAACCCTTTGTTTTTTAGTTAGTCTTTAGATAATTAGATATAATTTTACAATATATTATATTAGATACTCCATCGAACAATATGACAAATCTATACAAACAGTCTTATTAAAAGTTTATGATCAAATGATATGGCTACAAGATTTTACATTCTTGACTTCTTGGTGAAGAATTGAAGTGCTTCTTCACGAGCACACTTGCGAAAAAATATTTTAACAATGGTGTAGTTTGAGGTGATACTTTAAAAGTAAAAAAAGCTGAAAAAATTAATAAAACCATACCAAAATCGAAGAGAAAGTAATATGATTGGGATAATTCTTTTATAAAATCTAATTCTAGTTATACATTATAAAATACCAAAAAAATTAAAAAAATACATTTTTTTAAAAAATTACCGGCCGACCGTACCATTGACACACTTAGTTCTAATTCGAATACAAGATGCGAATGCGATGAGAAGTAATGAACCGATCACTTAAAAAATAATAATATGCATTACTAATCATTATATTACTAATTCTGTTATTAATTTTTTTTTAACTGAAGAATACCTTAATCCACACCCTTCACACCCAACCCCACGCGCCTCAGCTCCCTCTCTTTTTCCCTCATAAGAACTCAGGAAAGGCCCCAGATGCGTCCCTTTCTCAACTTCTTCTTCCTCGTAAACTCCACCAACAAGAACAGAATCCATTTCAAACGACGACGCTCAGCCCGTCTTCCCCCTCATTCGTTCAGTGCACCTGCCATATACCTGTAGCCGTTCCAGAACCTTCGAGAATCAAGCCACGTCCTGCAATTTCTCGAATCCCTTTCAAAAATCCGTTTGATCTTGGTACTATTTCGTATGAAAAATCTGACGAATCCCACATTGATTTGGTTGTATTTTCTCAAAAATTTCGAACCCTATAAATAGCCCTCTCATTCGCCTGTTTTCATTGCGAATCGAAGTTGAGAGGACACTGTTCTCGTAAAGCAAATCTGCTTAGACCTGAAATTTCATTCTTTCAGAATAAGGTAAAATCTTTTCTTAGCTTTATTCTATTTAATTTCTAGTTGTTCTATATTTTCTGTTTAGATGTTCTCAATCGTGTTTTAGCTTTCATGTGTTAAGATTAATTAGGAGTTTCGTTTGTCTTGCTTGATATTTAGTGTGAATTAATTTCTTAATTTTTACTTGCTTACTTTTAAGTTTGGGTGCTAGCTGTTAGCTTTCCTTTATTATACAGATTTCGTGTTTTCGACTCTCATGAACTACCTTTTCCCTTTCAAATTGTATTTGTTGGCGATCTGTTGGAGTTTCTAATGTGTGGTTCCTCTCGTTGTTGAATCTGGTACTGTAAGCTGTGTAGTTCTTTTCAAATGCAAACTTATTTGGTCTCACTGTCTAGTTGAGTATGATTTGGATAAAACCGTGTTTATTTTTCCTCCTTTCCTAGATGACTAAAGAACTCTCCATGTGTATATCCATTGCATGATCAGCCCCTTCATATATCCTATGAAATTTCTGTGTGATTCTATTTTCATTTAATATTGAAGTGTGCCTTGATAAAAGTTTGATTACTTTCAATGTGTAGCCCTCTTTGTTTGTTACTCATAATGCTTTCATCTTGCTTTGATCTACAGCCTTTAGTTGCATCTAAAGGAGGTGCATAATAATAACTTCTTAATGTCTTACATGATTCAGTTTAATCAGTGTGTTTTCTTATCTTTAGATGCATGTTGTAGGATATAGTTTCTTCAATTTTGGGGTGTAAACGTTAGGCTGCAATGTAAATACTTGATCTTCCTACTCCTATAGTGATTAATTTTTTTGTCTGTCTCCAATTGACCCTTGTTGCGTTAATTCCTCTGTTTTAATTTTATTCTAACTAATTGTTATGCATCACTGTTTTCATGTGGTCTCCTATAGATCGAATTGGTTATTTTATTAATCCTTGAGTAATTTAAATTGCTTTTAAGATTATGTTTTTGTCTCTATTTAGCTAGCAGAATTCCTCTGGTCTTATAGGTAGTGTCAAATTTTTAAATTAAGCTCATCCCATGCTATTTCCAAATCTCCATCATGCCTTTTCATTTATTCATGATGTTTCATTTCCTTTAAAGATTCTAACAGTACCATGCACATTATTTACCAGATTTCTGATTTCATTTAAATGTGCGCTGGTCTTATGTGGTATCTTTTCATGATGTATGTGAGCATCTTGAGTACTGGACTCTCCTTTGGTCTCTCTTGCATCTTTGAAATGGGCCACAGAGGCACAATTGCTTGTTTTTCTCTTGAGTCAGCGTCATCAAAATTGGATCGTCATGAAGTTTAAAAGGAAGCTGATATATCATATACATACGTATACAAACAGTGTTACATTGAATACACAATGAAAATGGGCTAAACCCATGAATTTCAGTAGGTGTAGCAAATGGGCCAGGCCCAAGACGCAAATAGCAGTAGCAGCAGTCTTTAAGGACTGAAAAATTTAGAATTAGGACAGGATGAAAAGCCTGTAAGCCCAATATTCTAAATTTGGGCAGGAGCCAAATCTATCTCTTTTATTATTGTATTTCTTTGATTGTAATTTGCTCCAACTTTTGTTTCAATCAACTCAATCAATTTCCCCAAAAGACGAACTTGTTTCTTTGTATTGATTTGTTTTTTCAAAATAAATTGCCTTTTATCGAACTCGTTTTTCCAATTTTTTCTACGTGTTAAATTAGTTTCTTTTCAAATGTCTTAAAAAAATTATCTTCCGTTTTACTTAATCTATTTTTCTAGTTAGCCAAATAATTTAGATCGTTGGATAACCGCGTGGTAGCAGCTACTTTTTTTTTTTTTGAGAATGATAACTTCTTTTTCCTATTTATCCACAGGTATACTACATCAATGTAGCCCCCTTCCAAAAGTATTACTAACTAGACTGATTCCATCTGTGCTTTTTGTCACAAATAGTCTATAACATCAAAAAGTTCTTCTGCCTGCACTAAAACTTTCTGCTTACACCAAAAATAATAGCAGCTACTTTAAATGCTTATACCTTCTTAAAGTAGTAATAAGAACCTTCTTACACATTTTCTCTATTTCTTAAAGGTTTATTTGTTAAGACCTATTAAAGTTGAGTTTTTCTTAATTTCTCTTAAAAATTAAGTTGCGACTCTTTGTAAGTATTTTTCTTAAATGTTTATATAGTTAGAACATTTCAAGTTGGTTTTCTTACAAAAGGTGAAATCAACACCATTCAAAACTTTGGGTATGTGTGAAGATGACAAAATTTTGATGTGCAACTATTTATTGAGCCCAATTTAACTCTTCATCAGCACTCTCTCTCTCTCTTCCAGTTTTCTTCCATTAATTCCCCCATCTTGTTTTACATCTACAGATTACTTTTCTTGTGGGGTGCTTTTTGGGAGTGTTAGTCTATGGCGATTGCAGCTGCAGCTGTTATCGTTCCGTTGGGCGTTCTCTTCTTCATTTCGGGTCTTGTTATCAATCTTATTCAGGTAATTCTTGATTCCCAAGATTTTGGTATTCATATTTTTTTCTTTTTCAATTTGATTTGTAATCACCATTTTTGAGTATGCTGGATTTATTTATGGAATCACCATCTGGGTTTTCTCTTTTTTATTTTTCTGGGATCTTTGTTTGTTGGCTGCCTTTTCATGATTTATACTAATATGAAATTGATGAACCTAATTGATTGTGCTTTAATGGTTCAATAACACACAGGCTACTTGCTTTGTCCTTGTACGACCAATTTCGAAGAGCACATACAGGAGGATTAATAGAATCGTTGCAGAGCTCTTATGGCTGGAACTTGTGTGGATAGTTGATTGGTGGGCAGGTGTAAAGGTAATCAATGCACTTAGGATGTTATGTTAATTTGCATGAATTGATGAGAATTCTCATGATTCTAAAATTTATTAATGAGGGGGTGATGTTTAGTTAAAATGTTTGATTTCTGCTCCAGAACAAATTTCATGACATTATTTACTGGGACTTGGTCTTGGGATTTGGGCTGTGAGTTATTTCCTTATAGCTTCAAAATAGGATTTCTGGTAGCATTTTTCTTAGAACTGAGTCTTTTTATATATTTTGATGGGTATGCTTGTAGTTTTATCTGTTGCATGCTCTCTTTTTGGCTGATTTTCTAACAAAGTACTGTATGCATTGGTGACTTGGTGTGCCTCATCTCATTGATTTCATTTGTAGTTCTGTTATCTACACGACCTATAGCGATTTCACTTTAGTTTTGTTACCCTAATGGAAGTTAGAGAGATCAATAGATTAAGTTTGGACTTTTGGGATTGGCAGCTAAGTTAGTGTCATAATGTTTCAGAAAGCCTTCAATATAAAATTTTCTTGAATGGTTTTCTATGTGATCTGAATGTTTTTATCTTTTTTTTTTTTAAAAACTGGTCACACTTTTTTGAAATACTTGTGTCTCGCTTTTGCGATTGCAACAAGGTTTCCTTCTAGAAATAGGATCATAAATAGTTAAACAATTGTGGGGTGGTAGATGGGTTGATTTTGCTTGTTTGGAGGCTAGTGGGACAAGAGGGGGAATACTGATGTTGTGGGATAGCAGGGTATGGAAGGGAGAGATTCTAGAAATAGGATCATACACTCTCACTTGCAAGTTTGAAGCCCAACTCCAGAATTTCTTTTGTCATGTTACAGGAGTTTATGCTCCAATTGTTATATAGAAAGGAGATTAGTATGGGAGGAAATAGGGTCGCTTAGGGGACTTATAGAAGGGCCATGGGCACTCTGTGGGGATTTTAATGTATGCAGATACATTTTTGTAAAAAGAAACTGCACCAGAAGAACAATAGAAATGAAGGAGTTCTCAGATTTTATTGAAGATATGAATCTCATTGACCTGCACTTACAAGATGCAATATATACATGGTTCAAGGGGGGCCTCCATGAAGCTACTTCAAGAATTGACAGGATGTTGATCTCTGCAGATTGGGATGATAGTTTTAATAATATTAAACAGATTCCCTTGCAAAGGATTACATCTGATCACACTCCTATTGCTCTACAAGGGTGATCCTGGAAAAAAGAAGAGTTACTTTAAATTTGAAAACTGGTGGTGGTTGGGTACTGAAGGTTTTCTAGACAGAGTTAAAGGTTGGTGGAATAGCTTCAGCTATGAAGGAAGACCTGATTACATTTTGGCCTGTAAGATGAAAGCTTTAAAGAACAAACTCAAAGAATGGAGCAAGAGTGAGTAGGGGAATCTTGGGTCACAGAGGAATACTTTGCTAAGGAAATTGGCTGCTTTAGAGACAATTGCCGGTATAAGAATGCTTACAGTTGAAGAGACAACAAACAAAGGTGAATTGTTGCTTGAGTATGAAGATTTGATTAAGAAAAATATTTCTTGGAGGCAAAGATCAAGGGCGCTATGGCTAAAGGAGGGAGACAAAAATACTAAGTTTTTTCATAAAGTTGCCAATGCTAATAAAACAGTATAGACCAACTTTGTGTGCAAGGAGAAATTATTCAGGATAATGCTAGAATTGAAGAAGAGATTGTGGAATTTTATCAAAGGCTATATACAGAAACGGTTCATTGGAGACCCGCTTACTAGTATCCAAACTGTCCAGTTCTATCAACAGGGGGAAAGGAGAGTATGAAGGAAGTTTTGAGGTAGGAGAGGTGTTGTGATGTCTAAAGATGTGCACTAAACCAGGGCCTGATGGTTTATCCATGGGATTTTTTATCAAATGTTGGGAAGTGGTGAAATATGATACAATGAATGCTTTTCATAATTTTCATGAGAAGGACATGTTTGAAAGGAGCTTCAATGGTACCTTTATTACACTCATTCCAAAGAAGAAAGACGCCAAAGAACTAAAGGATTTCAGGCCAATAAGTTTGATAGGTAGTATATACAAAATCTTCTCTAAAGTACTCATAGAGAGGATAAAAGGAGTGATGGCAAAACTGGTGGACTCACAGCAAATGGTCTTTATTGTAGGAAGACAAATCATGGATGCGTTTTTGGTAGCTAATGAAGCAGTGGTGGGTTCCAGACAGAAGCAAGGAAAACCAGGGATTCTTTGCAAACTTGACATAGAGAAAGCCTATGACCATGCCAATTGGGCCTATCTATTGGGAATGCTAAATAGGGGATAGGGTTTGGACAAAAGTGGATAAACTGGTAAAATTTTGGTAAAATTTTGCATATCCACTGTGAGTTTTTCAATTATCATCAATGGCTCACCAACAGGGTTCTTCAAGACACAAAAGGGTCTAAGGCAAGTTGACCCTTTGTCACCATTCTTATTTTATTAGCAATGGAAGGTCTCAACAACATGGTCAAAACAACAAATATGAATGGGTGATTGAGAGGTTTCAATGTAGCAAGAGAAGGAATGGGTAGGGGTGTCAAAAATGAACCCAAACATAGGTAACCCGCCCAGAATTTTAAAGGTTGGGCTCAAGATAATTTGAATTGGGTTCAATCTCAAACCATTCAAGCTTAACCCATTTGAAGAGAATTCTCAATTGAGCCCAATTCAATCTCCAATTTCAACCCGTTTTAAAACTTTTTATTAAGGTATATTCCTATATTGAAGGTATGAATTATTATCTATTTAACATCTTTTAGGATTTATCTATTTGTTACCATTTTAACCAAAAATTCTTGAGCGGAAATTCAAATTGTGATTATAAAAGTTAAATATCAGTATGTTAAATTATTGAGATTAATCGGGTCAAATTGAGCGGGTCAAGACCCAACCCGTTTTTAGCCCAACCCATTTGAGCCCAAAGTAAACTTGGGCGGGTCAAGACCTAACTCGATTTCTAATTCAACCCATTGTATTATTTCTAATTTCAACCCAACCCGCCCATTTGACACCCCTAGGGATGGATAATCTGGAGGTGACTCATTTGCAGTATGCAGATGATACCCTCATTTGCAGTATGCAGATGTCAAGATTGCACATCAATTGGGGAAAGAGCTTTCTTTATCCGATCAATGAGGTCACAACCATGCAATCCCTAAATGCAATTCTGGGAGGAGAGATTGGTAGTCTGCCAACAATGTACTTGGGTATGCCTTTAGGAGCAAACTCAAAGTCTAACGAAATCTGGAACAATGTGGTTGAAAAATGTGAGAAGAAATTGGCAAGGTGGAAAAGACAATACTTATCACTAGGGGGTAGATTAACCCTCATCAACTCCGTGTTAGATTCCTTGCCAACTTATATGATGTCCTTGTTCGCAGAACCAACAAAAATCATTAGTAGGCTAGACAGAATTTGGAAGAAGTTTTGTGGCAAGGAAATAAAGACGGGAAAAGCTACCACTTGGTCAAATGGGAATCTCTGATAATCGACAAGAAGTTTGGAGGTTTGGGGATAAAGAATCTGGATACTCATAGTAAGGCACTCAGAATGAAATGGCTATGGAAGTATGCCAATGATAAAGCAACACTATGGGGAAGAGTCATAGAAGCTAAGTATGAGGAGGAAGACATATGGATGACTAAAGAAATTACAACTCCTTATGGAGTTAACTTGTGGAGATCCATCAGAGATCTCTGGAATGAACTGAAGTGCTTCTTCAAGAGCAAGGTAAACAATGGGGCTAAAACTAGGTTCTGGAAAGATTGAATGGCATGAAGAAGGAAATTTAGAAAGGTTATTTCCAGATATTTACTCATTAGTACTACACCAACAGAGTAACATGGCAGAATTATGGACAACAGAGGGATGGAGATTCAACTTCAGAAGGCAACTCAATGATTGGGAACTACCAAGAATGGCAGATTTCATCAACAGGATTGAGCATTTTAATGGGTTGGTAACAGATGAAGATGAACTATGGTGGGAGGGAGATGAAAAAGGCACATACAAAGTGAGCAAAGCGTACAAGAAAATGAACCACAACCAACAGCCAAACAGTTGGCCATGGAAGAACATTTGGAAAACCAAAGTACCATATAAAGTGGCATGCTTTGTGTGGCTTTTGGCAAAGGAGGCAGTGCTTACCCAAGAGAATCTAATGAAATGAGGGATAATTTTAAGCCCAAGGTGCTTCTTGTGTGGGGAGCAGGCAGAAACTGTGAATCATCTATTCCTACATTGTAGAATCACAGGACAACTATGGAGATTGTTTTTGAACCTCATAGGAAGGAATATCATGGAGCATGCCTGGGAAAATTACAGAGGCCTTAACAAGTTGGGAACAAGCTGGGTTGTTGGCCAAGAATAGAGGCAGGTGGAGGATAGTCCCAGCAAGCATTTGGTGGACAATATGGAAGGGGAGGAATTCTAGGTGTTTTGAGAGAATAGAGAATAGTATGCAACAGATTAAGCTTAATTGCATCTTGCTACTTTGTTTTTGGTGTGATCAGTTTCTTTTAAATGATCCTGTCTCTATCATTGATGTTTTAGACTCATTATAGATATAGGATCATAAAGTCATAGATGGAGGTAGTACTTTGTAAATATGGGGCTGCTGCAACTCTTGTAAGATTCAGATTCTAACATATATATAGAAGTTACCATTTTTTTTTAAAAAAACAAGGTTTCCTTCTTGCTTGCTGTCATTTGTGTTTCCAATTTTTTCGATTGTCCGGTATATTGATTGTAATTTTATCCTTTAATTTTTTTTAAAAAAAAATGTTGAGTTGGTGTCTTGGAAAATATTCAACTTCATTTGAGCCAAGAGAGACATTATTTAGATACTGTTTTTGACATTCTTTCCATGCATGTCATATGAGATCTCTTTTTACATTGATGAGGTTTTGTGGTTGCAGATTAAAGTGTACGCCGACCCAGAAACATTTAATCTTATGGGTGAGTCAAATTCTGTTTCCATTTTTATGTTGCAGATCTTATCGTAATCTTTTGTTAGCTCAGTTTCACATGATTATTATGATTGGTGAACATTGATCTTTATAGGTAAAGAACATGCTCTTGTCATCGCAAACCACAGAAGTGACATAGATTGGCTTGTTGGTTGGATCTTGGCTCAGGTTTGTGTTGAAAGTTGATACTGTTATTTAGTATTTGTTGTAATGATCTAGATTCATTGATATGTTCAAGCTAATAGCATAAAATATTCTTCCTAATTTTGATATAACTAGTTTAGTGTACATGCTTTGCACGCGTGTATCACGTCAATAAGTAAAAAATGTATTTTATGCTTTTACATAAATTAATTTGTTAAAATTTTATCAACGAAAAACCCATATATACCTAAAAGGAGTACAAAATGGTCAAGACTTTTCTAGCGTGAACTGAAAGTGACTGAAATTTATTATTTACTAATGGAGTTAAAAGTGAAAATTTTATTACAAAAATAACCCAAAAGAGTGGGCGAAATTTTCTTACATTTCTTGGAAAGTGAATTCTATTTACGAAAGAATCTAAAAATCTAAGTCCTAAATACTAGGTTCATAATTAAATGATTATTTCTAAATATTAAAAAATAATTAAATGATTATTTTGTCTAATGTGAACTCTATTTTTAGAGGTAACTAGCGAACCATAGTCTACTAAAGGCACACTACAGGTTCAATTAATTAGCATTGAGCCATTGACTTAAGTAATACAACATGAACACAATAAAAAACAAATCTTATACAGTTTTTTGCAGAACCTTAAAACCATAAAGAACCCAACAAGAATCAACAGATCACGAAATTACCTTTCAAAAATCTTTTTTTGATGAATTTCAAAAATCTAGAATAGATTCTTAGACAGAGTTGAATAACCAAAATTACACTTTTGTTGTATACCTGTGGATATATTAGACTAAAGTTACCAGTTTCAAAAAATAAAATAAAAATTACTGGTTCTTCTTTTTAAGAAAAAAATGAAACCTACAAGAATAATGCAATATACAAAAGGAGATTGGACCTCATTTGTTTCATTCAGATTAAGACGTCTAAATTTGAATAAACATTTGAATATTAAGATGTGCATCAAGAATCTAGAAGTCTATATCTGAATACACATCTAAATGTTAAGAAGTGATCTCTAGATTTGAACATTGATGATTAAGACGTCAATATCTGAATGTGCATATGAAATTAAACGTTATATCAATAAAATATTATAATTTTTTTTTTGTAAAAAAGAAAAGCTTTTTGATAAAGAAAACAGTCTAAATGTATGTATTTAGTAGAAAAATTTAATTATATGCAAATAAAAGTTATATATCAGTAAAAAAAATATTGTAACATGATTTTTTTTTAGGAATTCAACATAAAGATCTTTTCATAAAAAAATAAATAAATCATCCAACTAATCAAATAATAAAGAAAGTTTCACATTATCAACGCCTACAATATTCTAGCTAATTAGAGAAATTAAAGAGTTCCTATTTTTTTCGATGACCTTAATCCAATTTTCTAACTTGCGTACCTGTAGCGTCATTCATTTTTTTTTTTGTAGCTATCAATTTCAACAAATATACTTATATTTGTACTGTATAATGGCTCTTCCCATCCAAGGCCATTTAATTTTTCCTTTCATCCTTCAAATCTAGGTGCACTATTTTTGTTAATTAATAACCCTAAAGAGTACTCGTCTTTGAGATTTTTCAATTTATCCCAAAACTTCTATTTCAGTCAAACTTGAAGATTGGGATGCAAAATTATCAAGACCTACATAATTTTTGTCACTTAACTTCATGGGAGTTAGTACAACTTGGACCCAACCATGAATTCTCGTTGTAGTAGAACCTTCATAAAGTTTTCTACACAAATCTTGAAAGGGTAGAGGTGAAATGTTTTTGATAAACATCAATGTACCCTAAAAAATTGTTAACATAAAAAAATACTTGTAAAGATTATGAAAACTTACTAGTTCAAAGATGAAAAAATTGATGTTTGATTGAGAACAGAGAGAAAATTTGTAGCAAGAGAAACAAAGTCCTGCAAAGAGAAAAAAACGATGAATGATTATCTTAAAGCATATTTAAGAAGTCTGAATGGTATTAAAACTCTCCTACAGATCTGATCGGTTCAAATCTTTTTAGATCCATTAAGAGACTTTTTTGAAAAGAAACAAATAGATTTAATGGGATTAAGAATTAGACCTTAAAACTAAACACCCTTAATGGGTTGAATCTGAATGATTAAGATTTAGACCTTCATTAAGTGCAAACAAATGAGGCCTTAATTGAGTCGGTATACCCTCTTTTTAAAAACAAGACAGTAGTTCTATTGACCATTTTCATCTTAGCTTTACCTTTACAATTCCTTTCTTTCTTGAACTTTTAAAAGAGATGGTCTCACATTATTGAACATATGAAGTAACAAATAAACTTGTGCAAAATCCACTAGTCAATATTTGCAAAAATAAGCTACAAGGCAATTATTTTCAGAATATAATATTATTAATGTGTATGTGTGTGTGTGTATATATATATGTGTGTGTATATATACACACATACATATATATATATATATGTGTGTGTGTGTGTGTGTATATATATATATATATATATATATATATATATATATATGTAGGTAAACTTAAAATTTCATTACCAAAAATAGTAATATCATAAAAATAATTAAGTATTAATTTACGAAAAAAAAGTAATAACAATTTTGTCTATAAAGTGATCAAAGTTCAATTCAACATTTTTAAGGAGCTTTATGCTTTTAATATTATATTATAGATTAGGATTCTCTATATTTAGGTAATTGCTAAGTTGCGCGGACTCTTCATTTTTGCACGCGAACCCGTCTCGACACGACTCTGGTGCGGGGTGCGTGTCGGATTCGGTCAATCCAATCTGGACACTTTGACCGAAGCCGAGAAAAATTTGGGGAAGAAAAAATCAATTTCCGACGACGTAAAGAGTAGAAAGCTTGAAAAAAGTACAAAGAAGAGAGAAGAGAAGAATAGAAGAAGAGAAAATTATTTTTAATGGCGACAACGCCGGCGTTTGAAAGAGAGAAGAAGAGTTGAGAAGAAACAGTTTGAAAGAGAAGAAGAAGAGTTGAGAAGAAGAAGAAGTGATTTTTATTGAAAGTTTAAAAAGTAAATGCTCTGCCAGCTTTTTTTTCTAGGGAGCCAGCTTTTTTTCTTGAAAGTTGGAGAAAGTACTTTTAAACATTAAATTTTTTTTAATATTGACTTGTAATTATTTGGAGTGTGGAAGAGCCACGCATAAAAATAGTGAAGCACTCTCAACCACTATAAATTATCCAATTGGCTACTCATTTGTGGTGCTTTTTAATTGGTTTGACTTTGAGTTGAAAAATTTGAGGTACAACTACTCTCAATTTATTTGCTCACCTTATTATAAAATATATATATTTATAGAAAAAATAATAATATAGTAATATTTTGGTGATGAATAATTTACGTTTAGCCGTATCCCCGCACCCGTATCCATACTCGGATTCGCACCCACGAATCTTAAAATTTGGATTTCGCCGAATCCGACTCTCGGATTCGCATCTGTCTCGGATACCCGCACCCGAGTCCGAGCAACTTAGGGTAATTGTCACTGTTTAATCACTTTTATTATTTCATATGTATAAGCTCTCTATCAAATTATCTAAACTCTCTTATATAAGGAACTATCTTGCATATTTTCTACAACTAGTGGTGGCAAATTGGTGGATTAATCGGATTTGGGCAGATTGAAAATGGATTGAGCTATAATGGATTGTATTGCATTTCACCCATATAAATATTTGTAAACCTGGATTGGGTAAAATGATTCTAACCCACTTTAATATCCTAAAGCCAAAAAACTTTAAACCTTCTATATGTCAATTTCCAATGTAGCTATTTGTAAGCTATCAAATTAGACTGTCACGTTATCTTTTTTATTGTTGCATACTTGCAGTTCAATTAAATCATTTTTCTTTTTTCAAAAATAAAAATGCATATCAACTTGATATTAAAGCCACAAACTATTTAGCTATGTTGCTCGGACTCTCCAAAATGATGCTTCACCCGTGTCAGATCCTTCAAAAATGTACTACTTTTGAAGGATCCGACACACACCCATCAACATTTCGTAGGAGTCCGAGAAACATAGATATTTAGTACTCCTATATAATGAAGGAGGGATTCTAGATTACTATTTACTATCTGTTTATCCAAGCGTGGTAGACTAAATAAATCCAAAATTGCCAACTTCTCAAAACGAGTCATTACATGATTCAAAATCTTGAATTTAATCCTTTACTAATGCAAGCAACAATTGCTTAAGAATTGAGATTAACTTTCAAACCATGAGAAGGGATAGGGCAAGGAAGTAAACGCCTGACAAAATTGGCTTTGAGACACACAAAGATGAAACAGTTACTCTTGAGTCATGATAAAGATGACTAAATAGTCACTGCCTCAGATATCATGCTATTGAAAAGCATAGGTTCAGAATCTTATGGGAAGAAGGGATCTGTTTGGGATTTTAAGTAGAGGCTAAGGGCCGAGTATGTGTCATACTGTTATTGGGTCTATATGGGTATTCATATTTTACCCGTTTTCTCCATATTTTTATGAGTTTTTAAAAATAGGCTAAGCTCATATTTACCCACTCAAAATATAAGGGACCCAACAAAGTATACATGGATTATATGGATTCATATCTTTAAAACGAGCTGAAATTGCCAGCCCTATGTGTCAACCAATTCAAGTTCCTTTGTGTATTGTCCTCTATTTTCACAGTTCACACCATGTTCCTCACAGAGTCTGGATGTATGAGCTCAGATACACCCTTAAGCTAAGTGATGTGATGTAAACCTATTTGCATTTATGCATGTAATTTTGAATTGTCAGTGAACAAGTAATTTTACATGAAGTTCTACGGAATTACGTCCATTTTAGAAGATGCAATGATGCATGATGATTATTTGTTTTTTTCACATCAGAACTCATAGCTGTTTTCCAATTGATTTGCGCTTATTGATTCTTGTATCTTTGAAACACAGAGATCTGGTTGCCTTGGTAGCTCATTAGCTGTAATGAAGAAGTCATCAAAACTCCTTCCAGTAAGTATTTAAAGTAAATGTATGAAGATATTGCATCTTTTTCTGACTGCAGCTTATTTGTATCCTTGGTAGATCATTGCTTTTAGCATATTAGAATCTCTCAATTCCAAGATGATGTCCTAGTTACTTGTGTATCTGAATGTTAAAGATGGACAAATGAATGATAACTTAGATGCTTATTCTCCACAGTAGTATTAGTTTAACCTCGAGAGGAAGAGGCTGTTGTCTTCATTTTATTTGAACATAACAGTGGTAGATGATCCTTGACAGGACGAAAATCATGATCAAACATTATTATAAAATGAGAAAGGGGAGTATATGTTTACTGTACACATGCCCAGTGCTCTTAGTTTATGTCCTTGTTGATTTCTATAGTATGGTCACTAATATTTTGTGTTCTGCAGGTAATTGGTTGGTCCATGTGGTTTTCTGAGTATCTTTTCCTTGAAAGAAGCTGGGCCAAGGATGAAAGAACATTGAAGGTATAGTTAAGCCAAATCATCCCAAGGCTTGTTCATTGAGCATTTAAATAACTTCGGGTGTCTTAAATCTTAAAAGAAGACGTGGCTATATTCAAGCAAATCGAAGATATTGTAATCTAACTGCTGTTATTTAATGTGCAATTCATATTTGGATATACTCTCTGTTTCTTGTGGCTCATTGATGTGTGTTTCACTATCTGCTTTTATAATTTCATATAACCCCAACTAATAGTCATTTTATACACGGGTGACCCAATCTGCAGTCAGGTCTTCAACGCCTAAGCGATTACCCTTTGCCGTTCTGGTTGGCACTTTTTGTTGAAGGCACCCGCTTTACACAAGCAAAGCTTTTGGCTGCTCAAGAATATGCTGCTTCAGCTGGGTTACCTGTACCACGGAATGTATTGATTCCTCGCACTAAGGTGGGCTTCTTATTTCCTTCTTTCTTCTCGTAGGTAATATTTCTTGAAATAGAGTTTGCGGACTGTTCCTCTTAAATTGTAAAATACGTCATGTTAGGAACCTAGAGTTGGAAAAAGACGAATTTATCACTCGAATGGTGGAACCCTACCACAGGCGGCTGGCCGAGAAACATCACTAGAGATTGGGTGTGGGTCAGAATTGTAGGGCTTCCAATGTATCTGTGGTTGCAAAGCATCTTCGAAAAGATTGGCAATCAGTGCAGGGGCTACATCGAGACAGAGGAGGAGACATCTCTGAAAAAGCACTTGCACTGGGCCAGAATCAAGGTGAAAGGGGACGGAAATTTGTTCAGCCCGAGTCAGAAGTAATAGCTGAAGTGTTCGTCCTCACTATCCCGATATGGGTTGAGGCGTCAGTCACTTTTAGAGCATAAATAGAGAAGTTAGAAGCTGTCAGTTTTAGACAATTCTTGCATTTAGGAAAGAATTATAATAGCCCTAAAGGAAGAACTATGTAGATAGAAAATCAAGCAAATATTTCCCATAAAAAATTCGCAAGATCCATGATGGATCTAATTGAGGTGGAGAAGGAGATCCTAGATGTTCAACTTGACCATCCAACAAAAATACAGAGTTGGAAGGCTCAGACCAAGAAGGTGATGACGAAACATGAGCCATTCATTTACCTGACCAACTCGAGTAGTGAATTGCGTTGGGGATGAGTCTATCCCTCTCGGAATGAAATTTCCCAGCAGAAGGGATTGAACATGAAGAGGACATTGCAGAATGGATTCAAGAGTACATAATCAAGCTGAGCTCTAAATTTGGGGTGTTCTTTAAAGGTTGTGAGGAGAAAACTAAGGAACTATTCAGAAAAGGTTGATAATATAATAACTGCAACAAAACAGTGACACACAAACCACTGCGAAGAAGCGGGCAATGGGATAGATAATAAGTTTTGGAGTTATGGGTCTAGAAGGGTGGTGGTGGTGGTGGTGTTATCTACCGATAAAAGATTTATGAATCTGAAAATCATCTTTTGTAAGGGGACTGATTAGAAATATGCTTTAGATCTTGGAAGGCAGATGTAGTGTGCCTCCAAGAAACTAAGCTCAAGGGGAGAATCACTGAAATAACAAAGGAAGTATGGGGAAGTAGGTGAATTATATCCAATAAAAAGCCAGTGGGATGGGGGTAGTTATCCATTGGGATGGAAGGTTCTTGGACGGAGTGGAAAGTAGTGTGGGGAAATGCTCCATTTCTTCATTGGGTAAGAACCGGAACCTTGACTGGCACTTAACAAGGGTCTACACTCCAAATGAAAAGAGTAGAAAGGGAAGAAACCTGGGAAGAGTTCGGAGCGGCTAGAGGACTCTTCTTAGGTCTATGTGGTGACTTCAACACAAGTAGGCACCCGTCAGAGAAGAAGAGGTGTCTCAGAATTAACAGAGCCATGACAAACTTTTCGGTGTTCATAGAAGACTTGGATCTGATGGACCTAGAGTTGAAGGGGGGAAAATACACGTGGAAAAAGGGGAGCGACAGGACATAGCATAGCTAGGTTGGATAGATTCCTTATTTCAGAGGATCTGGATAGTTGCTTCAGAAGCAAAACAATCAATCATGCGGAGGGTAACACCAGTCCATTCTCCAATTATGATGCAGTGGGTGATTGTGGAGGGCTTCTAATTCTTATTTCAAATTCGAGAATTGGTGGCTTCAAACAAAGGGGTTTTAAGAGAAGGTTAAGATCTGGGGGAACTCATTCTCTAGTGATGGCAATCCGATTTTGTTCTAGTGACTACATAAGGCTTTGAAGTCCAAACTCAAAGATTGGAGTAAATCAGTTCAAGGTAATTTGGGAATCCAAAAGCAGTTGGTGTTTGACACAATTGACATGAATGGAAGAAATGTAGGAACAGAAAACCATGCAAGAGGAGGAAATTTTGTCCAGAATGGCACTTATGAATGATTTTGAAGATATTGCCAAAAAGGGAAGAGATAGTTTGGAGGCAAAGGACTAGGGCGACATGGCTAAGGCAAGGGGATAGATATACCAACTTCTTCCAATAAATGCTCATAGGAGAGCCAACTTTATTGATAGACTGAAAGTAGGGGAGGTGATGATAGAAAATTCAGATGAAATCAAGAAGGAAATAGTGACCTTCTATAAAAACTTATATACTGAAACAGAAGAGTGGAGGCCTCACTTAGAGTTGGAGAATTGTCATAAGATCAGTGCAGGAGACAATTCCATGTTGGAAGCCCCTTTTGAACCACGTGAGATACTGTAAATCATCAAGGCATGTGCACAGGGGACAAGGCCCTAGGTCCAGATGGCTTCTCCATGGAATTCTTCAACCTGTGTTGGGACATTATTAATGTAGATCTTGTAGCTGCAATTTAGAATTTCCATGAGAAGTGCTTCTTTGAAAAGAGCCTGAATGCAGTTTTTGTTGCTCTGATTGCAAAGAAGGTGTGTACCGAGGAACTAAAAGATTTCAGACCCGTAGGCCTTATTTGGGGACAGGATGATAGCTAAGCTTCTAGTAGAGAGACTCAAAAAAAGTAATCCAAGGCATAATAGACAGGCAACAGACAACCTTCATCAAAGGAAGGCAAATTATGGATGTTGTATTAATTGCTAATGAGTATCAAATAGACAAAGAAGCAACACACCAGGAATGGCCTGCAAGTTGGACATCCAGAAATCTTTTGGCTACCTAAATTTGAATTTTCTCATTCAGATGTTCGAATGAATGGGTTTTGGGGTTAAACGGATCAATTGGATCAAACATTGTATTAGCACTTTTAAGATTTTCCATCCCAATCAACAGAGCAAGAGCACCTACTGGAGGCACTCTCAGATTCCATATTAGTGCTGGCAATTTAAGCCCATTTTCCAATTACCCGCCCAAATAGCCCTTCAAATATGGGTTGAAAGAGTGATTTTAAATATGGGTAATATTTGAATTATACCCATATATTACCCATTAAAATATGGGAATATTATGGGTAAACTGCGATTTTCAAAACTTTCATATATGGGTCGCTATTAATATTTCAGCTCTTGACCTCCATCCACGCTTCCAAAAAAAAATAAACGAAAGTTTATTTTTAAAAAATATTTTGAACTTCAAAATTTCATTTTTTCACCACTACCCTCGACGCCCGCCCCCCCCCCCCCCCCCCCCCCCCAAAAAAAAAAAAAAAAGTTTATTTTTAAAAAATGTTTTCAACTTCAAATTTCATTTTTTCATCCCTACCATCGTCCCCCCCACCCCCACCCAAAATAAAATTAAATTTGTTTTAAAAATTTCAACTTCAAATATTTATTTTTTCACCTTACCCTGGACCCACCCCCTACCCCAACCAACCCCCACCCTTCAAAAATATTAAGTTTGTTTAAACAATATTTTTAACTTCAAATTTTTTTCACCCTACCCTGGACCCAACCCATTTATTACCCAACCCATTTTTACCCATATCAAATATGGGCGGGTTGAATGATTACCCATTTTATGTTTACCCATTTTCAAACCCCTCATATTCCAACCCGCCCATTTGCCAGCTCTACTCCATATCAAATTGGGGGAAGAGCTTTATCTATCATATCAACACTGTGACATAGATAGAAAGCTTGACTAATAAGTTTGGAGGCAAGATCGGGAAACTTCCAACAACTTACCTAGGCATGCCGTTGAGAGCTAAAAGCAAGTCCAAAGGTATTTAGAATGGGGTCTTGGAGAAGTGAAAAGAAACTCATCAATTGAAAAGTCAGAACCTCTCCTTGGGAGGTAGACTAACTTCAATCAATAGTGTACTTGATGCACTACCATCCTATATGACATCAGTAATTCCAATGCTTGCTAGTGTTTCTAAGAGCATTGATGCCCTTAGGAGAAAATTCGTATGGCAAGGTAGTGAAGACAGAGAAGTTCCACCTAGTTAAATGAGATCAGTTGATAGTGAACATGAATACAATTGGCCCAGGTCTCAGGAACTTAAAGAAGCAAAACCAAAGCCTCTTGTTGAAGTAGCTGTGGAAATTTTCCAATGAAGATCATATGCTTTGGAGGGAGGTCATCTCAGCAAAGTATGACATGAAGGACAAGTGGATGGCAGAAGTAGTTAACACTCACTTCTGGAGAGCAATCAGGAACCTTGTGGCCTATGTTGTGTTCCAGATCTTCAATCGAAGTGGGAGATGTTCAAAAGACCTCCTGCCCACTGGGAGGACAATTGAATGGAGTGACACCTATGAAGCAGTTGCATCCGGAACTATACCTGTTATGTCAACAACAACATGCAACAATGTGGACTGGTCAAGACTGGAATTTGTTCCTAAGGAGACACCTATATGACTGGGAAATATAGAAGGTAACTGCCCTCCAGAATGAGTAAATAATTTTAGCAATCTTACTGAGGGGATGGACTCACTGGTTTGGTAGAGTGACATCAACGGTCAATTCTCAGGCATACAAGGTACTCAACAAGATTGCATACAAAGAGACAGACTGTCCATGGAGGATGATTTGGAATCCAAAGGAGCCCTACAAAGTAAACTGCTTCTTGTGGTTGCTGTCAAAAGCAGTTCTGACCCATGAAAATATGAAGAGAAGAGTATATCAGTTTGCCTCTTGATGCACTCTGTGTGGATAGCAAGGAGAGACAATTAACCATCTTATTTTGCATTGTAAGTGGATTGAGCAGGTATGAAGAATGTTCATTTGCCTGGAGGGAATCAGTGGGTGAAACCAGTAAGCATCAAAGGAGTTCTAAGTAGCTGAGATAGGGATGGCAATTCTTCAAAAAAGAAGAGATGGAAGATTATCCCAGCATTTGGTGGACAATAATGTGGAAAGAGGGGAACAATAAGAGCTTTGAGAATGTGCAGAATAGCCTTCAAAAGATTAGATTGAATTGCTTAGCTCTTTTTTGTTTTTGGTATAAACAAGATATTTTAGCTAGAACACAAGACACCTTTGATGTACTAGATTGTTTGTAGGCATCAGTTGATTAAGCTCAAAGCTTCGGTAAGATGTAATACTTTTTTGAAGGGGAACTACGTTTTCGGCTGTAGTATACCTGTGGATATCTATAGACTAGCCAGCCTCAAAAAAAATTAGCAGACAACTACAAGAGATGGTAGATTACTTGTTTTTACTTTTGAGTAATAGAGCAATGAAGAACTAGGAAATCAGATTTTCTACCTTCAAAATTACAGCAACCTAAATACATTTTAGATGTTTTTGACCACTCCTCCTTGTTTCTATGTTAATATTGCTGTCTCAAAAAAAATAAAAAAAATAAAGAGGAAATGATAGAAAGACAAGTAACTAGACTGATTCTTTCCGATTCACAGATCATACTATTGTATTTGTAGCTGATGCAATACACCAATTAAAGGCATGCCAAACAGATTTTTCCCAAGTTCATAATGGATTCTATCCGCTTTATAACTCAATTCTTTCATTGCGTTGCCATCTCTTTTGTGTATATCCTGAAGTGGTGTCTTTGTATTTTGTTGATTTCAGGGTTTTGTTACTGCAGTAAGTCATATGCGCTCATTTGTTCCAGCTATTTATGATGCAACAATATGCATCCCCAAAAGTTCACCTGCACCTACAATGCTGAGACTCTTCAAGGGGCAACCTTCTGTGGTAAATAGAACTGTCCATTAAGCTGGAACTCTGTTTCTCTTTTTCCTTCTCTGCCGATGGATATTGACCAAAAAAAAAGAAGAAGCTCCTTGTGTTTGAATTTGCTTGGTATATTTGACTTGGCAGAAAGGTTAAACATGCCATAACGGTATGGCTATAAGAGTTTTGTAACTTGTGGTTTTAAACATGCCATAACGTTTTTGTTGTTGTAAAAGCTTCTTGTTAAGGGTAAAATGGGAGTTTAAAGTTAATTGTTTCCGGATATAGAAATTTGTTTTTCTTTTTGGATTGGGACTAATAAGGAAGTAGTTGTGCCAAACTAGTTGGGAAGGAGGGTGTAGATTTGATTTTTACTTTTAGTGATGACTCTAATTTGACCCTTAAAGACATACAATGTGGCTCAACAACTGTTTCTGTAAGATCTAAGTCCAGAGCTGAACGGCTGAACCTAATAGGAATCTTAAGCTTGTTTGGGACTCTAAGAGGGGCTTCAGTAAATATTCTTGAAGTGGAAGTCCTAGAGGAATCTTCATAGGGACAGTGAAGATGATCTCTTGTGGATGAGAGTGGAAATTCAGGTTAACGACCAGTGCATTTGGAAAGAACTTCTTGCTTATGATTTTGCCACACCTAGTGTGATGTGGGAGTTCCTATGGGTGCCAATGGTAAAAGAGGAGTTCGGCATATCCTATTCGTAGATGTTAATGAAGCCACAACATTAAGCGTTGTATCTTTGTGGTGCCTTAATAGTACTTAAAAATGTGTTGGGATCAAAATATCAATTGGTTTATTTCTTTTAGTGTTTAGTTGTTTATTTTGCTTTTGTGTAGGTGCATGTGCACCTCAAGCGGCATGAGATGAAGGATCTGCCTGAAAATGATGATGCCATTGCCCAATGGTGTAGAGATATCTTTGTGGCCAAGGTTTGTCCTTGTTAATTAGCCTTGCCAAAATTCTATCAACAAAAGAATATCCTTACCAAAATATTTATTGTGGAATGACCATTTCTTGTGCTTATTTGTGATGTCTGAAAAGTATTCGATCTCCTTGGAATGAGTCTTATATTTTTGGTGTTGTCTTGTGACCTGCTTTCCACCAGGATAAGTTATTGGACAAACATATTGCTGAAGACACTTTTGGAGAAGAAAAGCTGCAAGACATTGGCCGCCCAATCAAATCCCTTGTGGTAAGATACGTTCTGATTGGGGGATATTCTGATTCCTTTTTTATGTCAAACTAACTGTTGCCTCTCCTAATAACAGGTAGTCGCATCTTGGTCATGCATTCTTATCTTAGGAACCATAAAATTTTTACAAGCAACTGCCTTGTTGTCGTCATGGAAGGGTGTGGCAATATCAGCTGCTCTCATGGCTATTATTACAGTGCTCATGCAAATTTTGATTAATTTCTCAAAGTCAGAACGCTCTACAGCTGCCAAGGTTGCACCAGCAAAGGAAAAGAATGTGAATCAGGCTAGAGGAAATGGGCAGGAGGACAAAACACTCTAATTATGATTTTCATCTGATATGGTTAATGAACCTCAGTTTGTAGCCTTGATCACCAGAATTACGAGATGATGTTTGTATTATATAGTAACTTGCTTGTCTATTTTAGACCTGTAATTTTTGGCCAAAGTGAACCAACTTGTGTTCATTTTTGTTTCTAAGGATGTGGATTCCATGTTTGGTCAATTTCATTAATTGTTAGTTTGTTACAGTTATGTCTATGATGTTGGTAAGCTGCTTCTTTGTGTCGATGTCCTTGGAAATTGAAATGACTTTTAGAGAGAGCAGTAAACAAATCTCAAGCAGATTAATGATTTAGCGACTCCCCATTGCGTCGTTACACCAGATAATAGCGACTACCCATGGATAATTTACACTGTTAGATTAATGATTTAGGTTCGTTGTTGCAGGATTTGTCGTTTGATGTGTTTGAGAGAATCTAAATCCTTTCTAATTTAGGTTAGCTCTGAATCGCTGTCTTTATCTTTCTTCAATCTATTACACTGTTACCTTCTATTACGGAGATAGTTGCAAGCAGACATCTTATCAAAATTAGTTAACTACACTGAACACAACTATAATATTATTTTGTACTGGACACACCTGTATTTTGAAATCAAATACTTGTACCTCTTATCAAGGTGAGGAGTCATGACGTAATATTATATGCGGATGGCATAATTTTGGTTGATGAGGCTTGGAGTGCAAATTCAATGCTATAACACACGTGATTAGTGTGGAAGTGAGGGTTGATATACAATTTATCTACAAAAAAAGTTCCAAATATCTAGGGAATGAGAAGATTGACCTTATTAGTACATGGTGGATGAAATGGAGCGTACATTCAGAGTCTTTGATAAGAAGGTGCTACCAAAACTTAAAAACAAGTTCTACAGTGTCAAAGTGGCTTTATTACCGGTAGGTTCATTATTGAAAATGTCATGCTTGCTCAAGTAATTGTTCTTGGAGTGTCTAAACCTAATATTTGTAGTAATATTGTTATCAAATTAGACTTGACTAAAACTTATGATGGAATAGATAAGAATATTTTTTATTGTAGTCCTTAAAAGATTTGGTTTATTAGAAAAACAGATCACTCTTATACAAAATCTTATTTCTAATGTTTTGGTACTCCATTTTGATTAATGACTTTATATATGGCTTCTTCTCCTCATCCCAGGGTCTCAAATAGCACCCTCTATCCCCTTCTATTTGTATTTTGGGGGCAGAGGTTCTTTCTAGAGCTCTCAACAGTTTGCATACTAACAATAACTTTACTCCTTTTCCCACACATAAAAGAGGCACACAAATCAATTACCTTGCTTGCTTATGCCATGCAGATTATGCTGGATGTGGATACATTATTAATTGCAAAAGCACGTTCAAAATGGCACATTTCTTGGGACCTATCTTGTGTTGTTTCCTGGGCCATAACGAAGCAAAATTTAGTGACACAAATTACTGCAGAAGCAAAATATGTGGTGGATAGCTTGTTCCCCTAGTCAAATAATTTGATGACGAGGATAGCTCCACTACCGCCTTGGACATGCCTCAAGGGGAACAAGTTCCAATCTTACCTCTCTCCTCTCCGATACTCCCTCACCGCAGAAAAACTCTCAACCACTCCCATCCATCCTCCCTCATGAAGCATCTTGTAAATTATACGCTAAGGGTTCAAACCATTCGTTGTAAGTATATAATCTTGAACCGGGTGATATCCTACTTGCACATATGTGTTAGATCCAATCATAAGTGTGGAAAGTGTATTGGAAGTGGTTTAGGGTCAAAAGGGACCTCTAACAATGAGTCGAGTTCAAAGCCTTCCTATTGGCTAGGATTTCCGCATTAGTTCATGCAAGGGTCAATTTCAAATGACCATATATATCTTTCAAGATATAAAGAATTAGATGGCCTATGCCTTATAAAATTAAAGGTCTATGAGTCTTCTTTCCAACACCACTATTACTTAATGAATCTAGACACTTTTAGGTGTAGTGTACATAGCACCAAATATGTAGGGATATGTGTAATCACCCGTAAAACTAGTAGATTGAACTAGAGCCTAAACATGTGGGTTATCATAAAAGGGTTAAGGGGCTTAGTGGTTAAACGTCAAGCTACATGCTAGACCCCATAGTTTAGAAGATCTTCCAAGGTTTAGTTGAGGGTTGCAAGGTCTGGTGCCAAGTCAAAAGGGGCAAGCCTAAGCCAAAAGCCAAGGCTGCCCAAGCTTGGTCAAACACTGCCTAAGGACCACGGCCACCTTCACGACTAGTGGTCTTGACCACGGCCCATGAAGGGCTCGTGAAGGTCCCTTAGGCATATGGGAAGAAATGCATTGGGGCCTAGCCACTGCCTAGGAATCACGACCTTCACCACTACTCGTGGTCTTGACAACAAATCGTGGGAGGTCTAGTGGTCTTGCCTAGCATTGTGGAGGCCAAGGATGCTTTAAACACAATCTAGCCACTGCCTACCATGATCACGAGGGTCTTCACGACCCATGGTGGCAACCAGGAATTGAGGTGCTACCCGTGGTTGGCAAGACATTGTGCTCACAAGGCTACCCAAGGAAGGACCTCCTTCATGAACCACTTCACGGCTCGTGGTGAAGACCACGGACCGTGGGAAGGATCATGAGATTGGCTTCACCACTTGGGAGCCTTGGCAAGTTGAGGGATCTAATGGTTAAGGGACCACAGGAACCACCCAGCCGTGGTCCCCTAGACGGGTCGTATAGGTGGGTGTAGTCCCTAGATGGGCTGCCTAAGTTGAGGGTCATTTGGTAATTTCCTATTTAATTAATTAATTAATGGGGTCATTTTTAATTGTTTTATTTCACTCATATAAATATTTTTATGTCTTTAAACACTCATTTTACCTCATTATTTCCAAACACCCAAAATAGTTCATCTTCTCAATATTTCTCTCTCTAAACTCAAAGAAGAAGAAGAAGCCATTGGAGCTAGGGTTTGTAGATTTTCAAGGTTATTCCTCAAATTTCTTGAAGATTCTTAATGGAGGTATGGATGCTATTCATCTTTGGGAATCTATCACCCAAAGATCCCCTTTAAACTATGTTTTCAAAGATCTCAATTTCCCCAAACCTAGGGTTTTTCAATCTACAACATGGGTCTGCTTCCAAAATGATTTCAATTGATTAATTATGGTTTATTATGGTTGATTATGATGAATTTAATATTGTATTGATGGAGTACTATTGTTTTATGATGAAAACTCCCCTCGGACCCATGAATTCCCCACTTTACTACATTGATTTCATGATGTGAGAATTGTTGAATATTGGTCCAATTATGTGACTTATGGTTGAACTTGGTGTAATTACATGACTATAGTATAATATAACATGTATCCTTGATTAACCTATGATCCTATGGTGAAATTGATTAAGTCTAGGGTTATGTCATGAAAGAGGAAATTGTGGGTTTAGATGTGACCTTCCAAGATTGATGAACTTCTTGATGAGTTAACTTATACTACATCACCTTGACATGAATTTCTTATAAGTAAAGCTTGATGATATGAATTAACTTGATTAGGGCTTATATAAGGGATCATGGTTGTGTAGTATTGAAATTGAGTTGAATGTCTCCTATATGACTATAATTGATCAAGAATGAGACATGTGGTGGCGGTACCTTGAGAATTAGGTATACATGATGAACATGTGATGCATTGATTGAGAGTAAGGCTTGTAACATGAAGATGACACCTAGGGATTTTAGGGTAAAAGGCTAAGGTGAATAAGCTAGGGATGTCATGGCTTTAACAAAGAAGCTACTATGTATGTTGAGTTGTATATGACAATATTTTGAAAACACTTCACCCACATGACTTTTAATATGAGTACATGAGTTTATGCATATAATGAATAATTGACATGAGTCATGATTCTATCCATGTCTAATATAGTGAATGCTAGATGTGATGACTTAATATGATCTTTGAATGCAAGATATGAGGGGTATGCATGATTATGATATTATGTGCATGTTTTATGAACACTTTGAGAGTGAAGTGTGTATGATGATAATGTTGTTGTTGTGTCATTGAAATAACAATCTCCACACACCCCATGCATGAGTATGACTATGATGTGATTAAGGTGTTGTTGAAAGGCTAATTTGCACATGCACCTTTACACATGACTATGTATGATATATTTATGACTATGATATTATTGTTGTGTTGAATGAAAGACTATTGTCATGAACACACTATAGATATGATGTAAAAGGTTTAATCACATATTGATGATTCTAAGGTTGAAAAGACACTCTTACCTAATTAATATATAAGCTATTATGATACTATGTTAGTTTGAGTGCTTAGTGCATTTTTTCATGAACATAAACTTAAGTAAGGACTTAATATGAATTTCAAAGGGAATTATGATTAGAACCGAGTGGATATGAAAGTGAGACAGAAGCTTTTACATTAGAAAGTCCGGCTTCCCAAAGTAAGTTATCTCATGAGATGGAAACTTTTCACATTAGAAAGTCTGGGTTTCTAGTAGCAATCTCCTTATCCCATAACTATGTGGCCACATAGGTCTTTAGCTAATGGATCCACCTGAAAGCTAATATGTTAGTTCTACCTTAGGCAAGTAGGATAACTCTTTTTGGTGTGGTATTAAGACACCAGATTCCATGTCGCTCACATGGTCTATGTCGGTTAAGGCTATATTTCCCTATATGATAAGAATATGAATTATGACAAGAACATGAGTTATGATTTATGGTTCCTCAAGAGTATCTACTAAGTATGAATGTGGGTATGAAAATTCATTCATGCATTGCACAAGTAGGCTTTGAGAGTGAGAATGGTATGTTTCTGTTATGACATGATGATTATGAGATAAGGTGTGCTTAATATGAATTATGAACATGAACATGAACAATACTTATGATAATGAGATTTACTTAGTGTAAGTGGGGTATGAGACTTCACTTATACATTGCACAAGTAGACTTAAAAAGGTTATGGTGTGGTTTCCTTATGCTATGAAGATATATGAATTTATGTATGCATGATATGGATTGTTGATATGAGTGACTTTACTTATTACAAGTTATGAACATGAATGTCTCTTTGTCTATGAGTGTTGGCTATGGATAAGGTCAATGTATGTTATGCATGATTATGGTGGCCTAAAAGTGATAGTTAGTGTAGATAGGGTTATGAGATCTTATCTATCTATGCATTGAATACATATAGCTTAGGGTTGCTTATGCAATAGTTATATTATGATGGGATGATCTTGGTATGTAATTATGTATGTGAACTATGTCTTGTGAAGATTGGAGTATGCATTATGTTTATGTTGGAGACTATGCTTGTGATTATGTTGATATCCTTCAAGTTATGATGAAAAGTACATGGATTGTCTTATGAGATACATTCTCCAACTATTTCAAAGACGATGTTCAAAATTGGCATATAACATGGTTTCAAATAAAATGTCCTTTCTTCATGTTTTAAAGGATTTTTATGCATAGATTCCATACTTAGTTACATTTTGTGCTAACCCATATTTCTACATTTTCTATAAGTTTAGGTTTTGGAGATATTGGATTCTACCCTCGTGGCTAGGATCATAGTAGATCAAGAAGAACAAGATTGGTGAGTCCTCATAGTATTCAAGGGATTGACCATATGTCCTTTATGTCTTTCTTTTATGTTTATGTCCCTAAGATTGTATTCAAGAGTTTTAATCTAAGTATTATAGATGATTTGAGACATGGTGTTATAGACTATCATTTTATAAAAGACTTCGAATGTAAAGAAATGTTTTATATTTCCACACTTTTCCCTATGTTCTTATGCTATGATATGCTATGAGGCTTGTATGAGACTTTTCGGACTCTTGTATGCCATGTCATATCTAGGGGGTAGCCTTGGGTCGTGACAATATGATATAATATATTTTGATTCTTTCCTTATTTAGTTTTCTTAATTAAATCTCATTGTGTGTGTATATATATATATATATATATCCACATCTTATCTTCTACATGGTATGAGAGAAATGTCCATCCCCATTTTGGACTCCTGGTCCACGCGCCAGTTGAGCCAGGGCGTGGAGGAGGGGGGTGTTAGAGTGGGTAAAAGTCCCACATTGGTTGAAAAATGGATTGGTGGTCTCCTTATATGGACTTCAGAAATTCTCTCCTCATGAGCTAGCTTTTGAGGTTAAGTTAGACCCATGTGTCATATCTTTACATGGTATCTGAGCCATGGTAGATCTATTTGCACCGTTAATCAGAATATTCGCCTGAGGCACTTTGGGGTATTTACAAGTTGTGATTAGGTGGTCACCTTCTACCTAGGGAGGATTGTTTTCGCCAAATTAGAAAAATAAAAAAAATACAAATTTTTGTGGTCAGCGAGTAAGATACAGAGCCTCATGCGTCGGTAACAGATTTTCCAGCAATCTGCTAATGTCACGCTCCGAGCTACCCCCAAGATGCGGACACGGGACCTATAACCACAAGTGATCCCAAGATAACCCTGCTGGCATGATCATGAGGATACTAAAGATAATAAACTGATGCGGAAGCTAAATCATAATTAAAATGAAAAGATGGGGAATACCCATATACTATAACTGAGATATAAGAAAACTGATGAATTTAATATAAAGTAGATATTAACTCAATACTAAGTTGAAACTAATTATGTTTGAAAATAGCCTCTAATTGACTAGAAATGTAGGGACAAGCCCCAACTAATTCTAGCAAAACTGAAACTAAAGGACTAAAAATACTAAAATGAAACTCATGACTATTGTCCTCGGAGAATGATGACTCACCACTGATTCTGATGAACTAGAGATCGGGAATCAATCTAAGCATGATTTGGATGTTGAGAACTTAAACCTACATCATGAGAAGATGTAGCGCATGTATGCGTCAGTACTTGAAAGGTACTAAGCATATAAAATAGAGTAAAGCATAAATAATTCATAGCCGAACAAGCACAAAAGCAAGTGTAATATTCTGAACATGATATACTGAATTCTTGAGCTAACTGGATGCAATGACCAAATTTATAACATGTTGAGACTGAATACTGTCTGAACTGTAAATATGGTCAATGTAATAGAGTCTGGCTGAACTGTAGGGGCAACTAATAACCGACAATAAAACCGCATGAGTTAAATGTGAAGTACGATGTATACGCCCCACCGAAAGGACTCAATATACCCTGCCAGAGGTATAAAGGCATGCTGGCGTGATCACTAAACTGATGGCCATAGAGGGGACTTACAAGCTACTTGCCTAGTAGTTCTGGGACTATTTTGGGTACGCTAAACCCTAGTCCAACTCGGTATTATGCTACTCTTTATGAATTAAGTCATTAACACATTATGACTAAGTTTCTGTAATATTGTATAGCTCAAAACTGAACATGCAAACTGAGAATGCAATAATTAATCTGACAATGATGCATTAATAACTGAGGCATGTATAACTGAATGACTGATATATCTAACCTAGCATGTGTAATTCAAGAAATAAAGAGATACATAACTAGGGTTCTGAAATTCATGCAATAAACTTACTAGTAAGATGATAATCTGATTTGGAACATATAACTAATTAATTCATAATGATCTGCTTAATTCTAGAAACCCTAGGTCTATTCATAATATGGAAATCAAGAAACTGACTGAATTCTAGTGAAAAAATTGGCAAAAGGAACCCACTAGTTAATTCCCACATACATGGTGACGAATTCCATGGAGAAATCTTTCGATTTCGGGGCTGTAGCTGATGGAAACTTGCTGCGTTCTTGAACTAGGGTTCTTGACCTTTTTCTCCTCTTTTGCTTCTAATTTTCTATGTTTTGATTAATGGTTTGACTTAGGTAAGTTCTAGTTATGTTTCTAGGCTTAAACTGACTAAAACCTCATGATTTAGGATCTAAATGACGTAGCTTAGGGGCCAAACGAACAAGAAAAAAACCAAAAGACCCTGACTCAAAAGCTGTCGGAGTCGACTGACGGTCTAAACTGGTCGACCATCATTCGCGACTGAGGACTGAAAGTTGACTGGCCCATCGATGGAGTCGACTGACGGTCCGTACTGGTTGACTATCATTCATGACTGAGGAGCGAAAGTTGACTGGACCATCGACGGAGTCGAATGACGGACCTTAAGTCGATTGACGGTCCGTAGTTGGCTCTGTCACTGGCACCTACAACTTCTGAAAATTTGCATTTTTGGTTTATTTTGGATACGGGATGTTACATTATCTTCCCTCGGGACCATTCGTCCCCGAATGAAGACTAAAATAGCTGAGTATGGAGGGAAGGAGCTTTATTCCATACTACTAAGCACTGAGAACTGAATTTTTGACTGAACTGAATTCCAATAACATACAAATATGCTGAAAATGCAAGTACAAACTGAAGGAACATGATACTAAGACTTAATTTGCGCATGAATGACTGAAAAATTGAAGAGGAACTATTACCTCAAGCTGGAGTGTAATCATAAAGAAAGAGGTGCAGATACTTGGCTTTCATGGCTTCTTCTGCTTCCCAAGTAGCTCCCTCTATGGACTGACTCCTCCACAAAACCTTAACTGAAGAGACTTCTTTGTTTCTCAACTTTCTAACCTGACGGTCAAGAATCTCAACTGGTACATCCTCATTTACAGCCACTCTCTCTAATGGCACTACGGAGGTTGGATCACCCACACACTTCTTCAAGAGCAAGATGTAGAAGACTGGATGCATCGCTGCTAGTTCTGCTGGCAACTCTAACTCATATACCACCTTTCCAACCCTTTTCAAGATCTTGTAAGGGCCTACATATCTAGGATTGAGCTTCCCTTTCTTGCCAAATCTCATCACCCCCTTCATATCAACTTGGAACTCTAGTTCCCTTCTCCTCACATATGCATAAAACTTTTGACGACTCTGGGCTGTCTTAAGTCTATATCTAATGAGTTGCACTTTCTCCATAGCATAATGGAATGAATATGGTCCTATCAAAGCTACTTCACGTACTTTGAACCAACTAATAGGAGATCTACATCTACGCCCATATAGTGCCTCATAAGGGGCCATCTGAATGCTGAAATGATATCTATCATTGTAGGCGAACAATAAGAGGAAGGTGATCATCCCAACTACCTTTGAAATTGATCACACAAGCTCTAAACATATCCTCTAGGGTCTGAATGGTACACTCTTCCTGTCCATCCGTCTGCGGATGAAATGCTGTGCTAAGATTAACTTGAGTACCAAGACCTTTCTAAAATGACTTTCAGAATTGAGTGGTAAATTGAGGACCTCTATCTGAGATGATGGAAGATGGAACCCCATGAAACCTGACTATATCATTTATGTAAAGCTTCGCATAATCATCTGTCAAATCTGTAGTCTTGACTACGAAAAAGCGAGAAAACTTAGTAACTCTATCAATAATCATCCAAATGGAGTCATGATATCTGCGAGTACAAGGTAAACCTATGATGAATTCCATGTTGATAACTTCCCACTTCCAAGTAGGAATTTCAATCTTTTGTGTCATACCTCATGGTTTCTGATGTTCTACCTTCACTTCCTGTAAATTGGGGCACTTAGCCACAAAATCTGCTATATCTCTTTTCATACCATTCTACCAATAAGACTTCCCGTAGATCGCGGTACATCTTAGTGGCACCTGGATGAATAGAATATCTGGAATATTGGCTTCTGCAAGAATGGGTTATCTCAATCCACACACATCAGGAACACACAATCTACCCTGATAGCGAAGTACACCATATCCCCCTTGGGAGAAAACCTTCACTCTCTGATTGTGGACTGCACCCTTAAGTTCAAGCAAGATTGGATCACTCTTTCTTTTCCTTAACCTCCACTACCAAAGATATTCTGCCCATTCTGAACTGTTAAACCACTGTCTGATATGATCATAAGGCGAACTCCCAAGCGATCAAGCCTGTGAACATCCTTCACTAATTCTTTTCTTTCTTCCTCAACATGGGCTACACTACCCATAGATAATCTGCTAAGAGCATATTCTACTACATTCACCTTTGACCTTACCATGATGGTAATGCACACTTATATCATAATCCTTAAGGAACTCAAGCCATTTCCTCTGGCGAAGATTCAAATCTTTTTGGGTGAATATATATTGAAGGCTCTTATGGTTACTGAACAGATCCATGTGAACACCATACAAGTAGTGTCTCCAGATCTTGAGTGCAAACACCATTGCTGCAAGCTCGAGGTCATGAGTTGGATAATTCTTCTCATGCACCTTAAGCTGTCTAGAAACATAAGCTATAACCTTATCTCGCTGCATCAACACACAACCTAGGCCATTTCTATATTTATCGCAATAGATCACATAGCCATCTGAACCCTCTGGTAGAGTCAAGACATGAGCTGTAGTCAATCTAGTTTTCAATTGTGCAAAGCTTTTCTCACAATCATATTATCATCAAAACTTGACCATCATCTGAGTCAAGCTAGTCAATGGTGAGTCCATGGATGAAAATCCTTCCACGAACCTTTTGTAATAACCCGCTAGGCCCAAGAAACTTCTGAAATCTGTAGTAGAGGTAGGTCTAGGACATTGTTTCACTGCTTCATCTTTCGTGAATCCACTCGGATCCCCTCGCTAGATACAATGTGACCAAGGAAAGCATCAGATTGCAACCAGAACTCATATTTGCTAAACTTAGAGAATAACTGGCGATCTTTGAGAGTCTACAGAACATTTTTCAAATGACTAGCATAATCTTCCTCATTTCTAGAGTAAATGAGGTTATCATAAATAAAGACGATAATAAACAAGTTTAAGTACTGCTTGAACACTCTGTTCATCAAATCCGTGAAAGCTGCAGGAGCATTAGTTAGTCAAAAACCACATAACTATGAATTCATAATGACCATACCAAGTTCTGAAGGATATTTTCGGAATGTCATTATCTCTAACTCTTAGCTGATGATAACCGAATCTAAGGTCTATCTTTGAGAAATGTCTAGCACCCTGAAGTTGGTAAAACAAGTCATCAATCCTGGGTATGGGATACTTATTCTTTATTGTGACTTTTTTCAGCTGTCTATAGTCAATGCACATTCTTAGAGAACCATCTTTCTTCTTTAAGAACAACACCGGTGCACCCTATGGAGAAATACTAGGTCTTATGAAGCCTTTATCTAGAAGGTTTTAAAACTGTTATGTAATATTTTGAAATACCAAGACATGTTGTAAAACTTAACCCAGGCTCCATAAGGTCTAAATCATTGTTCCTAGTCAAATTAGGTGTATATAGAGTGGTTAAGGTGTTTTAGAACCAAAATATTCAAGAACGTTCATGGCGTCTGGAAAGTTGGTTCATGAGAGGGTAGTGTGTACTAATCAGTTTGGCTAAGTAAGGGTCAGAATCGAACGAAAGTTTGTAGAAATAGGTGTAACACATATGAGGGTTGGTTTCATGATTGAAAAGTCAGGGTACGACTCCCCAAGGACCAACCAAGGGCCCTCGGTGAGGGTCTGCCAAGTTCCTGCAGGTTTAAGTTAAAAATCATTTAATTAGTTAAGTAGTTTAGGGGTAATTGGGGGGATTAGGGGAAGACTAATTAAGTTGAATTATCCCCACTATAAATACCCTCAACCCTCATTAGCCTAACACAACTCTCAAAATAAACTCTCTTCCTTCTCTCTTCTTTCTCTCTCTATTGGAAGACACCATTGAAGGTTAGCTTGGGAGGTGAATTGGGGGATGGTTCAGGATGAAATCACCATCAAAAGGTCATCAAATCTTAAGGTATGGGATCTAATTCACCATTGAGACTTCTTTCCTCAAAGGGCTCCTTCAAAGATTTTCCAAAAGTTGAGTTTCATATGGGTTTCATTCAATTATGAATTTTATGTTATGAATTGATTTATCCATGTATTCTTTGGGTTATAATGATTAGATTATCATGTATTGTAACTTGGTTAGGATGAATTGATGTGGGTTGGTTTAGATTGTAGATTATGGTCCTTAACCCTTAACCCTAGGCATGAGATTGACATGAATTAGGTTGGGCTTGATGCAATTGATCTTATTATTGGTAAATCATCTTTTAATGATTGTCATTACATTGATCATGAATCTATTGTGATGAATTGAAGTCCTTCATGCTAATTCTTGAGTATTGATCTAGGGTAAGAAGATAGACTTAGATATCATGTTCTCAAGCTTTGATTTAGTATTTAATTAAGGTGTAGTGACTCTTCTAAATTCGTTCTTATGTTGGTTGTTGAATTACATTGGTGTGACGACCGAAATTGGGTTGATCTATGGGTTGATGGTAAGGACCCTTATTGATGAACTATGGAGGAGTGTTGGTAAGTTTTGACTATCCTAATTCTCATTTCAATTGTGGTTAATTGTCATCAATTTATGATGTTGTGTTGAAGTATACCTTGTTTAAGGTGATAGGATGGTATGATGATTGAATTAAAAAGTCTTAGGTTTTGGTTGTGAGGTTGCTTAGGAGTACATGTTATAAAGAAGTTGTTGTGTAAAGATGTGTCCTATTATGATGAGATGTGCAAGTGTCAACTTCACCTATAGGAATTGTGAATGAAAGGACTATTTCTCGTACAATTCTTATCGAGCTATGATGATGAATATACAAGGGCTAGACCCTATTATCGAAATTAGGTTGAAATGATTAATGAAGTTTAAAGACTTTTCAATAATGGGGACTTAGCTTAGCACCGAGTGAACTTGACAATGGGAGGTGATGGCTTTCCTTAGAGGAAGTGTTACCTATAGTTCCATATTGGATGTTGACTCCCCTTTTGAGGGATACTCACCTAATGATTCCCATGAGATGTTGCCCCAATTACCAAAAGGTATGTAGAGGGAATACATATCTCTTAGTTCCTTAAACTATGTTGCCACCATAGGATGCTAGCTAGTGGATCCACTTAGATAACTATGTTTACGTTAGGTTCTACCTTGGCCGGTAGACCACTTTCCATCGGTGTAAGGTTTCATGACACTGGATTCCACATTAACTCATGTGGTCTATGTCGATTAAGGCAAGAGTTCCCTAAACTAAAATGAATGAATAAAGTATAGACTAATTGAAGTGACTTGAGGGGTTTGGCTTTAGCTTAGGTAGGGGTATGGGACTCTACCTATGCCTTGCACTAGCTTGCCTTGATAGGAGTTTTGAGAAGTTAATATTGTATGTAAATGATGATATAATGTAAATGACTTTGTATGATGAATAAGATGTTTATGAGTATGAAATTGGTTATCATTGTTGAAGAAAGAATGCTACATGAGGGTGGGAGATTAAGTTAAGAAAAGGGATTTTGCTAATTGTGATCTTTGGTAGGTTACTTGATTAAGTAGGGTTTTGGGGCTTTACTTGGTCATTGCACTTGTGGGTTCATGAGGATTATAGTTAGTGGGTTTGTTTTGCTATGCTTTACTCTTATCCATGTTTTATGATGTTATTACTTGATGATAGGGTTATATGAGGTTATGGGTTTAGGTATGAAGGTATGCATATGGTGTAGTTAACTTGTTTAGTATATTCAAGTGAATGGTTTAAATAACATAACTTTCTTAAATGTCCCTTTCTAAGCATACTTGATTGGTAATTGTGCATATGGTCTCATACTTAGTACATGTGGAGTACTAACCCTATTTTCTTCCCTTTTCCCAAACATTTTTGGTTCCGATCGTTAAAGTTGCTACGAGGTGATTGGAAGGAAGTCTTGGATATTCTATCATCCAAGTTGTAGGTCCTCATCCTCCCGAGGACGATGCCTATATTCTTTTACAACGTTACTTAGTTACTATAACTTTTGTATTGTCTCTATTTCTTATTTGAGACGATGTTGTATATAGCCTATATGTGGCTTACTTTTATTGATGTAGGGCTATGCCCAATGTTCTTGATCTTGTTTTAGATGGTTATGAGATGAGACAGATTTTATGACTCTATTTCTTTATTACATAAATGGGTGGAATAAAAGTAGAAGACTATGTAATCTTCTTATACGAACAAGTCTATGTATACTTGATATAAATATGATTATGTGTATGTAGAGGTCTATGTAAACCTCTGAGTAGATGTAGTTGAAAAGTTTTAAATTCTTCCGTATTTTAATCGATGAATGCAATGATGTAAGACTAAGAGGCTTGTTTTAGTCCTCAAAGAGGACGACGACGCCGGTTACGTCTAGGGGGTAAACCCGGATGTGACAAAATTGGTATTAGAGCATGAGGTTGAAGATCCTTGATGTTGACGTCTCTCTCAACCACGTCTATGTTGGTTTATATTCATAATTGTGAAGCGCGCCACACTTATGAATAGGAACTTATTTGATGCTTAGGAATCACTCTCATTTTTGGAAATCCATATCGTACCTCTAGAGTTTACTTCATATATGATTTCACCTAAACCTTGTGTTTTGGTTATAGAAGATGAATACTAGGAGGAATGCAGCCAGGAGACTTGAGGAGGAGATTGCTAATGCGGGAGTTCCCCGTGATGATCCAGTTCCTCCTCTTGAAGAGATTGTGGCTGATGATCAGGCTCCCGCTGACCCTCCACCTATGACGGAGGCTCAAATAAGGGCTATTCTTGCTCAAATGGCTCAAGCCATGACTACTCAAGCTCAAGCCGCAACGGTGCAAGCCCAAGCTATGACTGCCCAGGACAATCGGGATATTGCACCTAGGGTTCATGAGCAAACTATGGCTTCCCGACTTAGGGACTTCACCCGAATGAATCCTCCTATCTTTTATGGATCTAAGGTTGATGAAGACCCTCAAGAATTCATTGAAGAGGTTTATAAGATACTATGTGCTATGGGGTTGTCTTCTAATGAGAATGCCGAGTTGGCCTCATACCAACTCAAGGATGTGGCTCAGACTTGGCATGTGCAATGGAAAGACAATAGGCCACTTCAAGGTGGGCCGGTGACTTGGGAGTTTTTCAAGGGGGCTTTCCTTGATCGATTTTCCCTAGGGAAATGAGGGAAGCTAAGGTGGTGGAATTCATCAATCTCCGCAAAGGAGGTATGAGTGTTCATGATTACTCTCTGAAGTTCATTCAATTAGCCAAATATGCTTCTTCATTGGTCTCCGATCCTAGAGACGAGATGAGTAGATTTGTGACAGGTGTGTCAGATGACTTGCAAGAAGAATGTCATTAGGCTATGCTTCATGATAACATGAATATTGGTCGTCTTATGGTGCATGCAAAAAGGGTTGAGGAGGTTAGAGCAAAAAGAAAGGACATTCAAAAAGGGCAAGGTCTTTTGAGGGTGAAACTACGAAAGAAATGTTTGGAATTCAAGACAAGCCTAGATTCAAGAAGAGGTTCTCAAATCAAGTTCCATCTAACTTTCCCAAGACTAGGGATTCTAAAGCCCCTAGGACAAAAGTTGTAAAGGGAAAGGGAGGAAATGCATTTAATGAGAAGCCAACGTGTGCTAAGTGTGGGAAGGGCCACCTTGGAGATTGTTTGGTAGGAACGGGGATTTGCTTTGGTTGTGGAAAAAGTGGTCATAGAGTGCGAGATTATCCTAATGCTAAAGCGAAAGAGAAGGGTGGACAGCCAAATGGTTCTAATGATGCTCCCAAAAAGAACCGCCTCTATGCTTTTCGTACTAGAGATGACCAAGAGGCCTCTCCCGATGTGGTGACCGGTATGTTACAAATCTTTGCTGTTGATGTGTATGCTTTTCTTGATCCGGGCGCTACTTTGTCTTTCGTTACTCCGTTAGTAGCTAAAAAGTTTGATACTTTATCCGATGTTTTGCATGAACCTATTGTGGTGTCTACTCTGGTGGGTGAGTCGGTTGTAGCAACAAGAGTCTATCAAAATTGTCCTATTTCTATGCCCTATAGAGTTTCTCATGTAGATCTAGTTGAACTAGACATGCTTCATTTTGATGTCATTTTGGGTATGGATTGGTTGCATGCTAGCTTCGCTTCTATTGATTGTAGGACTAGAGTTGTGAGGTTTAGTTTCCCAAACGAACCCGTTATTGAGTGGAAGGGTGGGAATTCTCTTCCTAGAGGTCGCTTCATATCATGTCTAAAAGCGTGTAAAATGATCTCAAAGGGGTGTCTTTATCACATTGTAAGAGTCCAAGAATTGGATTCCAAAATTCCTCCTATTGAGTCGGTCCCCGTGGTGAGTGAATTTATGAAAGTCTTTCCTCATGACCTTCCCGATATTCCTCCCGTACGGGAAATCGATTTTGGTATCGATTTGCTACCGGAAACAAACCCTATCTCTATTCCTCCTTATAGAATGGCTCCGGCCGAATTGAAAGAGTTGAAGGCACAACTTAAAGATTTGCTAGATACGGGCTTTATAAGGCCTAACATTTCTCCATGGGGTGCTCCGGTTTTGTTCGTGAAAAAGAAGGATGGGTCCTTGAGAATGTGTATTGACTAGCGCCAACTCAACAAGGTTACTATCAAGAACAAGTATCCTCTTCCGCGGATTGATGATTTATTTGATCAACTCCAAGGGGAGAGATATTTCTCCAAAATTGATTTGAGGTCAGGTTATCACCAGCTTAGGGTGAGAAATGAAGATATTCCAAAGACGGCCTTTCGGACTCGGTATGGGCATTATGAGTTTGTGGTTATGTCCTTTGGTCTCACAAATGCTCCGGCGATGTTTATGAACCTAATGAATAGGGTGTTTTGAAGGTACCTTGATTTATTCGTTATTGTGTTTATCGATGATATCTTGGTGTATTCAAAGAATGAGGTTGATCACATGGGTCATCTAAGGGTGGTATTGTGAACCCTTAAAGAGCATAAATTGTTCGCCAAGTATAGAAAATGTGAGTTTTGGTTGAGGTCGGTGACGTTTCTTGGGCACATCATCTCTAGTGAGGGAGTTGAGGTAGACCCAAGAAAAACCGATGCGGTAAGAAATTGGCCTAGACCCTTGACCCCGACTGACATTAGGAGTTTCTTGGGTCTAGCGGGCTATTATCGAAGGTTTGTGGAGGGTTTTTCATCCATTGCATCTTCTTTGACTTTATTGACTAAAAAAGGTAAAAAGTTTGAGTGGTCGGAGGCCTGTGAGAAGAGTTTTCAATTATTGAAAGATAGGCTTACTTCTGCTCCGGTGTTGACTTTACCGGAAGGTTCTAAAGGGTTCGTTGTGTATTGTGATGCATCCCGCATAGGTTTGGGGTGTGTGCTTATGCAAAATGGGAAGGTGATTGCCTATGCTTCGCGGCAACTTAAGGCGCATGAGAGAAACTACCCCACTCATGACCTTGAGTTAGCGGCCGTAGTGTTTGCTTTGAAAATATGGAGACATTACTTGTATGGTGTTCATGTTGATGTTTTTATCGATCATAAGAGTCTTCAATATGTGTTTACTCAAAAAGAGTTGAATCTCCGACAAATAAGGTGGTTAGAATTGTTGAAAGATTATGATATGAGTGTCTTATATCATCCTGGCAAGGCCAATGTGGTGGCAGATGCTCTAAGTCATATGACTATGGGTAGTGTGTCGCATATAGATGAAGACAAGAAAGATCTAGTGAAAGATGTTCATAGATTGACCAGATTGGGGATGCGATTGGAGAGTTCTCCAAATGATGGTGCCACGGTCCATCATAGCTCTGAGTCATCATTGGTGTTTGAGGTGAAGTCCAAACAACACCTTGATCAACTACTGATGGAGTTGAAGGAATCAGTTCTTGGCAAGATGAATGAGTTTTTCTCCTTAGGAGGGGATGGTGTGTTGAGGTACTAAGGGAGGTTATGTGTTCCCGATGTTGATGGATTGAGGGATCAGATCCTTAAGGAAGCCCATGGATCCCACTATTCCATCCATTCGGGTTCGACTAAGATGTACCATGACCTTCGGGAAATATATTGGTGGGAAGGTTTGAAGAAGGACATAGCGAAATTTGTTGCTAAGTGTCCGAATTGCCAACAAGTGAAGGCGAAACATCAAAAGCCAGGTGGCTTACTACAAGAGATCCAAATTCCTACTTGGAAGTGGGAAGACATTAATATGGACTTTGTAGTAGGTTTGCCTCGGACTCAAAAGTCGTATGATTCTATATGGGTGATTGTTGATAGAATGACTAAGTCCGCCCACTTTATTCCCGTCAAGTCCACATATTCGGCGGAGGATTATGCAAAGATCTTCATAGATGAGATTGTGTGTCGCCATGGTATTCCGTTATCCATCATTTCGGATCGGGGTGCACAATTCACATCTAGATTTTGGAAGTCATTTTAAGAAGGTTTGGGTACTAAAGTGAAATTGAGTACCGCTTTTCATCCTCAAACGAATGGTCAAGCGGAACGCACAATTCAAACCCTCGAGGATATGCTTAGAGCTTGCATTATTGATTTTAAAGGAAGTTGGGATAAGCACTTGCCGTTGGTGGAGTTTGCTTATAATAATAGCTTTCGTTCATCCATCTCCATCGATCCCTATGAAGCCTTGTATGGTAGGAGGTGTAGGTCTCCTATAGGGTGGTTTGAAGTTCGTGAACCATCAATCCTTGGTCCCGACTTAATTTGTAGAACGTTGGAGAATGTGCATATCATAAGAAATAGGTTGCAAACAGCCTATAGTCGACAAAAGTCCTATGCCGACAATAGGAGAAGGGATTTGGAGTTTGAAGAAGGTGATAAGGTGTATTTAAAAATCTCACCTATGAAGGGGGTGGTTAGATTTGGCAAGAAAGGGAAGTTGAGACCTCGTTACGTGGGCCCTTATGAGATCTTGGAAAGGGTTGGTAAAGTTGCCTATCGATTAAAACTACCTAACGATTTAGCTTCGGTTCATCCGATTTTCCATGTCTCTATGTTAAAGAAGTGTGTTGGGGATCCCGAGTCTATTCTCCCTATTGAAGGCCTTGGAGTCAAGGATAACCTCTCATATGAGGAGGTTCCGGTTCGAATCCTTGATAGGCAAGTGAAGAGATTGAGGAACAAGAAGGTGGTTTCCGTAAAAGTGTTATGGAAGAATCACCTAGTTGAGGGTGCAACATGGGAGGTCGAGGGCGACATGAAGACCCGTTATACTCATCGTTTTGATGTTTAAGGTTAGTCATTATTTCTAATAATATAATTATGGCTAGAAATTGTGAGTCCTTGATTTTTAGGTGAATTTTTGCAAAAATCCTAGTTTTTGGAGACTTCACAGTGAAGTCACTGTAAGGTGGCCTTAAACAAATTTGAAATTTGTCTTGCTTCTTGCATATTTGAGTCAAGTCATGTATTGTGATATAGTGAATCCTTGTGGATATTATATTAAGCATATTGATAAGATGAACTTTGTGCTAATTGACTTGTGTAACGAATGATGAGCTCATGTGTGTTGTGAGAAGGAGGTACCTCATGATGAAACTTTGAGCCTATGTGTGATAAATTGATATTTTGAAGTGTATTATTGAAATTATGTGATTCATGCTAATAGGATATTGTGAATTGGTTGAGCTGCTAGTCTTGAGTCTATTCCTTCCTTTAAAGAGTGTTTAGTGTCATTCGGGGACGAATGTTCCTAAGGGGGGGGATAATGTAACATTTTGAAATCCCAAGGCATGTCGTAAAACTTAACCCAGGCTCCATAAGGTCTAAATCATTGTTCCTAGTCAAATTAGGTGTATATAGAGTGGTTAAGTTTTTTTAGAACCAAAATATTCAAGAACGTCCATGGCGTCCGGAAAGTTGGTTCATGAGAGGGCTAGTGTGTACTAATCAGTTTGGCTAAGTAAGGGTCAGAATCGAATGAAAGTTTGTAGCAATAGGTGTAACACATATGAGGGTTGGTTTCATGATTGAAAAGTCAGGGTACGACTCCCCAAGGACCAACCACAGGCCCTCGAGGAGGACCCTTGTGGCAGGAGGTGCAACACTGCCTGGCAGTGTGCCTCGATGGAAGGCTGGTGACGGGGCGTCACGGGCTCAACGGGGCGTCGAGGCCACCGTTGTCCCACCCTTAGTCGTTTCCTTAGGAGCCCTTGCCTGCACAGTCTCTGACCGAGACGATGGAGTGCAGGACGGAGGGAGGGCTGTCCGTCGACCCACCGACGGCCCGTCGACGGGGTTCCATCGGTGAGGGTCTGCCAAGTTCCTACAAGTTTAAGTTAAAAATCATTTAATTAGTTAAGTGGTTTAGGGGTAATAGGGGGATTAGGGGAAGACTAATTAAGTTGACTTAGCCCCACTATAAATACCCTCAACCCTCATTAGCCTAACACAACTCTCAAAATAAACTCTCTTCCTTCTCTCTACTTTCTCTCTCTATTGGAAGACACCATTAAAGGTTAGCTTGGGAGGTGAATTGGGGGATGGTTCAGGACGAAATCACCATCAAAAGGTCATCAAATCTTAAGGTATGGGATCTAATTCACCTTTGAGACTTCTTTCCTCAAAGGGCTCCTTCAAAGATTTTCCAAAAGTTGAGTTTCATATGGGTTTCATTCAATTACGAATTTTATGTTATGAATTGAGTTATCCATGTATTCTTTGGGTTATAATGATTAGATTATCATGTATTGTAACTTGGTTAGGATGAATTGATGTGGGTTGGTTTAGATTGTAAATTATGGTCCTTAACCCTTAACCCTAGGCATGAGATTGACATGAATTAGGTTGGGTTTGATACAATTGATCTTATTATTGGTAAATCATCTTTTAATGATTGTTATTACATTGATCATGAATCTATTGTGATGAATTGAAGTCGTTCATGCTAATTCTTGAGTATTGATCTAGGGTAAGAAGATAGACTTAGATATCATGTTCTCAAGCTTTGATTTAGTATTGAATTAAGGTGTAGTGACTCTTCTAAATTCGTTATTATGTTGGTTGTTGAATTACATTGGTGTGATGACCGAAATTGGGTTGATCTATGGGTTGATAGTAAGGACCCTTATTGATGAACTATGGAGGAGTGTTGGTAAGTTTTGACTATCCTAATTCTCATTTCAATTGTGGTTAATTGTCATCAAGTTATGATGTTGTGTTGAAGTATACCTTGTTTAAGGTGATAGGATGGTATGATGATTGAATTGAAATGTCTTAGGTTTTGGTTGTGAGGTTGCTTAGGAGTACATGTTATAAAGAAGTTGTTGTGTAAAGATGTGCCCTATTATGATGAGATGTGCAAGTGTCAACTTCACCTATAGGAATTATGAATGAAAGGACTATTTCTCGTACAATTCTTATCGAGCTATGATGATGAATATACAAGGGCTAGACCCTATTATCGAAATTAGGTTGAAATGATTAATGAAGTTTAAAGACTTTTCAATAATGGGAACTTAGCTTAGCACCGATTGAACTTGACAATGGGAGGTGATGGCTTTCCTTAGAGGAAGTGTTACCTATAGTTCCATATTGGATGTTGACTCCCCTTTTGAGGGATACTCACCTAATGATTTCCATGAGATGTGTCCCCAATTACCAAAAGGTATGTACAGGGAATACCTATCTCTTAGTTCCTTAAACTATGTTGCCATCATAGGATACTAGCTAGTGGATCCACCTAGATAGATACGTTTACGTTATGTTCTACCTTGGCCGGTAGACCACCTTCATTGGTGTAAGGTTTCATGACACCGGATTCCACATTAGCTCATGTGGTCTATGTCGGTTAAGGCAAGAGTTCCCTAAACTAAAATGAATGAATAAAGTATAGACTAATTGAAGTGACTTGAGGGGTTTGGCTTTAGCTTACGTAGGGGTATGGGACTCTACCTATGACTTGTACTAGCTTGCCTTGATAGGAGTTTTGAGAAGTTAATATTGTATGTAAATGATGATATAATGTAAATGACTTTGTATGATGAATAAGATGCTTAAGAGTATGAAATTGGTTGTCATTGTTGAAGAAAGAATGCTACATGAGGGTGGGAGATTAAGTTAAGAAAAAGGATTTTGCTAATTGTGATCTTTGGTAGGTTACTTGATTAAGTAGGGTTTTGGGGCTTTACTTGGTGATTGAACTTGTGGCTTCATGAGGATTATAGTTAGTGGGTTTGTTTTGCTATGCTTTACTCTTATCCATGTTTTATGATTTTATTACTTGATGATAGGGTTATATGAGGTTATGGGTTTAGGTATGATGGTATGCATATGGTATAGTTAACTTGTTTAGTATATTCAAGTGAATGGTTTAAATAACATGACTTTCTTAAATGTCCCTTTCTAAGCATACTTTATTGGTAATTGTGCATATGGTCTCATACTTAGTACATGTGGAGTACTAACCCCATTTTCTTCCATTTTCCCAAACATTTTAGGTTCTTGTCGTTGAAGTTGCTACGAGGTGATTGGAAGGAAGACTTGGATGTTCTATCATCCAAGTGGTAGGTCCTCATCCTCCCGAGGACGATGCCAATATTCTTTTACAACGTTACTTAGTTACTATAACTTTTGTATTGACTCTATTTCTTATTTGAGACGATGTTGTATATAGCCTATATGTGGCTTACTTTTATTGATGTAGGGCTATGCCCAATGTTCTTGATCTTGTTTTAGATGGTTATGAGATGAGACGGATTTTATGACTCTATTTCTTTATTACATAAATGGGTGGAATAAAAGTAGAAGACTATGTAATCTTCTTATATGAACAAGTCTATGTATACTTGATATAAATATGATTATGCGTATGTAGAGGTTTATGTAAACCTCTGAGTAGATGTAGTTGAAAAGTTTTAAATTCTTCCGTATTTTAATCGATGAATGCAATGATGTAAGACTAAGAGGCTTGTTTTAGTCCTCGAAGAGGCCGCCGCCGCCGCTTACGTCTAGGGGGTAAACCCGTATGTGACATGTTATTTCAATTCCTTAAGCTCAGCTGGAGCCATTTTGTAAGTAGGAATAGAACTAGGCTTGGTATTTGGAAGGAGATTTATTCCAAAGTCAATTTCCCTTTCGAGAGGAACTCCGGGAAGATCTTTTGGAAAAACTTCTGGAAATTCATTGACTACGGCAATTGACTCAAGAGTTGGGATTTTGGAGCTAGAATCCGTAACCCAAACTAGATGATAGAGATAGACCTTAGAGATAATCTTTCTAGCCTTAAGGTAAGAAAAGAATTAACCCATGGGCGCTAAGCTACTACCCTTCCATTCTAAGATTGGTTCATTTGGAAATTGAAAATGAACAATCCTAGTTCTACAATCAACTGAGACATAACATGATGTACCCAATCCATGCCTAGAATGACATCGAAGTCTACTATTTCTAACTCTACAACATCTGCTGAGGTGACTTTCTGAGAGACTTTACTAAGGGAATTTCTGTACACCCATCTAGCTATAACTAGGTCACCGATTGGAGTAGAGACAAGAAGGGTTCTTAGAGATTTTCTAGACTAACACTCAATTGGACAGCTATATGAGGAGTTACAAAGGATAGAATATCGCCTATATCTAACTATGCATAAACATCAAGGTCAAATACTCGTAACATACCAGTGACTACTTCAGGAGAACCTTCCTGATCCTGTCCAGCCTGAAGAGCATACAACCTGTTCTGGCGCTGACCGCTATTTATACCAGATGAGTTACCCTACTGAGTTGAGCGACCTGCTGGTGCTGCTGATGTTGAGTTGAGCGACTTGCTGAGCTCTACCATTACTACCTCCTTGACCCTGTCTAGAAGACAATCCTCAACCTGTGAATAGACTGACCGCATCCAAAACATCCTTCCTTTCCTGCAAGGCACTCGCTTGGATGGTTCTTACCATACTTAGGGCAAGTGGGGTAAGTCTTGGTGCTTGAAAAATTTCCCTGAGACTTAGAGCCTGGTGCCCTAACCTTCTAATCATACTTGTTCTTGGAGGATGAAACACTAGCTGATGAAGGGATGTGGTTGAAAACTTCTGCTGACTCTGCGAGCGATTTCCACTACCCAATTTCTGCTTAGAATAGTCATAGTTTCCAGTTCTAGACTTCTTATTCTCCTTGTACTATCCCCTAAGCTTATCACCCTGAACCTGCTTAGCATGACTCATAAGCCTAGCGATGTTGATATCTCCCAGTAACATAGCATTTTTGCACTCCATTTTCACCTTGGTAGCAATTCCACTTTGGAATGCTTTCCAAAATTAAGAAGTAAATTGAGTAACCCTATCCGAACTGATAGACAAAGGAACTCCATGCATTCTCGCAATCTCAATCTCATTGAGATATAACTTAGCATATTCTTTCGTCAAATAAGTAGCCTTGACAAGAATAAAATGGGCTGATTTGGTCAATCTATCAACAATAACCCAATCAAATCATATTGCCTTCGTGTACGAGGAAACCCCACAACAGAATCCATATCGACATCTTCCCACTTTCAAGTAGGGATAGATATATCTTGAGTCAACCCTCACGGTCTTTGATGTTCGTCCTTGACTTGTTTACAATTAGGACATTTGGCCATAAATTCCGCTATATTCAAACCATTCCACCAATAGATCTCTTGTAGATAACGATACATTTTGGGGTCACTCGGATGAATGAAATATAGGGAACCATAAGCCTCTTCTAAAATTTGTCCTCTTAATTCATCCACATCCGGCACACACAACCTACCTTGGTACCTAATTACCCCATCCCCCCCGGAGAAGAACTCGTTAGATTTACTAATAATTGAATCCTTCAACTCCATTAATAGAGGATCACGATGTTGCTTAGATTTCACCTCAACCACTAAAGATGATTCGGAGTTATGATGAACCATGAAACCCCCTTTTGGAGAATTTTTAAGTCGAACACCCATTTGGGCCGTTCTATGCACATCTTTCACTAACACTTTCGTACCATCCGGAACATGGGCTACACTACCCATAGACATTCGACTCAAAGCATCCGCAACCATATTGGCTTTTTCGGGGTGCTAAAGGACACTCATATCAAAATCTTTCAAAATATTTAACCACCTTGTTTGTCGGAGATTTAACTCTTTTTGAGTGAACACATATTGGAGACACTTATGATCGGACACGTCTACATGCACCCCACATAGTTAATGTCTCCATATTTTCAAAGCAAACACTACGATCGCTAGTTCAAGATCATGAGTTGGATAATTCTTCTGATGCACCTTGAGTTTCTAGAGGCATATGCTATCACCTTGCCATGCTTCATAAGGATACAACCCAAACCTACTCGACAAGCATCACAATACACAAAAAACCCTTTGGTACCCCCGGTAAGGTTAAAACCAGAGCGGAAGTAAGCTTATCTTTTAACTTTTGGAAGCCTTTTTCACAAGCTTCCGTCCATTAAAACTTAACTTTTTTTTGGGTTAAGGTATTTTATGGAGAAGCGATAGATGTAAATCCGTCAACAAATCTCTTATAATACCTGGCTAAACCCAAGAACCTTCAAATATCGGTGAGAGTTAGAGGTCTAGGCAAATTCTTAACCACCTTCGTCTTTTTCGGATCAACCTCAATACCCGCACTAGATACAATATGACTAAGAAAATCCACTAACCTTAGCCAACATTCGCACTTACTATATTTAGCCAAGAGCTGATGTTCCTCGAGGACTTGCAATACTATCCTTAAATGACCTATGTATTCATCCTCAATCTTGGAATATACCAATATATCATCAATAAAGACAATAACAAATGAATAAAGATAATTCTAGTAAACCCTATTCATAAGGTCAATAAAAGCTGCCAGGGCATTAGTTAGACCAAAAGACATGACTAGGAACTCATAATGACTATATCTTGTTCGGAAATCCATTTTAGGAACAACTCCTCTAACTCTAAGTTGGTGATAGCCCCACCTCAAATCAATCTTTGAAAACTAACTCGCCCCTTGAAGTTGGTGAAACAAATCATCAATTCTAGGGAGAGGATACTTATTCTTTAAAGTGACTATGTTCAATTGTCAGTAGTCAATAAACATTCTAAGAGACCCATCTTTCTTTTTCAAAAATAATACCGGAGCACCCCATGAAGATATGCTTGGTTGTATAAATCCATTGTCTAGCTAATCCTTGAGTTGAACCTTCAATTATTTCAACTCGGATGGGCCATACGGTAAGGAGGATGGACTTGATATGGGTTTTGTATCCGACATCAAATCTATGCCGAAAACAATTTCTTGTTCGGGAGGAATTCCGGGTAATTCATCGAGGAAGACTTCTGAAAATTCCTTCACTATAGGGACCGACTCTAAAGAATGAGCCTCAGACCCAAGGTCCTTGACCCTCACAATATGATAGAGACATCCCTTAGAGATCATCTTACAAACTTTTAGAAATGAAATAATTTCACCTCTAGGGATTGATTTTTTCCCCTTCCGTTCTAAAATGGGTTCATTAGGAAATTGGAATTTAACTACCCTTGTTCTACAATTAATTGATGCAAAACAATCTTGCAACCAATCCATCCCCAATATGACATCAAAGTCCAGCATATCAAGTTCTACCAGGTCAACCTATGTAACTCTATTGGACAATAATATGGGACACTTATAGCCTCTTTTAGTAACCGCGGAGTCACCCACCGGGGTAGAAAACGAAAAAGGTTCAAATAAGACATCAGGGAGAACATCAAACTTCATAGCCACTAAAGGAGTTACAAAATATAAAGTGGAATTGGGATCTAGCAATGCATAAACATTAATTGAAAATACTTGCAACATACCGGTAACAACATCGGGAGAATCATATTGATCACCCCTAGATTTGAGAGAATAGAAGTGGTTCTTCCTAGGAGCATCGAAATTAAGACTACTTGCTTGAGCTTGGTTACTCTCCCTTTCTTGAGTATTGTCCATGGGACAATCCCTCACCATGTGACCACTCTTTCCACAACCAAAACAGTTATCCGTACCCACTAGACATTTATCCACATGCTTCTTGCCACATTTGGCACAATTTGGTTTCTCACTTTATGAACCACCACCTTTTCCCCCTTGAAGATTAGGGTTAGGCAACCTATCCTTGTTAGCCTTGGAGAAATTAGAAGGAATTTGGTTGGAGAATGTCAACTTAATGTTACAACCTGAGAGTACCCCCTAGAAGTTAGGGCATTCTCAAATCGGAACCGGTGTACTTGACCTCTCGGAGGTCTTGTACAAGCCCTTTGACATCGTTCATTGCATACATGTATGAAAAGTAGTGCGGAATTAAACCTTCAAAATATCTCTTTTATAGAAAAACATAATGAAAGGCTAAGTCTCAAAGTCACCATCTTAGACATACGAATATATTGGGACATGGCCCATACTTCATCATATAGAAAATAGCTAAGTCTATTACAATACTTTCAACAAGGAAATCTAAACCTCAAAATGTCCTCAAATCTAGTGAGGACATACCAACTCTTTGCTTGAATGAACACTAATCCAAGTTTCCACTTCGAGACTCCTCTCAAATGCTACCTACACCTTTAGAGATAGAAAAAATGTATGGAATTAGTAAAACCACTTGTACTAAGTATGGCATAATGCATAAAATCATGATAAATGGATTTTGTATAAAACATGCTCTTTTAAAGAAAACCTTTTAAGACAAGTATAATAGTCACTTACAAGTCAACATATATGAATATAAGTCACATTCCACAATATAGCATCAACATAACTCCAACCCATATAAACATATACACCTCCCACCAAAGGTTATCCTAAGATTTACTTAAGTAAGACAAGAAGAGACCGCCCAGACACCCTCTTCAAGCCTACATAAAGACTACCTAAGACAATATTGTTTCCTTTTTCTTTCATTTGCTCCCCACCTAAGGTTACTCCAAGATTCACCTAAGTAGGACAAGAAGAGACCGCCCATACACCCTCTTCAAGCTTACCTAAGCAACCCTCAAAGCTACCCTAGATAGAGAACATTCTAGTCAACATACATTAGCTAAAGTCATAATCATTCATTAAGTCAATTAGAAGATTTTTTAATTCATTAAGGACTTCACACGATGGTCTTAGAAAGACCTAGGGAACCTACACTCTAGCACTGTTAAACCCTACTCGTGCCATGTCTAGATACCGTCCCATTCCACTACCTAAACGTTGTAGAACTTACCAAATATTAGAATGTATCCCACATGATGAGAATAGGCAATAATCGACATAGACCATACTAGCTAGGCATGGAATCCGGAGTCTACCCTACTCTGATGGAGGGTGTTTTTACTTGCCAAGGGTAGAACTAGGACACATCCAAAGTAGGCACATTATTAAGGAATATCAAGGTCTTTTATGCACTCTAGTCTCCTTTTCAAGTAGAGATACATTGTACTCTAGTCTCCTTCTTAAGTAGAGCTACAACCCATAACATATTCACTCGGTGCTAGCCTTTGTTCTCATAAAGTAAGTTCAATAAAAAGGGGCATATGAAATGTACCATCTCTTAGTCATTACCTTAGTCATAATGCACCTACCAAAGATGGGTGCCCTAGGGATGCCAGTCAATGGTCTATAAGGATAGATCATTCTTAACCTTTTTTATGTATAGAAGGTTCCACATATTAGTCATGCTTTGAAGGGCACCATCTTAGGTCTACCGATCCTAGACTTTCATTCAACATTCATCTTCATATCACATACTCAATAGTGTTCAAGTATCATATAGGAATAACCAAGTCAACTTATAAAGATACACTAGTAACACAACTAGAGAAATCACCCTAGTATATCATGATCACATATAGTCAATTAGGAGAGTTCAATCTCACACACACATATGTCACATAGTCCTTCACATTGTTCATATTCAAGTCTTAACATGATAATGTCACCCTTCATAAAATAGTATTGACAAGGCCATGTTCAATACAATTAATAAAGTAATGCTGACTAGGACACATTATCTAAAGCATAACACATAAGCACCACAACCATAAGTGGACCATACCAATCATAATCACAATTCCAGACTTATACTACATAATATTGTAACACCCCGTAAATTCCATGACCTATACTAGAGATTATATGTTGAAAAATGATTATATTATACCTAAATAAGTGTAAATAACTTGTTTGAGAATTATTGGAGCCATATCATTAAAGAAAGACATTAACGTCCGAAAACTAGTGAAATTGAACTAGTCGACGTCCCTATGTTTGGTGAAAGTTTCGGAGGGTCATATTAAGTCTAAAACTTGTAAAAAGACTTTGAATATGTATAGTGTGGTATATAGGGTCAAAACATATAGTTAAGACACCCCATCGACCAACGGAAGGGTCCTTGGGGAGGAGCCAAACTTGGGCGAGCAAGCTGCCAAAGCAGCTGCACAAGACAGGTTTCTGGTGGCTTCTGCGTGACGTGCAGCCATCACATGGAGATCTGGAGTAGGCCTAGAGACGCGGGGATGACATGTAACCTACTGCCTCAACTCAAAATTCGAAAATGAAATGGGGAAAAAGCCTCGCGACACACACCTACTCCCCAGATATCGTAAAAGTCATATTTTGGGTGTTTTGACTTCACAAATAAACCCATTTAAGTGAGGGGTCTTTTGGGTAATTTAATGGATGACTATACAATGTATTAGGGTTAGTTTTAGGTCAATTATAACACAAAAATTAAGTGCCACAAGTTGAAATAAAAAATCTCTCTCTGTCCCAAAATTCTCTCTTCCTCCAAAACTCCATTGAAGACCATTAGAGCTCCAAGAACAAGATAAAGCCTTCAAGTTTTTTAGACCAATTTTGTGGCTTTATCATATATAAGGTATGTTTTTTTTTCACTCTTGGGATTACTTTCCCCAAGAGGTCCTTCAAAATATTATTTCTAAATCCCCCAAAATAAGGGTTTTTCTCCTCACATGGGTGTTCTTTCTAAAATGAAATTGTGAATCAATTGTGATGAATTATGATGAATTAATATTGTTTTAATGTGAATTAATGGTTAATTGATGAATTACTATGAGTTTTACTGTAACGACCCAGATTCTAGAATCCGAATCGCCACCGACGTCGTTGACCTCTCAGAGGTCGCAGACAAGCCTCTTCTTGCATTCATCTAGTTAAATTTGCGAAAAATTAAAAACTTTTTATATGTATGAAGTTTACTTAGAATTCATATAGTCATTACGTATTAAACGTTATATACTAATATCCACATCAATAGACAACCATCTAATATCAAGAACATTTCAAAAGAAATGATAAATAGAATATATTAAGTTGCCAAAACGGCCTTACATCAGAAGGTTCGAATGAAATGTGTAAGAAACGCTAGGGACAGCATCCACTAGCTATGTCTATATCTAAAGCTAGACTAAGAATGTAGCATCCTCGAAATCAAAAGGATCTACCAAATGGTTTGGAGAAACGCTGAAGTCCAAACCGCTGCAACTGTCGTCAATCTGTCCTCTGACCTGCACCTATAAAAATAGTAAATAGTAGGGGGTTAGTACACCACTTGTACTAAGTATGGGTGTATGCACACATACACATAAAGCTATGCATGATCAATGAAAGCTCTTCCTAAGCAACATGCCATTTCTGGAAAGTCTAGTCATTAGACTTTCCTAATTCGTTAGTTGTGAATTGTGGTATGAATATGATGTATCTTAATGAATTCAAAGCACACAACTCATTTTCTATATGATTACAAGATATTATTATCATTAACATAATTTTAGAACCACTCGGACGAAGATTTGAATTTTTTGATCCTCCAAACCCGAGAGCCCCCTTTTTTTTTTCCACACTTAGTTTTGTTTTCAGTCTTTTTATTCTTCTTGTTATGTAGTTCAATAATTCCTTTAGTCCTATATTTTACTTACAAGTGCAATGATTCATTGTAGTCCCATACCCACAATGAATCGATGTATGTAATCTAAGGACTAAGGAATGATTTCCCTACCTTATAGTGAGTCATTCTTTACACTATATATTCATTACATTTCATAATCCATTCTCTATTGATCATGCCATTGATTTCATTACTTTCATGTTAGGGAAGTTATGGGTTATTTAGTTAACGTTTTCATGTTTTATATATTATACATTTCATATCTACTTGACCTTGGAATTGTGGATGTAGCATTAAGACATCTCAAGTGAGGGCCCAACATATGGGACCTCAACCCGAGGGCCTTCTTTAGCAAACACAGAGTCTGCTTCATTCGTTCATTCGTACTTCACATTATTCATTTCATTCTTTCGTAGCTGATGTAAACACCAGCTATACCTAGGATGAAGTTTAAGACTCTCATCGGGATCATGAAGTGTAATGACCAAGAATGACCTAATGTCATTACTTGAATCTGATTTCACCTCTGATTGTCTTGCACAAACACCTTCGGTATCGTTCATTTCTTTATCTTTCATAGTTTGAGGAACTTCAACTTTACCCGACATATATCATGTGAGCTCATGAAATCCCCACACCGAAAAGAGATGGAGTCATTGGCCAAGGTGAAACCAAAACATCCCTAGCTCGCTTAGGTGGAAAACCACTGGCTAGTTCCCTATGTTGGCAGCATAGTTCAAAGACTAGGAGATTTAGGGAGACCCATACCCACCTTGGTGGACAGTCTCATCTCATGAGAATTACGTGAACCTCCGCCCTTCCCGAAAGAAGGCATCACCACTCATAACTAGCCTATCGGTGCTCAGTTTAAAGTTTCTATTTACATTCAACTCATACATTATCGCAGCTTGCTTCTAGCATGAGGTAGTCATAGCTCATTAGATGATTTCTCATCTCTTCTTTACGTATTAAGTGTGAACTGTTATTACACTTACATATAGAATGTGATTGAGATTTATTTACACTTTTGATGACTTGTCTTCCTTACTTTACATTGATGAAATGTGAATTGTCCTTACATATCATCCTTACTTTACATTGATGAATGTGAATTGTCCTTACATATCATCCTTACTTTACATTGATGAATGTGAATTGTACTTACATATCATCCTTACTTTACATTGATGAATGTGAATTTTCCTTACATATCATCCTTTGGTGTTAATGAGACTGGTCTCACACATTCTAACACCTTCATACGTGAGTATTCTTTTAACATAGTAGCTTAGATGTAAACACCTCATTCGTTTCACTTACTTAATTTAGACCCCTTTAATTATGTTATAACTCACGTTACTTACTTACTTTAGTGTAGTAGATTCATATCATCGTTTATGGACGATGAGCACTTCATTCAATGAGTTTCATGAGTTCATATGTATTTCTTTTAGAGCATGTTGGGAGTTGTCCCAATGAGTGGCATGCCCTTGGTTATGGGTTCATTGAATTAGTTTAGAAGTGCTTATATTATCATTTGATACTCTAACTACACAAGATTGGCATATGATTAGTATTGGCCTAAACCTTTGAATATTAAACTACATAACCATTTTTGTTGGCATGTGCCAATTTTACGTGTGTATATATTTAAATTTTAATATGTATGAACCATTAGTCAATCTTTTAATTATTTAACATAATATTCTATCCATTTACATGCATCACTTTTAGACAATGTATCGTTAGCCATTTTATTGGCATACGATTAGTATTGGCATAAACAATTGGTCATAGATTTCATAACCATATTTGTTGTCATAAGCCAATTTTCATGTTCAACATGCTTAAATTTTTATACATTATACATTAGCCAATCTTTTAGTTAATTAATATAATGTTATAGCCAATTCCCTACAACCTGTTTGACAATGTAGTGTCAGCCAATTTATTGGCATAAGATTAGTATTGGCATAAGTAATTGGTTATAGACTTCATAACTTCTTTTTTGGCATAAGCCAAAGTTATATTCATTCATGCTTACATTATTATACCTTTATTCATTAGCCAATTCAATTATTAATCATAACATTATATCCATTTGCATGCATCCCTTTTGGACAATGTATTGTTAGCCATTTTATTGGCATAAGCCAACAATCACTCAAATTATGATTTCATGGAGATCTTTTTAGCCAACCTTATAACATAACTTTAGGCATAACGTTTTTAAACATATTGGACAGCATCATATTAGCATTTGATGAATATATAATTTTTATAATGTCATATTAACAGCAAGCATGCACAACAGACCGTAACATCTTCATACATAACATTTTCGGACATATCGTTAACATAGTATCATTCTTTTAATTCACGTAATAACACTTAGCATCAAACAAGTCCAATTAATAGGTTCATTCAATCATTATTCAATCAAAAACCGTACACATTAAGATCAGCCAGCACCACATACCAACAACATGATTTCTAACCTATTCAATATTGAAATCGTAACAAGGATACTAGGGAAAGGAGTTCAACAAGAACGACGGGAAACAACCCTAGTTTTCAAGATCTTTGAATCATTCGAAAGAAATTTCTCTTGGAGAAATAAGTCCAAGAGAGAAACCCATACCTTATGTAGAACTTAATCTACTAAGACCACCTTGAACGAAACCTTGAAATCGCCCTAGAGAAATCGATAAATTTTCTGCCTTTTTCTTGCGTTCGTCGCTTACTGTTTTTGCGTCCCTTTTTTCTATGAGTTTGAACGTGATTTTTAGGTTTATGAACTGATCTTGAATTATACAACTTAGGTTTAATAAGTTAATTAAATAAATTAATTAACTAATTACTAAAAATCCCCTCCTAAGTTGACTAAACATAGGAGAATGTTGACTTGAACCAAAATCTGGAATTTTGGTGTTGACTATGGTTTTGGTCATCATTTTGAATTTATATTAATTAATTAAATCCTTAATTTAGTTAATTTAGGGACCTAGGGTAAGTACTAAAGTAACCCTAAGTCATTGGAACCATAATCAACCCTTTAGGACCATCCTAGGTTAAGTACTAGGATATTTCTTGAATTGTACTAGGTTAGCATAATAATTTCGGTTTGACCCATTTAATTTAATTAATTAAATGTCTAATTTAATTAATTAAGTGACCTACGGTAATTACTAAGGTACCCTTAAGTCTTTATAACCATAACTAATCCTTTGAACCATCCTAGGTTAGGTACTAGGTTGTCTTTTTTCTTGTTTTAACAGAAATCTGGAAATTGCTTTGTGATTTTGGTTTTACCCCTTTAAGTTAGTTAATTAAGTTGATAAATTAATTAATTAAGTATCCTAGGGTAATTAATAAGGTATCCCTAGGTTGTTAGTACCTTAAATAACTCTTTGGACCATCCTAGGTTAGGTACTAGGTTGTCCCTTTCTTGTCTTAACCGAAATCTGAATATTTCCTTTGTAGTTTCGGTTTTAGCCCTTTTTAAATTAATTAATTAAGTTGCTAAATTGATTAATTACGTAACCTAGGGGAATTACTAAAGTACCCCTAAGTTTTTAGGACCATAACTAACCTTTTGGACCATCCTAGGTTAGCTATTAGGTTGTCTCTTCAACTAGTACTAGGTTAGTGTCAACCCGGTTTAGTCCTAGGTTGTCGGGTGCACTAATTAGTTTATTTCGTTTGGTCCTAGGTTAGTTAGTTATTTAGGGCAGTATGTTAGAGTCTAGAATTGGTTAGTAAGTTAGTCCCCACATGGAGTGGTCCCTTGTGCACGTTTTCCCCCCTAACTACCCTAACCAAATTCGGTTAGGGTGGTCCCCTCTTGGCCGTATCTCCCCATGTGCTTACACATGGGCTTGCACATGGGTTACTTGTACTTTCCTAACTAACTATTATTTATGGTTCCTTTGGGAATGTTTTCTTATTGTCCCAAGGACCCTCACCATGTCCTTTGGCACTGCTTAATTTACATGATCATTTTAAATGGTCATGTGCTATGGTGCTAGGCTTGACACTTGGATACCTAGTACATATTGTGCAGATATTATGAAGAGAATATTTTTAGGTTAGGGTCTTCCTTGTAGGTACATTTCTTGGACATCAATCTTGGATTGGGTAGGGGAACCCAAAATGTATTTTACTTGTTCATATATAGAAAATTGGCTAATATCCCTTAGCCAAGTTTTCTATACTATGCCCAATTTTTCTCAATATTGGGCATGGGGGTGCCTATGTACCCCTAATACGTATTCTTAAAGACCTACTGGGCTCTTCATTAGACATGTAATTTTCCGGAATGTTACATTTACCTTGTCCCATGTCTTTCCCCCAAATCCCTAATTTCTTGGATTGATTAAGGTGAATTGATGAGGGTGATGAACATGTCATTTAATTACTTTGATTTTAGTTATGTTAATACTTCATGAATTACCCTATTTAATATATTGGTTGTGAGTTATTGGGTATTGAAGTATGAAGTCCCAAGAAGGGCAATGAGGTATGATCTTGATTCTCCTTTGATCTTAATTATACAAGGTAAAATCTAATTATGTGATAGTGATGATATAGCTAATTGTGTTGTTGTGATGTTGGTGATAAGAATCCCTTATCCCTAACCCAAGATTCATAAATTGGATATGAAGTATGTAATTATGTTATGATATGATTATTATATGATTGAATGTAGTTTCTCATGATTATGATAATGTATCTAAAGTGAAAGGATAATTCTCACTTGTGATCACCTATGAGCTATTATGATAGTATGCTTACATAAGGGTCTAGAAGAGACTAATGTGAACTTGTATGATGTCATTACATTATTACTAAAAGGAATAATTGCTTAGCACCGAAAGGGCATGTAAATGAGATGGAGGTCTCACGTTAGTAAGTACGGCCTCCCACATGGGCTCCTCACGTTAGTAAGTCCGGATTCCCGAATAATGTGTTGTCTCATGAGATAGAAACCTCCACGTTAGTAAGTCAAGGTTTTTAGAAACAATCTCCTTGACCCTTAACTATGTGCCCACATAGGACTTTAGCTTAGTGGATCCACCTAGATAGCTACGTACGAATGGTTACACCTTAGGCAAGTGTTAACCATCCCTTTTTGGTGTGGGAGTAGAACACCGGATTCCATGTAGCTCACATGGTCTCATGTCGGTTAATGCACTTCTTTCCCTAACATAAAAGTAAATGAATAAGTTAAGTATGTGAACTCTTATTAGGGTTGTCGTGAAGGCTTCTACATAGGGTAAGGGAGGGTATGGGACTTCTCTTACTCATTGCACATGTGGGTTCCTATAGGATGATTCTAGTAGTGTTATTTTATGATTATGATTTTGTTGATAAGAAATGATTAGTATTGATATATGAAGTATGTTATATATGAGAATATGTTGTAAGTATGAAGTGGGTTACTTAATGTGATACGTAGCTTTGGATAGGGTTATGGGGATTTATTCTTGGCATTGCACAAGTGTTGCTTGAGTTACTTGTATGCTGATATGATTAGGATGTTCCTTATATGTGTATATTGAATTGTTGGTCTAAATTGTGCCTTTTCTCATGCATTGACGATTAGCATAGGGACCATACTTAGTACATGTGTTTTGTACTAACCCATATATCTTCCCTTTTTCCCAAACATTATAGGTTCGGGCCGTTGAGGTATCATTGAGGCTAAAGCAAGAAGGCTTGGACAAGACTCTCCAAGTTTGGTATACCTTCTAGTTCGAGGATGCTACCACACACTCTATATTAGTAGCACTTGTATTGTCTAATAGACATTCATTTATTTCTTATTGTTGAAGATATTGATGTAAGCCCTATGTAGAAATTATGAATTTGTGTAAGGGATTTTCTCGAATTGTTTGACTTCGTTTAGATGTTTGATATGAGATACGATTTAGACTAAATTCATATATGTTGTTATGTTGTGTATGCGAAATCCTATGTATACTTTCTATGTGGAGGTCTATGAAAACCTCATTACTATATAAGCAAAAGTTTTAATATTTTCTGTGTTTTTGACCTATGATATGCTATGACGAAGGCTAAGAGGCTTGTCTTAGTCCTCTTCGAGGAAGACGACGTCGGTAATGACTAGGGTGTACTTTGGGTCATTACAAACTTGGTATCAGAGCATGAGGTTAAGTATTCTTAGGAATGATGTCTCACTAAACCACGTATATGTAGGGTCTTACTTATAATTGTGAAGCGCGCCACACTTATGAATGAGGGACTATGTAATGATTAGGAACTCTCACTCTCATGTTATTCCTTAGTCATTCCTAAGAGTCTTAACTCTACCTACTCCTTTCTTCTAATCCTTTTATTGTGCTTATAGGCAATGAATACAAGAAGGAACAATGTTTGAAGGCCCGGAGAGGAGAATTTGAATGAGGCGGTTCCCCCTTAAGCTCCTCAAAATCCTCAAGTTCCTATTGAAGAAGGGGATATGTCTAATGTTGAGATAAGGTCGGATATTCATAGCTTAACTCAAGTGTTGGCTACCCAAGTTGCTAGGGATGCAAGGGGCAAGTGAACCCCAATGCTAACACTACCGCTTCAAGGATTAGGGATTTCACAAGGATGAATCCCCCTACTTTCTATGGTTCTAAGGTGGAGAAAGAACCACAAGGGTTCATTGATGAAGTGTTCAAAGTTCTTGATGCTATGGGTGTTTCTTCTCATGAAAAGGCGGAACTAGCTGCCTACCAACTCAAAGACGTGTCTCAATTTTGATATGAGCAATGGAAGGATGAGAGGCCGGTTATAGAAGGTCAGATTACTTGGGGAGATTTCAAAACGACTTTCCTTGATAGGTTCTTTCCCTTGGAACTAAGGGAGAGGAAAATGCAAGAATTCATCAACCTTCGTCAAGGGGGTATGAGCGTGAAGGAGTATAGCCTCAAATTCACTCAACTATCAAAGCATGCTCCTACTATGGTTGCGGATTTTAGAGCTAAGATGAACAAATTTGTCATGGGGATATACGATCTTGTGGTTAACGAATGTAGGTCGGCTATGTTGATTCCTAGCATGGAAATATCTCGTCTCATGGTTCATGCCGAAACAATTGAGGAGCAAAAGCTTAAGCAAGTTGGTAGGGAGTTAAAGAAGGTAAGAACCGAAGATGGGAATTCTTCTAAGATAAGATTTGAGGTTCACGAAAAACCAACGTTCAAGAAGAGGTTTTCCAATCAAGGCTCTTCTAATGATACAAGGGTCAACAAGAGTAAGGTGCCTACTCCCAAGCCCCAAGAGGGGAAAGGTGGAAGATCTTATGTTGAGAAGCCTCTTTGTGCAAAATGTGATAAGAGACATGATGGTAAGTGCCTAGTTTGCACGGGTAATTGCTATGGTTGTGGAAAGAGTGGTCACATGATGAGAAATTTCCCTATGATGAAGTCTTAAGGAAGGGAAAATGCTCAAGCTCAATCAAGTGCCCCAAACCCGGATGCTCCTAAGAAGAATCGCTTCTATGCTCTTCAATCACGCAGTGATCAAGAGAGCTCACCGGACATGATGTATATGCTTTGTTGGATCCGTGAGCTACATTATCATTTGTGTCCCCTCTTGTAGCCATGAAGTTTGATATAGTACCTGACATATTAGATGAACCTTTTTTGGTTTCTACCCCGATGGGTGATTCCGTGGTGGTTAATAGAGTCTATAGAGGTTGTCCAATTTCCTTGCCTAATAGAGTTACATTAGTTGACTTGGTAGAACTTGATATGATTTATTTTGATGTCATATTGGGAATGGATTGGTTGCATGATTGCTTTGCCTCTATTGATTGTAGGACAAGGGTATTCAAATTTCAATTTCCAAATGAACCCATTTTTGTGTGGAAGGGAGGAAACACAAATCCTAAGGGTAATATCGTCTCATGTCTAAAAGCTTTCAAATTGATTGCAAAGGGTTGTCTTTACCACATAGTGAGAGTTAGGGATCCAGAATCCGAAGTCCCTCAAATAGAATCGGTACCCTTAGTGAGGGAATGTTTGGAGGTCTTTCCCAATGATCTTCCCAAAATTCCTCTCGAATGAGAGATTGACTTCAGCATAGACTTATTGCCGGATACACAACCTAGTTCAATCTCTATTTATCGGATGGCCCCGGCCGAGTTGAAAGAACTAAAGGCTCAACTCAAATATTTGCTAGATAAGGGTTTTATTCAACCAAGCATATCTCCATGAGAATGTGTATCGATTATCGTCAATCGAACAAAGTCACTATAAAGAATAATTACCCGCTCCCTAGGATTGATGACTTGTTTGATCAACTCCAAGGAGCGAGTTACTTTTCAAAAATTGACTTGAGTTCGGGTTATCAACTTAGAGTGAGGGAGGTTGATTTCTGAAAACGACATTCCAAACAAGATATGGTCACTTTGAATTCCTAGTGATGTCATTTGGTCTAAAAAATACCCCAGCGACATTCATGGACCTTATGAATCGATTTTTTAGAAAGTATCTTGATTTTTTTGTGATTGTCTTCATTGACGACATTTTGATATACTCTAGGAGTGAAAATGATCATATGAGACATTTGAGAATAGTTTTGCAAGTCCTCAAGGATAACCAACTTTTTGCTAAGTTTAGCAAGTGTGAGTTTTGGTTGAAGTCGGTTGCATTTCTTGGGCACATTGTCTCTAGTGAAGGGGTAGAGGTTGATCCAAGGAAGACAAAATTGGTCATAAGTTGGCCGAGACCTTTGAGTCCTACCGACATCCAAAGTTTTCTAGGGTTGGCCGGTTACTATAGGTGGTTTTTTGAGGGATTTTCTTCTATCACATCTCCATTAACGTCCTTAACCCAAAAGAAGTCCAAATTTGAATGGTCGGAATCGTGTGAAAAGAGTTTTCAATTATTGAAAGATAGACTCACCTCTGCTTCGGTATTGACCTTACCAGAGGGTATCGAAGGCTTTGTGATTTATTGTGATGCCTTCCGAGTGGGTCTAGGATGTGTGCTCATGCAACATGGCAAGTATAGAGTATGCCTCTAGACAACTCAAGCCACATGAGAAAAATTATCCAACTCATGACCTTGAGCTTGCGGCCGTGGTATTTGCTTTGAAAATTTGGAGACACTATCTTTATGGGGTGCATGTAGATGTATTCACCGATCACAAAAGTCTCCATTATGTATTCACCGAAAAAGACTTGAATCTACGCCAAAGGAGATGGTTAGAGCTTTTAAAGGATTATTACATGAGTGTCCTTTACCATTCCGAAAAAGCTTATGTTGTGGCGGATGATTTGAGTCGAGTGTCTATGGGTAGTGTGGCTCATGTTAATGATGAAAAAAAGGAACTAGTCAAGGATGTTCATAGGTTGGCTCGTTTGGGTGTTCGACTAGTAGAATCGTCGAAGGGTGGTTTTATGGTTCGTCATAACTCCGAGTCATCTTTAGTGGTGAATGTGAAGTCTAAGCAACATCTTTATCCCTTATTTATGGAGTTGAAAGAGTAGGTCCTTAACAAGAATAATGAATCTTTATCCCAAGGGGAGGATGGGGTACTTAGGTACCAAGGGAGGTTATGTGTGCCAGATGTGGATGGTTTAAGGGAGAAAATCATGGATGAGGCTCATGGCTCCCGATACTACATCCATCCGGGGCCACCAATATGTATCATGACTTGAGTGATATCTATTGGTTGAATGGAATAAAAAGAGAGGTAGCTAAGTTTGTGTCGAAGTGCCCAAATTGCCAACAAGTCAAAGACGAGCATCAAGTCCTGGGTGGACTAACCCAAGATATTGATATCCCCACTTGGAAGTGGGAAGATTTCAACATGGACTTTGTGGTAGGTTTGCTAAATTGTATGTTAGAGAGATTGTGAAGTTACATGGGGCCCCATTGTTGATTATTTCGGATAGAGGAGCCCAACTCACTTCACACTTTTGGAGATCTTTCCAAAGTGGACTTGTTACGCAAGTAAAGCTTAGCACCGCTTTCTACCCTCAAACAGATGGACAAGCGGATCGCACTATCCAAACTCTAGAAGATATGTTAAGGGCTTGCGTGATTGATTTCAAGGGCAATTGGGATGATCATCTACCCTTAGTCAAATTCTCCTACAACAATAGCTACCATGCAAGTATCGGTATGGTACCTTTTGAAGTACTTTATGGTAGAAGGTGCTGGTCCCCTATTGGATGGTTTAAAGTGGGTGAGTTTGCTCTTCTTGGTCCCGAATTAGTGTATGAGGCCACCGAGAAGGTTCGACTCATATGGGAGAGGTTGAAAATGGCTTCTAGTCGGCAAAAGTCTTATGCCGACAATAGAAAGAGGGACCTTGAATTCGAAGAAAGAGATCGGGTCTATTTGAAAATTTCACCCATGAAAAGGGTGATGAGGTTTGTAAAGAAGGGGAAACTTAGTCCCCGTTATGTGGGGGCGTATGAAATTTTGAAGAGGGCCGGGAGTGTTGCCTATAAGTTGAAGTTGCCAAATGAGTTGGCCATGATTCATCCGGTATTCCATGTTTCTATGCTTAAAAAGTGTATATGTGATCCGGTGTCCATTATCCCTCTAGAAGTCTTAGGGGTAAATGAGGACCTTTCTTATGAAGAGGTCCCGATTGAGATCTTGGATCGTCAAATTAAGAAATTGAGGAAAAAGGAGGTTGCCTCCGTAAAAGTGCTATGGAGGAACCACCTTGTTGAGGTGCAACATGGGAGTCCGAGGTGGACATGAAGACCCGCTATCCTTATCTCTTTACCCCTATGTCCTATCCAAAGTTAAGCTTAGTAGCTTTCCTCTTAGATGAGTTATATGCAAAATGTTGAACTTATCATGTTTATCTAGTATGTGCATATTCTTGTAGAAATTCATGCCTAAATTGAGTTTTTGTGAAATATGACTCTCATGATTAACTTGCACTTAAATATGTAGTGGGATATGTTGCTTTCATGAGAAGTGTTTTGGGAATGTTTTGATGTTGTGTTGATAAGAAATCAGTATGTCAACTCTTAATGTTCATATTAAGCTCATAATTGAAATGAAGAAGGTAGTACCTCCGTATGTGATATGAAAAGTTGAGCTAGTGTTATGGTATGTTGTGGATTAAGTTCCTATTTGTTGATGCTATGTTCATATGTTGAAAGGAGTTGCGATTTACTCCAATGATCTGCGACTCATTATAATATTGGTTGTTGGTTGGCTTCTAGTCTTGAGTTTTTTTTCTTTTCCCTATAGAAGGTTTAAGGTGTCATTCGGGGACGAATGTTCCTAAGGGGGGATATTGTAACGCCCCGTAAATTCCATGACCTATACTAGAGCCTTATATGTTGAAAAATGATGATATTATACCTAAATAAGTGTAAATAACTTGTTTTAGAAGTATTGGAGCCATATCATTAAAGAAAGACCTTAACGTTTGAAAACTAGCGAAATTGAACTAGTCGACGTCCCTATGTTTGGTGAAGGTTTCGGAGGGTAATATGAAGTCCAAAACTTGTAAAACGACTTTGCATAGGTGGAGTGTATTATAGAGGGTCAAAACATACAGTTACGATACCCCAAGGACCACCGGAAGGGTCCTTGGGGAGGACCCAAACTTGGGCGAGCAAGCTGCCAAGGCAGCTGCGCGCAGATAGGTTTCTGGTGGTTGCTGCGCGATGCACAACCATTACGTGGAGATATGGAGTTGGCATCGATACGCGGGTCTGACCCGGACCCTACTAACTCAACTCAAAATTCGAAAATAAAATGGGGAAAAAGCCTCGCGACGCGCACCTACTTCTCAGATATCGTAAAAGTCGTATTTTGGGAGTTTTGACTTCACAAATAAACCCATTTAAGTGAGGGGTCTTTTGGGTAATTTAATGGGTGACTATATAATGTATTAGGGTCAGTTTTAGGTCAAATATAACAGAAAAATCAAATCCCACAAGTTGAACTCAAAAATCTCTTTCTCTCCCAAAATTCTCTCTTCCTCCAAAACACCATTGAAGACCATTAGAGCTCCAAGAAGAAGATCAAGCCTTCAAGTTTTTCAACCCTATTTTTTGGATTTATCATCTATAAGGTATATTTTCTTTCACTCTTGGGATTCCTTTCCCCAAGAGGTCCTTCAAAAGATGATTTCTAAATCCCCCAAAACAAGGGTTTTTCTCCTCACACGGGTCTTCTTTCTAAAACGAAATTGTGAATCAATTGTGATGAATTATATTGAATTAATGTTGTTTAAGTGTGAATTATTGGTTAATTGATGAATTCCTATGAGTTTTCCCTTGACCCATGTCTTTCCCCCAAATCCCTAATTTCTTGGATTAATTAAGGTGAATCGATGAGGGTGATGAACATGTCACTTAATTACTTTGATTTTAGTTATGTTAATACTTCATAAATTTCCCTATTTCATATGTTGGTCATGAGTTCTTGGGTATTGAAGTATGAAGTACCAAAAAGGGCAATGAGGTATGATCTTGATTCTCCTTTGATCTCAATTATGCAAGGTAAAATCTACTTATGTGATAGTGATAATGTAGCTAATTGTGATGTTGGTGATAAGAATCCGTCATCACTAACCCGAGATTCATAAATTGGCTATGAAGTATGTAATTATGTTATGATATGATTATTATATGATTGAATGTAGTTTCTCATGATTATGATAAAGTATCTAAAGTGAAAGGATAGTTCTCACTTGTGATCACCTATGAGATATTATGATAGGATGTTTACATAAGGGTCTATAAGAGACTAATGTGAACTTGTATGATGTCATAAGATGATTACTAAAGGGAATAATTTCTAAGCACCGAAAAGGCATGTAAATTAGATGGATGTCTCACGTTAGTAAGTTTGGCCTCCCACATGGGCTCCTCACGTTAGTAAGTCTGGATTCCCAAATAATGTGTTGTCTCATGAGTGGAAACCTCCACATTAGTAAGTCAAGGTTTCTAGAAACAATCTCCTTGACCCTTAACTATGTGCCCACATAGGACTCTAGCTTAGTGGACTGTAACGACCCTAAAAATGAAATAGGTCAAACTAGAGCTTAACATGTGTTTAATGAGTTATTAATATATTAAAATAGTGTATTTTAGCATTAGGAGTCAGTTCGTAAAGTTTAGGAGCGTTTGGAAGTCAAACGCCCAAGACGTCCGAAAACTAGTGAAAGTTGAACTAGTTTGTCGTAGTGTTTTGTAGTGAAGTTTAGGGGGATGGTTTGATAGTGAAATTTAGTGTCAATGGTTCCTATGCGTATAGGGATGTATCAAGTGTCAAAACGTCCAAGTATGGCTCCTCGGGGACCACCTGAAGGGCCCCCAAAGAGGACACAAATATGGGACAAGATGCTGGCCAAGGCAGCGTGAAGGGGCAGGATCTGGAGCCCTACCTCGCTACGCGCCTGTAGCACGAGGTAAACTGCCTCAAAATGTTGAGAGGCAGAATCTTAATCTTGCTCCGCGACGCGCAGACAAGTCCCAGATTTGACAGTGACGTTTTTAAGTCAAATTTCAAGTTGGAAAAGGGTCCAAATGGTGTGGGGGTGATTTGGGAACTTTGGGGATCATTTGAGGACTGATTCAGGTCAAAACCACATTTCACCCATCATTTCCAACCCTAAAGATCAAATCAAATTCTCTCCAAAACTCTTCCCCTCATAAAAACCTCCATTGAAGAAGCTTCAAGCTCCAAGGAAGAGTACCAAGTTCTTCATGTTTTGTTCACCAAATTCTCGTGGGTTTCTTCATATTAAGGTATGGTAGTCTTTCTTGAACCTTCTTTCATTCAAGGAGCCCTTTCAAAGAGATTTCAAAAAGGATTTCAAACTTCAATCTTCTTTATTCTTTTACTCTAAGTATGGGTCTTTGTACGAAAATGTTTTAAAGGTTAAAATGAGTTGTTAGTTTTAAATGATGTTTTTCATGTCAAAACCCCAATGGAATAATGTCTATTATTTTTATCAACTTTTGGCTCATGAAATGGGTTCTATGAGTATGACTAGATAATGTTAAAAGTTTTCTTTCTTGGTGTTTTTATTGAGTTTTAGCTACTTCCCTAAGGGCTATTTTATTTTGGATTATTGTATAAATTGTGAATAGGTGGTAAAGGCTTGGATGAAGGGTAAGTTGTTCTATCTTGGTTAAGATATATTGAAGTAATTCTTGAGTGTTATGGTCCACCTTTTGTGGCGGTGTTTACTTGAAGTTTATGAAGTTATATGTGTATTGTGAGTATGGCCTTGAAGGCATGATATGTGAAGTGAAGTGATATTTTGATATGTATATGTATGGTATATGTTGGAATTTTTATATGAGTATCTTGAAGGGTTTTTATCTAAATGAAGTATGCATTTGATATGTGAAGTATGATAATGTGTGAATGGTGATAAATGTGAGTTGAGCATGTCTAGAAGTCAATGATATTAATAGTGTTCATTATGTGAAAGGTGTGCTCACATGTGCTGACACAGACACTTGAATGCATGAATGACGTGAATGAATGCAAATGGGGGATTGTAGGGTAGATACTTTTCGTGAGTAGAGATGAAGTGTCTAGACCATCCCTACTATTCCTAAGTATGAAAAAGGGGGATTTTGGGGTGAACACTCTTCGTGAGTTGAGATGAAGTGTTTATTAACAACCTCACTATTCCCGATGAGCTTTCCAAAGATAGGTTGGAGGTTGGATACCTTTCGTGAGTTGAGAAGGGTTGTTTAATAGTATTTCCTAACATATAGTCAATGAATGTTTAAGACTCCGTGGGGGAGTTCTGCTTAGCACCGAGAGGATTTGAAGAAGGGTTGGGTACATTTCGTGATTAGAGATGTTGTATACAATGTACCTCTTGAGATGGGTGGTCGTAGTTAGTAGAGAGTGAGTTACTTAGAACAATCTTCTTACCCCTTAACTATGCGCCTGCGTAGGTGTAGCTATTGGAGAAACCATGTAAAGGCTAAAGAATATGACCCTACCTTAGGAAAGTAGGGATCCCTCATCCGGTAAGGGTAGCACCGGGATTCCATGTCAAGCTCTCATGGTCTATGTCGGTTAAAGCTAGCCCCCCACAAATGTATGCAAAAAAACTAAGTCTCCTTATGGGTGTACTACTTAGGGTAGGTGGTGTAATGGGACATTACCTATCCATTGCACAAGTAGACATTTGGAGGGAGTCTTGGTGTGTCCTTATATGAAATGTATGAATGGGTCATGATATGATCCAAATGAAAGTAATGTGACTTTATGTCTAATGTTAAGAAAGCATGTTAAAGTTATATCTTGTATGATTAAACTTATGAATGATGAATGTAGTGTATCTAATCTCATTGAATCCTCAAGGAGGACATAGTGGGGGTAGTAGTATGGGATGCTACTCTCACATTGCACTTTGTGTGACTTGTAAGTCCACTTGAGAGGGGTACTTATGTGAAGTTCTTAAATGCAAGTATGTTTCTCTAGTGTCTTTAGTATGGAGTGTTGATTTGTAAACGAGATGAAGTAATCCTATCCCTAGTAGTCTTAAGGATCTCTTGAGTAGGTATTGAGGAGGTTGTATGGGCAATCTCCTTATGTTTTACTTAAGGGAGCCTTTGGACAACTTAGGATAGGAGTAGTTCATGTGTGATTTTGGGTTCACTATAAGTATGCTTTTATGTTGAGAAAAATGGATGTTTTGCCTTATGTGCTAAATGATGGTTTTAAATGATATCTAGTGACTAAATTCGTGAAAGATTTTATCAAAATAGCATGACTTGTATGTTTCAACTAAATTGTCCCTTTTTGCATGTTTTTGCATATGCCATACTTAGTACATTATTTGTACTAACCCCATACTTTTCTATACTCTATAAGTATAGGTTGGAAACTAGTTCAAGGTTAGAAGGCAAGCTTGGGAAGTTGACACTCTCAAGACTCGGTATGTCCTCATATATTCGAGGACATAGTCTATGTTTCTTTTAGTTTCTACTTGAAGACTTGTAAAGACTTATTAAGTATTTCTTTCAATGTAAAGGTCCGTGTTCCTAATATATTTATGTCGTATCTATAAGTTGTCTTGTGACGATGAGATTATCCTTAGTATTTATAAAAGAAGTTTCTTTATTATTGTGTATCATGAAAAGTTTAAATTTCCGCACTACTTTTCACGTCTTATGTAATGAATGGTAGCTAAGAGGATCGTGTAAGACCTTTGAAAGGTCGAGCATTCCTTGTGACGGCCTAAGGTTTCCCTAACTTCTAGGGTGTACTTGCGGGTCGTTACAAACTTGGTATCTGTAACGACCCGGATTCTTGAATCCGAATTGCCGCCGGCGTCGTTGACCTCTCAGAGGTCTCAGACAAGCCTCATCTTTCATTCATCACATTCATCTAGTTAAATTTGCGGAAAATTTAAAACTTTTTACATGTATGAAGTTTACTTAGACTTCATATAGTCATTACATATTTACATCATATACTAAGCTCAACATAAGAGAACAACCATCTATCATAAAGAATCAATTCGAAACTGAAGATGAATATATCATAAATAGTTTGCCAAACACGACATTATTACAAAGCTTCAAAATGAAAGTACGAAAGAAACTCTATGGCCAACATCCACTAGCTACGTCTAAAACTAAGGCTAGACTAAATCTGTAGCATCCTCGAAATCAAGAGGACCTACCAAATGGTTTGGGGAAACGCTAAAGTCCAAACCGCTGCAAGTGTCGTCAATCTGTCCTGTGACCTGCACCTATAAAAATAGTAAATATTAGGGGGTTAGTACACCAGTTGCACTAAGTATGGGTATATTCACACATACACATAAATCTATGCATGATCAATGAAAGCTCTTCCTAAGCAACATGTCATTTCTGGAAAGTCTAGTCATTAGACATTCCTAATTCGTTAGTTGTGAATTGTGGTATGAATATGATGTATTTTAATGCATTCAAAGCACACAATTCATTTTCTATATGATTACAAGACATTAGTATCATCAACATAATTTTAGAACAACTCGAGCGAAGATTTGAGATTTTGATCCTCTTAGGCCGAGAGCTCCTCTTTGTACATTTAGATTATTTTTCAGTCTTTTTCTTCTTCTTGTTGTTTAGTTCAATAACTCCTTTAGTCCTATGTTTTACTTACAAGTGCAATGATTTATTGTAGTCCCATACCCACAATGAATCAAGTAAGTAATTCAAGAGATTAAGGAAATGACTTAACTACAATTTGGGGCATGAATATATTTATAAGTCAATACTTATTAACTATACTCATTCTTTAGTTGATTGCATAATGTGCATAGTTCTTGGGGCATATGATCTTGCTTACTTTGGGCATGAATTCTTTATAAACCAATCTTTATTGACTATTCCTATTATTGTATTATTGGCCTAATGTAAGAAGTCATTATAAGCCAATCTTATTTGGCTAATATCTTTTGCCAATTATATAAAGTCATTATTAGCCAATTTATTTGGCATTATGATTTTTATAACATGAGGATTCATTATTATCTATGCCCTGTACTTATTGTAAACTTTATTGGACACGATTTGACTATCCTTACAACAAGTTATTCATTACATCAAGTATTCATTACGTTTCATAAGCCATTCTCTATTGATTATGCCATTGATTTCATTACTTTAATATTTTATATATTATACATTTCATATACACGAGACCTTGGAATCATTTATATAACATTAAGATATCTCAAGTGAGGACCTAACATATGGGACCTCAACCCGAGGGCCTACTTTAGCAAACACAGAGTCTGCTTCATTCGTTCATTCGTACTTCACATTATTCATTTCATTCATTCGTAGACTGATGTAAACACCAGCTATACCTAGGACGAAGTTTAAGACTCTCATTGGGATCATGAAGTGCAATGACCAAGAATGACCTAATGTGATTGCTTGAATCGATTTCACCTCCTGATTGTCTTGCAAAAACACCTTTGGTATCGTTCATTTCATTATCTTTCATACTTTGAGGAACTCCAACCTTAATCGACATAGATCAGGTGAGCATCATGAAATCCAGTGTCTTCCCCACACCGATAAGAGGTGGAGTCACTGGCCAAGGTGAAACCAAAACATGCTAGCGTATATAGGGAATTGAACCCTGCTAGAACCCTATGTTGGCAGCATAGGTTCAAAGACTAGGAGATATAAGGAGACCCATACCCGCCTAAATGGACAGTCTCATCTCATGAGATTTACAAGAACCTCTGCCTTCCCGAAAGAAGGAATTGCGACTAATAGCTAGCCTATCGGTGCTCAGTATAAAGTTCCATTACATTCATCCCACACATCATAGAAGCTGGCTTCTAGCATGAGGGCATCATTGCTCATTAGATGATTTCTCATCTCATCATTAGTATTAAGTGTGAATTATCCCTACACTTACATATAGAGTATGATTGAGACTTGTCTCTTGATATTCAACACTCTCTTAGGTGAGTACTTTTAGTGACCTTTACTTAGGCTTGGTTGAGACTTGTCTCATCATTCATCTTAGCCTCTTATCATGTTGTCACCATTTTCATTAGCATCATAGATTAACATAATTACTCACCTCATTACGTGAATGTTAATTTCTTCTTTATCTTTTAGTGTTGACTCAAGCATTATGGAGGCTTGCTTCTAGATTTAGATTTACTTACTCTATTAATGACTGATCATCCTTACTTTACCTTGATGAAATGTGAATTTTCCTTACATGTCATTCTTTGGTGTTAATGAGACTGGTCTCACACATTCTAACACCTTCATACATGAGTATTCTTTTAACATAGTAGCTTAGGTGTAAGTGAAACTTGTCTCACTTTCTTTAACACCCCATTCTGGTCACTTACTTAATTTATACCCCTTTAATTATGTTATAACTGACGTTACTTACTTACTTTAGTGTAGTAGATTCATATCATCGTTTATGGACGATAAGCACTTCATTAAATGAGTTTCATGAGTTCATATGTCATTCTTTTAGAGAATGTTGGGAATTGTCCCAATGAATGGCATGCTCTTGGTTATGGATTCATTGAATTACTTTAGATGTGCTTATTCATTTGGCATTCCAGCATTTAGTCATATAAGATAGTATAGGGTATGTTGGGACTTGTCCCATTGATTGACATACCCTTAGTATGGATTCATTTTATTCTGTTGGTCATGCTTAATTTGACATTACATTATATTGGGCACATAAGATTGGTGTAAATTTAGTATTGGCCTAGAAAATTTGGAAATGACTTCATAGCCAATTTATTGGCACAAGCCAAACATTCATTCAATTATAGTTTCAAGAGATTCTCATTAGCCAATTTTTCCATCATTATTTAAAAGCAATAATGTAAGCCAATTAGATTCAACTTTTGGGTAAGACATTGTTAGCCATTTTATTGGCATACGATTAGTATTGGCAAAAACAATTGGGCATAGATTTCATAACCATCTTTGTTGGCATAAGCCAATTTTACATTCGTTCATGCTTAGTTTGGTATATATATATATATATATATATATATATATATATATTGTTCATTAGCCAATCTTTCAATTATTTAAAGATTACATTATAGACAATCCCATTTAAATTTTGAACAATGTACTATTAGTCATTTTATCGGCATAAGCCAAACATTCACTCAAATTATGATTTCATGGAGATCTTTTTAGCCAACCTTATAACATAACTTTAGGCATAACGTTTTTAAACATCTTGGACAACATCATATTAGAATTTGATGAATATATCATCTTCATAACGTCATATTAACAGCAAGCATTCACAACAGACCGTAACATCTTCATACATAACATTTTCGGACATATCTTTAACATAGTATCATTCTTTTAATTCACGTAATATAACTTAGCATCAAACGAGTCCAATTAATAGGTTCATTCAATCATTATTTAATAAAAAAACCATATACATTAAGATCAGTCAGCACCACATACCAACAATATGATTTCTAACCTATTCAACATTGAAATCGTAACAAGGATACTAGGGAAAGGAGTTCGACAAGAACGACAAGAAACAACCCTAGTTTTCAAGATCTTTGAATCATTCGAAAGAAAGTTCTCTTGGAGAAATAGGTCCAGGAGAGAAACCCATAACTTATGTAGAACTTAATCTATGAAGACCACCTTGAACGAAACCTTGGAGAAACCGTGAAATCGCCCTAGAGAAATCGATAAATTTTCTGCCTTTTTCCTGCGTTCGTCGCTTACTTTTTTGCTTCCCTTTTTTCTATGAGTTTGAACATGATTTTTAGGTTTAAGAACTGATATTGAATTATAAAACTTAGGTTTAATAAGTTAATTAAATAAATTAATTAACTAATTACTAAAAAGCCCCTCCTAGATTGACTAGAACTAGGAAAACACAATACTTGGTCAAATCTGAAATTTTTCCTAAGAATTTCGTTTTCAACCTTTATATTAATTAATTAAATGACTAATTTAATTAATTAAGGGACCTAGGGTAATTATAAAAGTACCCCTAAGTCATTGGAACCAAAATTAACCCTTTTGGACCATCCTAGGTTAACTACTAGGATGTTTCTTGAGTTGTACTAGCTTAGTGTAACAATTTCGATTTGACCCCTTTAATTTAATTAATTAAATGGCTAATTTAATTAATTAAGTGAACTAGTGTAATTACTAAATTACCCTTAAGTCGTTATAACCATAACTAATCCTTTGGACCACCCTAGGTTAGGTACTAGGTTGTGTTTTTCTTGTCTTAACCGAAATCTGGAAATTGCTTTGTGATTTCGGTTTTGTCCTTTTTTAATTAATTATGCTGATAAATTAATTAATTAAGTAGCCTAGGGTATTTACTAAAGTATCCCTAGGTTGTTAGGACCTTAACTAACTCTTTCGACCATCATAGGTTAGGTACTAGGTGGTCCCTTTCTTGTCTTAACCGAAATCTGGAAATTTCCTTTGTAGTTTCGGTTTTAGCCACTTTAAATTAATTAATTAAGTTTCTAAATTAATTAATTAGGTAACCTAGGGGAATTAATAAAGTAACCCTAAGTTGTTAGGACCATAACTAACCTTTTGGACCATCCTAGGTTAGCTACTAGGTTGTCTCTTCAACTAGTACTAGGTTAGTGTCAACCCAGTTTAGTCCTAGGTTGTCGGGTGCACTAATTAGTTTATTTAGTTTGGTCCTAGGTTAGTTAGCTATTTAGGGCAGTAGGTTAGAGTCTACAATTAGTTAGGAAGTTAGGCCCCACATGGAGTGTTCCCTTGTGCATGTTTTCCCCCTAACAACCCTAACCGAATTCGGTTAGGGTGGTCCCCTCCTTTGGCCACTTCTTCACATGTCTTGAACATGTGCTTGCACATGGGTTGGTTGTAATTTACTAATTAACTATTATTTATGGTTCATTTGGGAATGTTTACTTATTGTCCCAAGGACCCTCATCATGTCCTTGGGAACTGCTTAATATACATGATCATTTTAGATGGTCATGTGGAATGGTATCTAGGCTTAACACTTGGATGCCTCATACCTCAGTGAATACTTGGAAATCTATGTTTTTAGCTTAGGGGCTTTATTGCAGGTACAATTCTTAAACAAGCTCATTAATGTTAGAAAATTGGCTAACACCCCTTTAAGCCAATATTTCTAATATGCCCAATATTTTGCTTATTTGGGTATTATATAGAAATTGGCTAATACCCCTTAGCCAATTTTCTATACTATGCCCAATATTTCTCAATATTGGGCATTGGGATGCCTACGTATCCCCAATACGCATTCTTAAAGACCTATTAGGCTCTTCACTAGAGATGTAATTTTTCGGAATGTTACAGTATCAGAGCATAAGGTTTTGGGAAATAGTTTCGGGTTTAAAGTCTCACAAGCCTCGTCTGGTAGAGTCTTGTTCATTGGTGTGAGTCGGGACACATCCATGGATGAGAGGCTATAGGACGATGAGTTTCACTTTCTTCAATACTCTTGTATCGTGCCATAGAAATTACCTCCCTAAGATCTCTCTCTTTTTCTCCTTTGTTCGGTGGTTTTCTAGGTGTGATTTCTTGGAAAGAGAGATGTTTCTAAGTTTGAGGGAGAGAAAAGGTGAGTTTGATGTTATGATGGGTTTTGTGTCTAGAAGAGTAAATGTGAAGGTGAGCTTTCAGAATTGTGATGTGATTTCATTTATGGATAGGTGTGATTTTGTGAGATTGAAAGTGTTGTGATGAGAAACTTTAAGCTGATGTAGTTCTAAGCATGATAAGAGTTATAGTGATTGAATGAAGTGACTTTGAGAGGAAATGAGTTATCTTGTGATTATGTTCAATGATGGTAGAAATGCTTTAAGGTGTAAATTTGAGGAATGGGAGAGAATGTGAAGATTTTGTAGAAGTTGAAGGCAACCCTCTTGTGTGGTTAATGTTTCATAGTTGTTCTTGTGATGAGTTGAAGTTCTTCCGTAGGTTTACTCTAAGGAGTAACTGTGGTATGAATACATAGTAAGAGAGTTTAATTTCATGAGATTGAGTTAAGTGGTACCTAAGAGGTCAATGAGGTGATGTTTAAGAATGTTTGTCTAGATTCTAATACTAAGAGGAAAGTGTCATTCTTGACTTTTAAGGTTGATGTTTATTCTTGATGTGCATGAGTTAAGGGTAGAGTGAGTTCCTACCTTGTGAGAGAGCATAATGGTGCTTTGAAGTATGAGACCTTGAAGATGGCTTTACCCTAAGTGGGGGAGAATGAGTTGGGTAGAAAAAGGTGGTTTTTAGTATGAAGTGTTTGAATGAGTTATCATGTGTTGTATATGACGTTAGATGACTTAAGGCCTAATGTTAGAGAAGCAAGTTAAAGCTAAGTTTGGCATAATGAATTCTAGGTAAAATTGCATGTAGTGTACTTAGTCCAAGAAAATCCTCAAGGGTCACTAAGTGGGAGTGGTAGTATGGGATGCTACTCTCACATTGCACTTAGTGTAACTTACCAAGTCTCTTTGGAGTAAGTTAGAATGGTCTTGTCTCTCATAATGTCATGCCATCTTGTTAGAATTGCTTGAAAGTGAATTCTTGAATTTTGAGCATGTTTCACTGTAAAGAATTTCAAATTTAATTTAATTGATTCTTCATGTATGATGGTCTTAGTATGTGTAGAAATGATATGTAAGAGCATGACTAATGTTGGAGAAGGTCCATAAATGATAAAATGAGTATGTGGTTTGAATTGTGGAACTTGTTTCAACTTGCTTATGTTGCTTAAATGCTTAATGATGTGAGTTTGTGCTCCTTGTGAGTTGTTACATTGAGTATGAATGTATTGAACTTGATTATTTGTGTGGTATTCTTCTAGTTGTGTCCTTGAAGTCCTCGGAAGTGTTTAGTGTCATTCGAGGACGAATGTTGTTCTAAATGGGGGAGATTGTAACGACCCTAAAAATGAAATAGGTCAAACTAGAGATTCACATGTGTTTCATGAGTTAGTAATGTATTAAAATAGTGTATTTTAGCATTAGAAGTCAGTTCGTAAAGTTTGGGAGCGTTTGGAAGTCAAACACCCAAGACGTCCGAAAACTAGTCGAAGTTGAACTTGTTCGTCGTAGTGTTTTGTAGTGAAGTTTTGGGGGATGTTTTGATAGTGAAATTGAGTGTAAATGGTTCCTATGCGTTGAGGGATGTACCAAATTCAAAACGTCCGAGTACGGATCCTCGGGGACCACCCGAAGGGCCCCCAAGGAGGACCCAAATATAGGTCAAGATGCTGGCCAAGGCAGCGTGCAGGGGCAGGATCTGAAGCCCTACCTCACGACGCGCCTGTCGCACGAGGCTGCCTCAAAATGTTGAGAGCCAGAATCTGGATCTTGCTCAGCGACGCGCAGCCAAGTCCCTTATTTGGCCACGACATTTTAAAGTCAAATTTCAAGTTGGAAAAGGGTCCAAATGGTGTGGGGCTGTTTTGGGAACTTTGGGGATAATCTGTGGACTGATTTAGGTCATTTTAAACCTCATTTCACCCATAATTTCCAACCCTAAATATCAAATCAAATTCTCTCCAAAACTCTTCCTCTCCAAAAACATCCATTGAAGAAGCTTCAAGCTCCAATGAAGAGGACCAAGTTCTTCACATTTGTTTCACCAAATTCTCGTGGGTTGCTTCATATTAAGGAATGGTAATCATTATTGAACCTTCTTTCATTCAAGGATCCCTTTCAAAGAGATTTCAAAAAGGATTTCAAACTTCAATCTTCTTTATTCTTTGACTCTAAGTATGAGTCTTTGCATGAAAATGTTTTAAAGGTTAAAATGAGTTGTTCTTAGTTTTAAATGATGTTTTTCATGTCAAAACCCCAACGGAATCATGTCTATTCTTTTTATCAACTTTTGGCTCATGAAATGGGTTCTATGAGTATGACTAGATAATGCTATAGTTATTGTTTCTTGGTGTTTTTATTGAGTTTTAGCTACTTCCCTAAGGGCTATTTTATTTTGGATTATTGTATAAATTTTCAATAGGCTTGGATGAAGGGTAAGTTGTTCTATCTTGGTTAATCTATATTGATGTAATTCTTGAGTGGTATGGTCCACCTTTGGTGGCGGTGTTTACTTGAAGTTTATGAAGTTATATATGTATTGTGAGAATGGCCTTGAAGGCATGATATGTGAAGTGAAGTGATATTTTGATATGTATATGTATGGTATATGTTGGAATTTCGAAATGAGTATCTTCAAGGGCTTATATTTTAATGAAGTATGCATTTGATATGTGAAGTATGATAATGTGTGAATGGTGATAAATGTGAGTTGATCATGTCTAGAAGTCAATTATATGAATAGTGGTCATTATGTGAAAGGTGTGCTCACATGTGCTCACACACACGCACTTGAATGCATGAATGACGTCAATGAATGAGAATGGGGGATTGTAGGGTAGACACTCTTCGTGAGTAGAGATGAGGTGTCTAGACCATCCTTACTATTCCTAAGTATAAAAAAGGGGGATTTTGGGGTGAACACTCTTCGTGAGTTGAGATGAAGTGTTTAGTAGAAACTTCACTATTCACGATGAGCTTTCGAAAGATAGGTTGGAGGTTGGATACCTTTCGTGAGTTGAGAAGGGGTGTTCAATAGTATCTTCTAACCTATAGTCAATGAACGTTTAAGACTCCGTGGGGGAGTTATGCTTAGCACCGAGAGGATTTGAAGAAGGGGTGGGTACACTTCGTGAGTAGAGATGTTGTATCCAATGTACCTCTTGAGATGGGTGCTCCTCGTTAGTAGAGAGTGAGTTACTTAGAAGCAATCTCCTTATCCCTTAACTATGCGCCTGCGTAGGTGTATCTATTGGAGAACCCATGTAAAGGCTAAAGAATATGACTCTACATTAGGCAAGTAGGCATCCCTCATCCGGTAAGGGTAGTACCGGGATTCCATGTCAAGCTCTCATGGTCTACGTCAGTTAAAGCTAGCCCCCACAAATGTATACAAATGAACTAAGTCTCTTTAAGGGTGTACTACTTAGGGTTGGTGGTGTAATGGGACATTACCTATCCATTGCACAAGTAGACATTTGGAGGGAGTCTTGGTGTGTCTTTATATGAAATGTTTGAATGGGTCATGATATGATGTAAATGAAAGTAATGTGACTTTATGTATAATGTTAAGAAAACATGTTAAAGTTATGTCTTGTATGATTAAACTTATGAATGATGAATGTAGTGTATCTAATCTCATGGAATCCTCAAGGAGCACATAGTGGGGGTAGTAGTATGGGATGCTACTCTCACATTGCACTTTGTGTGACTTGTAAGTCCACTTGAGAGGGGTACTTATGTGAAGTTCTTAAATCCAAGTATGTTTCTCTAGTGTCTTTAGTATGGAGTGTTGATTTGTAAACGAGATTAAGTAAGCCTATCCCTAGTAGTCTTAAGGATCTCTTGAGTAGGTATTGAGGAGGTTGTATGGGCGATCTTGTTATGTCTTACTTAAGTGAGCCTTTGGACAACTTAGGATAGGAGTAGTTCAAGTGTGATTTTAGGTTCACTATAAGTATGCTTTTATATTGAGAAAAATGGATGTTTTGCCTTATGTGCTAAATTATGGTTTTAAATGATATCTTGTGACTAAATTCATGAAGGATTTTATCAAAATAGCATGACTTGTATGTTTCAACTAAATTGCCCCTTTTTGCATGTTTTTGCATATGCCATACTTATACATTATGTGTACTAACCCCATACTTTTCTATACTCTATAAGTATAGGTTGGAAGCGAGTTGAAGGTTAGAAGGCAAGCTTGGGAAGTTGACTCTCTCAAGACTCGGTATTTTCTCTTATATTCGAGGACATAGTCTATTTTTCTTTTAGTTTCTACTATAAGACTTGTAAAGACGTATTAAGTATTTCTTTCAATGTAAAGGGCCGTGTCCCTAAGATATATATGTCGTGTCTATAATTTGGCTTGTGACGATGAGATTATCCTTAGTATTTATAAAAGAAGTTTCTTTATTATTGTGTATCATGAAAAGTTTAAATTTCCGCACTACTTTTCATGTCTTGTGTAATGAATGATAGCTAAGAGTCTCGTACAAGACCTTTGAAAGGTCGAGCACGCATTGTGATGGGCTAAGGGTTTCCCTAACTTCTAGGGTGTAGTTGTGGGTCATTACATGGATCCATCTAGATAGCTATGTATGAATGGTTACACCTTAGGCAAGAGTTAACCCTCTCTTTTCGGTGTGGGAGTAAAACACTGAATTCCATTTAGCTCACATGGTCTCATTTTGGTTATTGCACTTCTTTCCCTAACATAAAAGTAAATTAATAAGTTAAGCATGTGAACTCTTATTAGGGTTGTCTTGAAGGCTTCTACATAGGGTAAGGGAGGGTATGAGACTTCTCTTACTCATTGCACATGTGGGGTCCTATAGGATGATTGTAGTGTTCTTTTATAAATATGATTATGATTATGATTATGTTGATAAGCTATGATTAGTATTGATGTATGAAGCATGTTATATATGAGAATATGTTGTAAGTATGAAGTGGGTTTCTTAATGTGATACTTAGCTAAGGATAGCGTTATGGGGACTTATTCTTGGCATTGCACAAGTGTTGCTTGAGTTACTTGTATGTTGATATGATTAGGATGTTCCTTATATGTGTATATTGAATTGTTTGTCATTGTGCATGGTTTTGACTAAATTGTGCCTTTTCTCATGCATTGACGATTTTTATGCATAGGGACCATACTTAGTACATGTGTTTTGTACTAACCCATATCTCTTCCCTTTTTCCCAAACATTGTAGGTTCGGGCCGTTGAAGTATCATTGAGGCTAAAACAAGAAGGCTTGGACTAGAATCTCCATGTTTGGTATGCCCTCTAGTTCGAGGATGCTACCACAAACTCTATCTTAGTAGTACTTGTATTGTCTAATAGACATTCATTTCTTTCTTATTGTTGAAGATATTGATGTAAGCCCTATGTGGCAATTATGAATTTATTTAAGGGCTTTGCCCGGATTTTTTGACTTCGTTTAGATGGTTGATATGAGACAAAGATTTAGAATAAATTCATATATGTTGTTATGTTGTGTATGCGAGAAGCCTATGTATGCTTCCTATGTAGAGGTGTATGTAAACCTCATTGCTATATAAGTAAAGGTTTTAATTTTTCCATGTTTTTTACCTATGATATGCTATGAGGAAGGCTAAGAGGCTTGTCTTAGTCCTCTTCGAGGACGACGACGCCGGTAACAACTAGGGTGTACTTTGGGTCATAACAAATATATAGACAGAGTTAGGGAAGCGTACCACCAATACACTCTCACCACTCCATAACTAAATCATCCAACACAACACTGAAAGGCCCTTATCCATGGCCATGATCATCAATTTCAATAAAAAAAATCATAACACTCAATGAATCTAAATCAATTCAATATAGATTGATCAATCTAAGACAGCCTATGCATCAATCCAATACAATTCTTACATCATTCTATAGCCCAAATAAAACTACACTAGAATTCATAAGCATTAATACATGATCAAATCACCCATAATATAGTAAAAATAAGGATTGCATGATTTGCATGGGTTCATAGGAATTATAGATTTAAAACATTGCATTAACATCAATTCAATCCTAAAACATTGATTCAAAACCTTTTATGCAAGAACCCATGGCTACAAGTTGAAAATAGAAGATTTCATGTTTTGATCATCTTTGAAAATCATTGAAATAGACTCCTTGAAGAAAGAGATTTCAAGTATGAATAAACCATACCTTAATTGTGATAAAAATCCCACAAGATTGATGAATAAAAACTTGAGAAATCTATCTTTTTCCTTGGAGATCCCAAGATTCAACAATGGAGGTTTTGGAGAGAAGAATGGAGAGGTTTTGTTTTGAGTTGAGGGTTTAGCTTTGATTGGTGAGTTTAGGGGTTTAAAAAGTACCAATAAACGTCAATAAGTCACCCCTAAATTACCCAAAATACCCTGAACTTATTGGACAACTTAACCAACTCAAATTTGACTTAAAAACGACGCAACGAAATGTAGGAGCTTACTGCGCATCGCGGAGGCATTTTCAAATCTTATTTTTGGAAAATTTTGGGAAATAATGGTTTGTGACACCCCGATTCACAGGGCAAGATTTTTCCCCTTTAAGTGCCAGCTGCGCGACGCGCAAGTCCCACTAGAATCTGGCTGGCGCGGCAGCTTGGCAGTCCCATGTTTGGGTCCTCTTTGGGGACCCTTTTGTTTTTCCCCGGGGCGTCATTATCGGACGTTTTGACCCTTTGTATATCAGGCTACACGTAGGAAACCTCGGTGCTGAATTTTACCTTCAAACTATTCCCCAAAACATCACTACAAAACATTACGACACACTAGTTCAACTTCGACTAGTTTCCGAACGTCTTGAACGTTCTTGGACGTTTGACTTCAAAAAACTTCCAAACTTTATATACTGCCTAATAGAACTATTATTAACCATTTTATGACTTAAAACATCATGACATAAGTTTTAGGATCTAGTTCAACCTATCTCATATGGAGAATGTAATAATACTTCTTACTTGGACAACATTCGTCCTCGAATGACACTTGCTATTCTTTTTAGACACTATCAAGAGATACGAAACTTAAGACTATAAGAACATAACCTTACCACACAATACACAATACACACATGTAGGAGAAACATCAATTTCACATGCTTTAAGAGACTCAAAACACAACAAGAAGATAGAAACTACTTCTACAACTTATCATGCAATAAGACTCACATTTTAATTTCATATAGGAGGAACTTCCTTCTCCACATATTATGATGCTGATATACAACAGTTGTATACACATCAAAACCATTTTTCATGAAAGAACAATTTAGTCAAAATTTTCAAAATCTTTACAGTGAGCACCTATTTCTTTACATTAAATCATGCTCAAATTTCAAAAAATGCATCTCTTAAGCAATTTATGATGGAAGCATGACAATATAAGAGATAAAACCATATAAACTCAATTTTAAAAATATAATCATAACTTCATGAAATGCACAATGCAAGGAATCAATGAAACTCAATTTCAACTAGACTCCTACACACAATGAACATGCAACATGCTACTATGACATTCTATCTCTCAAGCTTGAATTGAAAAAAAGAGATGAGACAACAAATCACCATTCTACTACTCATCATACTCTCTCACTTAGAAGGAACTCATATAACTAAAGAGAGAAAGCTATAACTTACCGGCATCATCATCATCATCCGATTTCATTCCTTTGGCTCGAAGAACATAGAAGCGATACCTCTTTGGAGCACCACTATCCGAAACATTAGGAGGAACTTGCTTGGACTCTCTTTCTCTAGCCGCAATAGTAGGACAATCTCTCACCTTGTGATCATCCTTCCCACAACCAAAGCACCCACTAATACCGGCTAGACACTTCCCAAAGTGCTTCTTCCCACAAGTAGCAAAAGTAGGCTTTACCACTTGGGAACCACAACCTCTTTCATAATTAGCCTTAGGAGCACTAGAACAATTTTGATTTGGAGCCCTCTTCTTAAACTTAGGTTGAACTTGCTCATCGGTTCTTCCCCTCTTAGAATCTCTACTTCTCCTCCCAAGTTTAAACTCTTCAATGAATTGAGCATACACCATAAGCCTAGATAGAGTCATATCGCAATTGAGCATGGCTGTACGACACTCTTCCTTCACAATATCCAAAACACCGGTCAAGAACCTACTCATCTCATCCCTAGGGTTAGACACCAAGGATGGAGCATACTTATACAATAGGATAAACTTTACGGAATACTCCAGGACACTCATGCTACCTTGCCTAAAGTTTATAAATTCCTCAATCTTAACCTCCATCTTTTCACGGGGAAAGTGCCTTTCTAGGAATGCTTCCTTAAACTCTTCCCACTCTAATGGACCCGATTCGACCGATCTACTATAATTTCATTGAGTAAACCATACTTGAGCAACATCTTTCAATTGATACGAAACTAACTCTTCTTTCTCCATAGAAGTCACTCCCTGTAACATTCCGGAAAATTACATGTCTAGTGAAGAGCCCAGTAAGTCTTTAAGAATGCGTATTGGGGGTACATAGGCACCCCAATGCCCAATATTGAGAAATATTGGGCATAGTATAGAAAATTGGCTAAGGAGGTCATCCAATTTCTATAATAATATCCAAGCAATCGAAACATAATCCAAGCTTGTTTAAGAATTGTACCTACAATGAAGACCCTAAGCTAAAATAATCTCTGCAATTCTTAGCCTCATCGCTTACTCACATTAGGTACTAGGCATCCAAGTGTCAAGCCTAGTACCCTAAGTACATAACCATTTAAAATGATCATGTAAATTAAGTAGTGCCCAAGGATATGATGAGGGTCCTTGGGACAATAAGTAAACATTCCCAAAGGAACCATAAATAATAGTTAGTTAGGAAAGTACAAGCAACCCATGTGCAAGCCCATGGGGATATACAACCAAGAGGGTACCACCCTAACCGAATTTGGTTAGGGTAGTTAGGGAGAAAAACGTGCACAAGGGACCACTCCATGTGGGGCCTAACTTCCTAACAAATTCTAGACTCTAATCTACTGCCCTAACTATATAACTAACCTAGGACCAACCGAAATGGACCCATTAGTGCACCCGACAACCTATGACCAAAACCGAGTTGACACTAACCTAGTACTAGTTAAAGAGACAACATAGTATCTAACCTAGAATGGTCCAAAGTGTTAGTTATGGTCCTAACAACTTAGGGGTACTTTAGTAATTCCCCTAGGTTACCTAATTAATTAAATTAGAAAATTAATTAATTAATTTAAAATTGCTAAAACCGAAACTAAAAAGGAAATTTTCAGATTCCGGTTAAGACAAGAAAGGGACAACCTAGTACCTAACCTAGGATTGTCCAAAGAGTTAGTTAAGATCCTAACGACTTAAGGGTACTTTAGTAAATACCCTAATCTACTTAATTAATTAATTTATCAGCATAATTAATTAATTTAAAAGGAAAAAACCGAAATCACAAAGTAATTTCCAGATTTCGGTTAAGACAAGAAAAAGACAACCTAGTACCTAACCTAGGATGGTCCAAAGGATTAGTTATGGTTATAACGACTTAAGGATACTTTAGTAATTATCCTAGGTCACTTAATTAATTAAATTAGCCATTTAATTAATTAAATTAAAGGGGTCAAACCGAAATTGTTACACTAACCTAGTATAACTCAAGAAACATCCTAGTACTTAACCTAGGATGGTACAAAAGGGTTAATTTTGGTTCCAATGACTTAGGGGTACTTTAGTAATTACCCTAGATCCCTTAATTAATTAAATTAGTCATTTAATTAATTAATTTAAAGGTTCAAAACGAAATTCATAGGAAAAATTTTAGATTTGACCAAGTATTGTGTTTTCCTAGTTCTAGTCAATCTAGGAGGGGCTTTTTAGTAATTAGTTTATTAATTTATTTAATTAACTTATTAAACCTAAGTTGTATAAGTAAATATAAGTTCTTAAACCTAAAAATCACGTTCAAACTCATAGAAAAAAGGGACGCAAAAATAGTAAGTGACGAACGCAAGAAAAAGGCAGAAAATTTATCGATTTCTCTTGGACGATTTCAAGGTTTCGTTTAAGGTGGTCTTAGTAGATTAAGTTCTACATAAGGTATGGGTTTCTCTCCTGGTCTTCTTTCTCAGAGAGAACTTTCTTTCGAATGATTCAAAGATCTAGAAAACTAGGGTTGTTTCCCGTCGTTCTTGTCGAACTCCTTTCCCTAGTATCCTTGTTACGATTTCAATGTTGAATAGGTTAGAAATCATGTTGTTGGTATGTGGTGCTGGATGATCTTAATGTGTGTGGTTTTTGATTAAAAAATGATTGAATGAACCTATTAATTGGACTTGTTTGATGCTAAGTGTTATTACGTGAATTAAAAGAATGATACTATGTTAACGATATGTCCAAAAATGTTATTTATGATGATGTTACGGTATGTTGTGCATGATTGCTGTTAATATGACGTTATGAATATGATATATTCATCAAATGCTAATATGATGCTGTCCAATATGTTTAAAAACTTTATGCCTAAAGTTATTTTATAAGGTTGGCTAAAAAGATCTCCATGAAATCATAATTTGAGTGATTGTTGCCTTATGCCAATAAAATGGCTAACAATACATTGTCCAAAAGGGATGCATGCAAATGGCTATAATTTTATGATTAATAGTTGAATAGGCTAATTAATAAAGGTATAATAATGTAAGGATGAATGAATATAACTTTAGCTTATGCCAACAAATAAGTTATGAAGTCTATAGGCAATTGCTTATGCTAATACTAATCTTATGCCAATAAATTTGCTGACACTACATTGTCAAACAAGTTGTATGGAATTGTCTATAATATTATATTAAATAACTAAAAGATTGGCTAATGTATAATGTATAAAAACTTAAGCATGTTGAACATGAAAATTGGCTTATGCCAACAAATATAGTTATGAAATCTATGCCCAATTGTTTATGCCAATACTAATCGTATGCCAATAAAATGGCTAACGATACATTGTCTAAAAGTGATGCATGTAATTGTCTATAATATTATGTTAAATAATTAAAAGATTGGCTAATGGTTCATATATATTAAATTTAAATATGAACACAAGTAAAATTAGCACATGCCAACAAAAATGGTTATGTAGTTTAATATTCAAAGGTTGAGGCCAATACTAATCATATGCCAATCTTGTGTAGTTAGAGTATCAAATGATAATATAAGCACTTCTAAACTAATCCAATGAACCCATAACCAAGGTCATGCCACTCATTGGGACAACTCCCAACATGCTGTAAAAGAATGACATATGAACTCATGAAACTCATTGAATGAAGTGCTCAACGTCCATAAATGATGATATGAATCTACTACACTAAAGTAAGTAAGTAACGTGAGTTATAACGTAATTAAAGGGGTCTAAATTAAGTAATTAACCAGAATGGTGTGTTAAAGGAAGTGAGACAAGTCTCACTTACACCTAAGCTACTATGTTAAAAGAATACTAACGTATGAAGTTGTTAAAATGTGTGAGACCAGTCTCATTAACACCAAAGGATGATATGTAAGGAAAATTCACATTTCATCAATGTAAAGTAAGGATGACCAGTCATCAATATTGTAAGTAAATCTCAATCTAGAAGCAAGCCTCCATAACGCTTGAGTCAACACTAAAAGATAAAGAAGAAATGAACATTCACGTAATGAGGTGAGTAATTATGTTAATCTATGATGCTAATGAAAATGGTGAAAACATGATAAGACGCTAAGATGAATGGTGAGACAAGTCTCAACCAAGCCTAAGTAAAGGTCAATAAAAGTACTCACCTAAGAGAGTGTTGAATATGAAGAGACAAGTCTCAATCATACTCTATATGTAAGTGTAAGGACAATTCACACTTAATACTAATGATGAGATGGGAAATCATCTAATGAGCAATGATGCCCTCATGCTAGAAGCCAGCTTCTATGATGTGTAAGATGAATGTAATGGAACTTTATACTAAGCACCGATAGGCTAGCTATGAGTCGCGATTCCTTCTTTCAGGAAGGCAGAGGTTCATGTAAATATCATGAGATGAGACTGTCCGTTTAACCGGGTATTGTTCTCCTTATATCTTCTAGTCTTTGAACCCATGCTGCCAACATAGGGTTCTAGCAGGGTTCAATTCCCTATATATGCTAGCATGTTTTGGTTTCACCTTGGCCACTGACTCCACCTCTTTTTGGTGTAGGGAAGACACCAGATTTCATGATGCTCACATGATCTATGTCGGTTAAGGTTGGAGTTCTTCAAAGTATGAAAGATAATGAAATGAACAATACTGAAGGTGTTTGTGCAAGACAATCAGGAGGTGAAATCAGATTCAAGTAATGACATTAGGTCATTCTTAGTCATTGCACTTCATGATCCAGATGAGAGTCTTAAACTTCATCCTAGGTATAGCTGGTGTTTACATCATCCTACGAATGAATGAAATGAATAATGTGAAGTACGAATGAACGAATGAAGCAGACTCTGTGTTTGCTAAAGAAGGCCCTCGGGTTAAGGTCTCATATGTTGGGTCCTCACTTGAGATGTCTTAATGCTATATCAATGATTCCAAGGTCTCGTGTATATGAAATGTATAATATATAAAACATGAAAGTAATGAAATCAATGGCATAATCAATAGAGAATGGCATATGAAACGTAATGAATACTTGATGTAATGAATAACTTGTTGTAAGGATAGTCAAATCGTGTCCAATAAAGTTTACAATAAGTACAGGGCATAGCTAATAATGAATCCTCATGTTATAAAAATCATAAAGCCAAATAAATTGGCTAATAATGACTTTATATAATTGGCAAAAGATATTAGCCAAATAAGATTGGCTTATAATGACTTCTTACATTAGGCCAATAATACAATAATAGGAATAGTCACTAAAGATTGGTTTATAAAGAATTCATGCCCAAAGTAAGCAAGATCATAAGTTTTAATGATATGCCCCAAGAACTATGCACATTATGCAATCAACTAAAGAATGAGTATAGTTAATAAGTATTGACTTATAAATATATTCATGCCCCAAATTGTAGTTAAGTCATTTCCTTAATCTCTTGAATTACTTACTTGATTCATTGTGGGTATGGGACTACAATGAATCATTGCACTTGTAAGTAAAACATAGGACTAAATGAGTTATTGAACTAAACAACAACAAGAAGAAAAAGACTGAAAAATAATCTAAATGTACAAAGAGGAGCTCTCGGCCTAAGAGGATGAAAATCTCAAATCTTCGCTCGAGTTGTTCTAAAATTATGTTGATGATACTAATGTCTTGTAATCATATAGAAAATGAATTGTGTGCTTTGAATGCATTAAAATACATCATATTCATACCACAATTCACAACTAACGAATTAGGAATGTCTACTGACTAGACTTTCCAGAAATGACATGTTGCTTAGGAAGAGCTTTCATTGATCATGCATAGATTTATGTGTATGTGTGAATATACCATACTTAGTACAAGTGGTGTACTAACACCTACTATTTACTATTTTTATAGGTGTAGGTCAGAGGACAGATTGACGACACTTGCAGTGGTTTGGACATTAGCGTTTCTCCAAACCATTTGGTAGGTCCTCCTAATTTCGAGGATGCTACAAATTTAGTCTAGCCTTAGTTTTAGACATAGATAGTGGATGTTGTCCCTAGCGTTTCTTTCGTACTTTCATTTTGAAGCTTCGTAATAAGGCCGTGTTTGTCAAACTATTTATGATATATTCATCTTCAGTTTCGAATTTATTCTTTATGATAGATGGTTGTTCTATTGATGTTGAGCTTAGTATATAATATTTAATACGTAATGACTATATGAAGTCAAAGTAAACTTCATACGTTTAAAAAGTTTTAAATTTTCCGCTAAAATTAACCATATGAATATGATGAATGCAAGAAGAGGCTTGTCTGCGACCTCTGAGAGGTCAACAACGCCGGTGACAATTTGGATTCCATAATCCGGGTCATTACAAACTTGGTATCAGAGCATGAGGTTAAATTACCTAGGATCTAAAGCTCAACACAACCACGTTATGTAGTTTCTAGCTTATGGTTGTGAAGCGCGCCACAATCATGACTTAGAGACTACGCGATAATAGGAAATTCTCCCTTCTTCTACTCTTTATCGTGCTATCTAGATCTTTGACACTTTGTGTCATTATAAGTATCTATCTTCCTTCTTGTGTGAAAGCGTAGAAAAATACACACAAGAATTAGGATGGCCAAGTTGTCTAAGGCGCCAGACTCAAGATCTGGCCTTCCCAAGAAGGGAAATGATGGAAATGCCCAGCGTGACCGAAAGACGTGTAATAAGTGTGGTCGTTCACATGGAGGTGAGTACATGGTAGATTATAAATGCATGCCACGGGTGTTAATGAAGAGGAGGAGGCTAAGTTGGCTACATATAAGCTCAAGGATGTGAATCAGGTATGGATTGACTCCATAAGTGTTAAGCTACGATAGATTGTCGAATCAGGGTAGTGAGACTTCAGTTTCCAAATGAGTTAGAGCTGGAATGGGAAGAGAGTGGTTCAAATCTTAAGGCCAACAAGATGTTATCTAAGAGGTTAGATATACTCTTCCTAAGTCTGGTTTATGTTTAAGAAACTCTAAGTTTAAGTAATTTAGTGGATTTGGTGTGGTAAGTCCCTAATCGTATGTCTTATAATAGCACTATGTGAGTTAAAACGAAGTTATATTGAATTTTATGTTGCTGTATTTGTGTAGCATAGGCATGTTTTCTGTGTTGCATGATTTGTGATGTGCATTAAGTTAAGTGGGATTGAGAAGGAAATTCCTCAATCTCAAATATGAGGCTTCAGATAAGCTTGAATGATATGCATCATACAAATAAGTGTGAATCAGATATTCACAATAGAGAAACGTTTAAGTATGATAAAGTAACCTTCGACAGTCACCCTCTTTGTTTAAATGATGTGTAAGTGTCATTTGGGGACGAATGCTCCTAACGGGGGGGATAATGTTACATTTCGGAAAATTACATGTCTAGTGAAGAGCCCAGTAAGTCTTTAAGAATGCGTATTGGGGGTACATAGGCACCCCAATGCCCAATATTGAGAAATATTGGGCATAGTATAGAAAATTAGCTAAGGAGGTTAGCCAATTTCTATAATAATATCCAAGCAATCGAAACATAATCAAAGCTTGTTTAAGAATTGTACCTACAATGAAGACCCTAAGCTAAAATAATCTCTGCATTTCTTAGCCTCATCGCTTACTCACATTAGGTACTAGGCATCCAAGTGTCATGCCTAGTACCCTAAGTACATAACCATTTAAAATGATCATGTAAATTAAGCAGTGCCCAAGGATATGGTGAGGGTCCTTGGGACAATAAGTAAACATTTCCAAAGGAACCATAAATAATAGTTAGTTAGGAAAGTACAAGCAACCCATGTGCAAGCACATGGGGAGATATGACCAAGAGGGGACCACCCTAACCGAATTTGGTTAGGGTAGTTAGGGAGAAAAACGTGCACAAGGGACCACTCCATGTGGGGCCTAACTTCCTAACAAATTATAGACTCTAACCTAATGCCCTAACTAGATAACTAACCTAGTACCAACCGAAATGGACCCATTAGTGCACCCGACAACCTATGACAAAAACCGAGTTGACACTAACCTAGTACTAGTCAAAGAGACAACCTAGTATCTAACATAGGATCGTCCAAAGAGTTAGTTATGGTCCTAACAACTTAGAGGCACTTTAGTAATTCCCCTAGGTTACCTAATTAATTAAATTAGAAAATTAATTAATTAATTTAAAATTGCTAAAACCAAAACTAAAAAGGAAATTTTTCAGATTCCGGTTAAGACAAGAAAGGGACAACCTAGTACCTAACCTAGGATTGTCCAAAGAGTTAGTTAAGATCCTAACGACTTAAGGGTACTTTAGTAAATACCATAGGCTACTTAATTAATTAATTTATCAGCATAAATAATTAATTTAAAAGGACAAAAACCTAAATCACAAAGTAATTTCCAGATTTCGGTTAAGACAAGAAAAAGACAACGTAGTACCTAACCTAGGATGGTCCAAAGGATTAGTTATGGTTATAATGACTTAAGGATACTTTAGTAATTACCCTAGGTCACTTAATTAATTAAATTAGCCATTTAATTAATTAAATTAAAGGGGTCAAACCGAAATTGTTACACTAACCTAGTACAACTCAAGAAACATCCTAGTACTTAACCTAGGATGGTCCAAAAGGTTAATTTTGGTTCCAATGACTTAGGGGTAGTTTAGTAATTATCCTAGATCCCTTAATTAATTAAATTAGTCATTTAATTAACTAATTTAAAGGTTCAAAACCAAATTCTTAGGAAACATTTCAGATTTGACCAAGTATTGTGTTTTCCTAGTTCTAGTCAATCTAGGAGGGGATTTTTAGTAATTAGTTAATTAATTTATTTAATTAACTTATTAAAACTAAGTTGTATAATTAAATATAAGTTCTTAAACCTAAAAATCACGTTCAAACTCATAGAAAAAAAGGGACGCAAAAACAGTAAGCGACGAACGCAAGAAAAAGGACGAACATTTATCAATTTCTCTTGGGCGATTTCAAGGTTTCTCCAAGGTTTCGTTTAAGGTGGTGTTAGTATATTAAGTTCTACATAAGGTATGGGTTTCTCTCCTGGTCTTATTTCTCAGAGAGAACTTTCTTTCGAATGATTCAAAGATCTTGAAAACTAGGGTTGTTTCCCGTCGTTCTTGTCGAACTCCTTTCCCTAGTATCCTTGTTACGATTTCAATGTTGAATAGGTTAGAAATCATGTTGTTGGTATGTGGTGCTGGATGATCTTAATGTGTATGGTTTTTTATTAAATAATGATTGAATGAACCTATTAATTGGACTTGTTTGATGCTAAGTGTTATTACGTGAATTAAAAGAATGATACTATGTTAACGATATGTCCAAAAATGTTATGTATGAAGATGTTACAGTCTGTTGTGCATGATTGCTATTAATATGATGTTATGAATATGATATATTCATCAAATGCTAATATGATGCTGTCCATGATGTTTAAAAACGTTATGCCTAAAGTTATTTTATAAGGTTGGCTAAAAAGATCTCCATGAAATCATAATTTGAGTGATTGTTGGCTTATGCCAATAAAATGGCTAACAATACATTGTCCAAAAGGGATGCATGCAAATGGCTATAATGTTATGATTAATAATTTAATTGGCTAATGAATAAAGGTATAATAATGTAAGCATGAATGAATATAACTTTGGCTTATGCCAACAAAGAAGTTATGAAGTCTATAGCCAATTGCTTATGCCAATACTAATCTTATGCCAATACTAATATTATGCCAATAAATTGGCTGACACTACATTGTAAAACAAGTTGTAGGGAATTGGATATTATATTATATTAAATAACTAAAAGATTGGCTAATGTATAATGTATAAAAACTTAAGCATGTTGAACATGAAAATTGGCTTATGCCAACAAATATGGTTTTGAAATCTATGCCCAATTATTTATGCCAATACTAATCGTATGCCAATAATATGGCTAACGATACATTGTCTAAAAGTGATGCATGTAAATAGATATAATATTATGTTAAATAATTAAAAGATTGGCTAATGGTTCACACATATCAAATTTAAATATGAACACACGTAAAATTAGCACATGCCAACAAAAATGGTTATGTAGTTTAATATTCAAAGGTTGAGGCCAATACTAATCATATGCCCATCTTATGTAGTTAGAGTATCAAATGATAATATAAGCACTTCTAAACTAATTCAATGAACCCATAACCAAGGGCATGCCACTCATAGGGACAACTCCCAACATGCTCTAAAAGAATGACATATGAACTCATGAAACTCATTGAGTGAAGTGCTCGATATGAATCTACTACACTAAAGTAAGTAAGTAACGTGAGTTATAACGTAATTAAAGGGGTCTAAATTAAGTAAGTGACCAGAATGGGGTGTTAAAGGAAGTGAGACAAGTCTAACTTACACCTAAGCTACTATGTTAAAAGAATACTCACGTATGAAGTTGTTAGAATGTGTGAGACCAGTCTCATTAACACCAAAGGATGATATGTAAGGAAAATTCACATTTCTTCAATGTAAAGTAAAGATGACCAGTCATCAATAGAGTAAGTAAATCTCAATCTAGAAGCAAGCCTCGATAATGCTTGAGTCAACACCAAAAGATAAAGAAGAAATGAACACACCTAATGAGGTGAGTAATTATGTTAATCTATGATGCTAATGAAAATGGTGACAACATGATAAGAGGCTAAGATGAATGGTGAGACAAGTCTCAACCAAGCCTAATTAAAGGTCACTAAAAGTACTCACCTAAAAGAGTGTTGAATATGAAGAGACAAGTCTCAATCATACTCTATATGTAAGTGTAAGGGCAATTCACACTTAATACTAATGATGAGATGGGAAATCATCTAATGAGCAATGATGCCCTCATGCTAGAAGCCATCTTCTATGATGTGTGAGATGAATGTAATGGAACTTTATACTGAGCAACGATAGGCTAGCTATGAGTCGCGATTCCTTGTTTCGGGAAGGCAGAGGTTCGTGTAAATCTCATGAGATGAGACTGTCCATTTAGGCGGGTATGGTTCTCCTTATATCTCCTAGTCTTTGAACCTATGCTGCCAACATAGGGTTCTAGCAGGGTTCAATTCCCTATATACGCTAGCATGTTTTGGTTTCACCTTGGCCAGTGACTCCACCTCTTTTCGGTGTGGGGAAGACACCGGATTTCATGATGCTCACATGATCTATGTCGGTTAAGGTCGGAGTTCCTCAAAGTATGAAAGATAATGAAATGAACGATATCGAAGGTGTTTGTGCAAGACAATCAGGAGGTGAAATCAGATTCAAGTAATGACATTAGGTCATTCTTGGTCATTGCACTTCATGATCCCGATGAGAGTCTTAAACTTCATCCTTGGTATAGCTGGTGTTTACATTATCCTACGAATAAATGAAATGAATAATGTGAAGTACGAATGAAGCAGACTCTGTGTTTCCTAAAGAAGGCCCTCGGGTTGAGGTCTCATATGTTGGGTCCTCACTTGAGATGTCTTAATGCTATATCAACGATTCCAAGGTCTCGTGTATATGAAATGTATAATATATAAAACATGAAAATAATGAAATCAATGGCATCAATAGAGAATGGTTTATGAAACGTAATGAATACTTGATGTAATGAATAACTTGTTGTAAGGATAGTCAAATCGTGTCCAATAAAGTTTACAATAAGTACAGGGCATAGTTAATAATGAATCCTCATGTTATGAAAATGATAAAGCCAAATAAATTGGCTTATAATGACTTTATATAATTGGCAAAAGATATTAGCCAAATAAGATTGGCTTATAATGACTTCTTACATTAGGCCAATAATACAATAATAGGAATAGTCACTAAAAATTGGTTTATAAAGAATTCATGCCCAAAGTAAGCAAGATCATAAAATTTAATGATATGCCCCAAGAACTATGCACATTATGCAATCAACTAAAGAATAAGTATAGTCAATAAGTATTGACTTATAAATATATTCATGCCCCAAATTGTAGTTAAGTCATTTCCTTAATCTCTTGAATTACTTACTTGATTCATTGTGGGTATGAGACTACAATTAATCATTGCACTTGTAAGTAAAAAATAGGACTAAAGGAGTTATTGAACTACACAACAAAAAGAAGAAAAAGACTAAAAAATAATCTAAGTGTACAAAGAGGAGCTCTTGGCCTAAGAGGATCCAAATCTCAAATCTTCGCTTGAGTTGTTCTAAAATTATGTTGATGATACTAATGTATTATAATCATATAGAAAATGAATTGTGTGCTTTGAGTGAATTAAAATACATCATATTCATACCAAAATTCACAACTAACGAATTAGGAAAGTCTAATGACTAGACTTTCCAGAAATGACATGTTGCTTAGGAAGAGCTTTCATTGATCATGCATAGATTTATGTGTATGTGTGAATATACCCATACTTAGTACAAGTGGTGTACTAACCCCTACTATTTACTATTTTTATAGGTGCAGGTCAGAGGACAGATTGACGACACTTGCAGCGGTTTGGACATTAGCATTTCTCCAAACCATTTGTAGGTCCTCTTAATTTCGAGTATGCTACAGATTTAGTCTAGCCTTAGTTTTAGACATAGCTAGTGGATGTTGTCTCGAGCGTTTCTTTCGTACTTTCATTTCGAAGATTTGTAATAAGGCCGTGTTTGTCAAACTATTTATGATATATTCATCTTCAGTTTTGAATTGATTCTTTATGATAGATGGTTGTTCTATTGATGTTGAGCTTAGTATATAATATTTAATACATAATGACTATATGAAGTCTAAGTAAACTTCATACGTTTAAAAAGTTTTAAGTTTTCCACTAAAATTAACCATATGAATGTGATGAATGCAAGAAGAGGCTTGTCTGCGACCTCTGAGAGGTCAACGACGCCGATAGCAATTCGGATTCCATAATACGGGCTGTTAAACTCCCATAGCATCAACTATCTTATACACCTCATCTAAGAAAGCTTGGGGATCTTCTCCCACCATAGAACCAAATAAGATAGAAGGATTCATCCTCACAAAGTCCCTCAATCTATAGGTCATAGTACTCTCCATAGCATTCATCAAAGGCCTAATGTCTCTATTCATTTGAGTTGTCATAGATCGGGCTAGGGTGATGAGAGCCTCTCTAATCTCCTTATTAGACATAACGGGGGATCCACCAGAACCTTATTACCTCCACCCACAATAGGGAATCGATCACCTTGGGGAGGAACTTGAGCACCTTGATAAACTTGTTCCACTTACTCAATTGGTCAACTCGGGAAGGAACTCCCCCAATCACCACCTCCTCATCAACCCTCCTAGCCGTTGTCCTTCTCGTATTCATCTCCTATAAACATAAGAGAAAACATAAAGAAAGGACACTGCACGACACAAGAGTAGATAAGAAGGAAAACTCTATTTTCCTATAGCCTCTCGCTCATGGATGTGTCGCGACTCACACAAATGAACAAGACTCTACTAGACGTGGCTTTTTGAGACTTTTTTATTCCTAAGTACTACTTCATAACCTTATTCTCTGATACAGAGTTTGTTACGACCGAAGAGTACCCCCTAGAAGCTACGGCATTATCAAATCAGAACACGGCGTACTTGACCTCTCGGAGGTCTTGTACAAGCCCTTTGACAGCGTTCATTGCATCCATGTATGAAAAATAGTGCGGAACTAATACTTTTCACACAAAATAATAATACTTCAAAATATCTCTTTTATAGAAAAATATAATGAAAGGCTAAGTCTCAAAGTCGCCATATTAGATATACGAATATATTGGGACACGACCCATATTTCATCATATAGAAAATAGATAAGTCTATTACAATACTTTCAATAAGAAAATATAAACATCAAGATGTCCTCAAATCTAGTGAGGACATACCAACTCTTTGCTTTAATGAACAGTAATCCAAGCTTCCACTTCGAGACTCCTCTCAAATGCCACCTACACCTTTAGAGATAGAAAAAATGTATGGAATTAGTACAAACACTTGTACTAAGTATGTCATAATGCATAATATCATGATATACGGATTTTGTATGAAACATGCTCTTTTTAAGAAAACCTTTTAAGACAAGTATAATAGTCACTTACAAGTCAACATATATGAATATAAGTCTCATTCCACAATATAGCATCAACATCACTCCAACCATTATAAACGTATACACCTCCCACCAAAGGTTATCATAAGATTTACTTAAGTAAGACAAGAAGAGACCGCTCATACACCCTCTTCAAGCCTACCTAAACAATCCTTAAGACTACCTAAGACAAGATTGTTTCCTTTTCCTTTCATTTACTCCCCACCTAAGGTTACTCAAAGATTCACCTAAGTAGGACAAGAAGAGACTGCCCATACACCCTATTCAAACTTACCTAAGCAACCCTCAAAGCTGTCACGACCCGAATTCTGGAATCTGAATCACTACCGGCGTCGTTAACCTCTCAGAGGTCGCATACAAGCCTCTTCTTAGCTTTCATCACAATCATACAGTTAAATTTGTGGAAAATTTAAAACTTTTTAATACTTAGCGAAGTATAAATAGACTTCATATAGTATTGCATAAGACTGATATTCTAATAGGTAAAACTCAACAACCATCTATCAATAGATTAAACAAACAAAATAAATGATCGTAATAATAATAATAATAGTTTGCCAATTGGACTTATTACAACGTTTGAACAAATGCTTGAAAGGAAACGCTAGGGACAGTAGTCACTAGCTAAATCTAATGTACTAAGCTAGAATAATAAAGTGTAGCATCCTCGAACTCAAGAGGACCTACCAAAGTCTAGAGATCGCTATTCCAAACCACTTTGTTGAACTTCAACCTTCTTGAGAACCTGCGCCTATAAAATAGTAAATATATATGGAGTTAGTACACACATGTACTAAGTATGGGTGTATGCACATAAACACATAAGGGCTATGCATGAACAAGGAGAGCTCTTCCTAAACAACATGTCATTTTCTGGAAAGTGACGTTACTTTCTTACTTATATCGTTAATCTTGAATTATGATATGTATATGACACGTTCTCATGCAATTAAGGTACACAACTCGTTTTCTATATGAACATAAGACCTTGGAATCATAAACATAATTTTAGAACAACTTAAACATACATTTATAATTTTGCTCACTAGGCTGAGAGATGCCTTTTTCATACTTAGATTATTTTTCAGTCTTTTCTTCTTTCTAGTGTGTAGTTCAATGATATCCTTTGATCTTATGTTTTACTTACAAGTGCAATGATTCATTGTAGTCCCATACCTACAATGAATCGAGTAAGCAACTCACAAGACTAAGGAAATGATTTGGCTACCCTACTTACAAGTTATACTTTTCATTCTTATTTGATTGGGTGTACATGTATTTATAATCCAATCTTTATTGGCTATGCCCTTATTTGCTTATTTACATAATATATAGATCTTGGGATATAATCCATGCTCCATTATTGGCAACCCTAACTTGCTGTTTCTATCAAATACTAGTGATTGACGTTCTTTAAGCTCTTACTTTACTTAGTTCACTATGAACTTATGATTCTACTTCGTTGCTCGATTGTTCACTTTGAACATGCTACATTATTCTTTCTTACTCTCTTAAAGAATTCTCTTAGCATTAAGGGAAGTAGATCATGCGAGCTACATGAAATCCAGTTTCTCCCTCACACTGAAAAGTGGTGATTCAACGATTAAGGTAAACCAAGTTCTGTGTCTTCCCCACACTGAAAAAGGGGGGTTCACTGGCTAAGGTAATACCGTGTCTGTTTCTTCCCCACACCAAAAGGGGGGTTCACAGCTGTAGTGAACCGAATACTTTTCCTGAGCTATAACCGACATAGATCATGTGAGCTAAACATGAAATTTGGTGTCTCCCCCACACGAAAAAGAGGTGGAATCACCGGCCAAGGGGAAACCTAACTTGCTAGCGTTCTTTAGTGGGTGGCGTCCACTAGCTAGGTGCCCCTATGTTCGCAATATAGTTCTAAGACTAGGATACGTCCGGAGACCCTGGTCCACGGGGTGTTGACCTCATCTCATGAGACTTACATGTGCTGACACAAACTCATTGCTAGTCTATCGGTGCTAAGCTCAGATTTTATCTTATTATCTTTTAGAGTTCACTCAAACATTATGGAAGCTCGCTTCTAGTTATGAGGTTTACTTACTCTATGGATGACTGGACATCCCTATCTTTACTTGATGTATATGATCTTAAGTCTTTACATTGTCATCATGGTGCGAGTGAGACTTGTCTCATGGACTCTAGCACCCTCTTATGTGAGTATTCTTGACATAACGATTTAAGTATAATTGAGACTTGTCTCACTTCTTTCTAACACTCTATATTAGGTCAATTTCATAACTTAAGCTTTTAGTTATTTCTTTACTCACCTTAACTTGTTCACGATACTTATAGTCTTGTATCATTCTCTATGATAATTATCATTCTTATAAAATGCTATTACGTTAACAAGTTTGTGTGGATAGTGTTGACACCCAATTTTGGCCCTCCCCGACATAAATTATTTCACGAGTTTCGTAATTTTCGAACGACTTGAAATAAAGAAATTTATAATGTTTAAAATATCTTGCGCATTATATATATACAATTAGTTTATTTTTATGAAATATTCGAAAATCGTATCAAAGAGATTTTAGTCTCGCTTAGCATTTTTTTTTGTTTTGGGTAACTCGTATGTTTGGATCTTTAATTTAAAGCTAAACATATTAGTTTGTTTTGTCATGTTTTAAGTAGTATATTTATTTCGTAATTTAATATACCAATTAGTTTATTTTATAAATATTCGGAAACCGCCTCATAAGATTTTGTTGAATATTCGATTAATTAGTATACTTATATAATAGTTTATACTGTGTGTTTATTTAGTCTATAACTAAGTTAATATTTTATTTCGTTTTGGTTAAGAAGCTCGTCGGATTAATTTTATGCAAAATTCATCTTTTAGTCAAATATTTTTCAAATGCTAAAATATTGGGCCGAATTCGATTCCCAGATCAGCAGCAGCCCTCCTTTCCCAGATGTAGCCCAGGCCCAATTTCCTTTCCATTAATAAATTTCAGCAGCCCACCAGCCTTTCCAATTCCCCAGCCCTTTTTCCCTTTTATATTCCCGGCCCATTTCCTGACCCGACCCACTCCTCTTACCTTTTCCCAAAGAAAGAAGTGCAGCCACGCAATGAATACGGAGAAGACGCGTGAAGCAGCAATGCCGCAGATCCAAAGTCCATGCGACTTCGGCGGAGAAGCAATCCAAGTCGCGCGTGATCGATTTCGAACGGCAAGGGCGAGTGTAACGGAATAATAGTGAGAAACAGACCAGTACGCTGCATAATTTATTCCTTTCTCAACGTCTCTCTCGCTTGTACGATTGTCAGCAGCAGCAGGTCATGATTCCGTCCTTGTAACTCAAGATGAGGACACGTCGCCCATCCAGTACGCCAGATTGATCTCGTTCCTCCACCTCGCCCCTTCCCCATTCGATTTTTTTGGACATCGAAATGGGATATTCCTTCAGCTTTGGGGATAAGATTTGGAGGTTTGAATTCCATTTTGGAAAAACCAATTTTGCCCCAAACCTTGCCGGGAATTTTCCCCGCTATCCCTCAATCCGAAACCCTAATTTTGTTTCTATAAATACCCCCCATCTTCCTCATCAGAGGGGGTTGAAAAAAAAAATTTGATTGGATTTCGTGAGAAAATCTTGGAGAACGATTGGAAAATTTTCTTTTGAGTTTTGTTTTAGGCAGATAACGGGGAGGGAAGTTTTAGAGAGTAAATCAAGTGGTCTTTTGCCAAGTTCGTTCGGGAATTCAAACTTTGGTTTGGTTTTCTTCATTGCTGCTTGTGTTCTATTTCTCAGTGTTGGAACTCGCCGTTCATCTCGCTCGTTCTTGTCTCAGTTCGCCGCATTAAAAAAGGTAATCGTCCTCCCATTATATTATCTTCTTCATCTTTCATTGCTATCTTTATGTGATATCTCGCGGCGTCGATAAACGCCGTTTCTTTTTTTTTTTTTTTTTTTTTAAGTCGTCGCTGGTCTATCTTTGTTCCAAAGCAGCATAATCGTCCTTATTTATTTCATGGGCTGTCCAAGTCGGAGTATTTGATAGATTTGCATTTGAAGTTGAATTCATTTGTTCTTTTAAGTATGTTGTTCATTGCTTTTTCTCAAGAAATTGGTTGCTTGATATCATAAAATACATATATTTTATTTCGTTAGGATTATCTCCAGGCATGAAAATATGTAGTTGTTTAGCTGTTTGCTGCTCAATATTGTTCTCGTGGATCTATGAGTTTTTTTTTCCGAGTTAGTCACCAAGATAGTGATCCATTTGGTTCCAGTGAGGTCTCTAGGATATCTGTGATGTTATAGTTTGTCTCGTGTTCGTGTTTACGGGGCCTAGCACTATAAAGTAGAGTAGTAGTTTTTTTTTTGTTTTGTTTCAGAGGTTTTGGTGGTTTGTTTCTCTTCTTTGGTGACTGTTAGCCTTCTCGTGGGGTCTTATCGTGTTGAAACCTTTCGTGGTTCATTTCATTTTCTTATGTTTGATTGTTCATGAGTTTGGCTTCGTTTTTTTTTTGTCAGCTTTTATACTCCAAATTTGAAACCTTATTTATCAATTGTGATTTGCATTGTCCTAGCTTGTTCCCATATTTCCTTTTTTTTTATCAAGAATGATAAGCTACTTGGCTTGTTTCCAAGCTGTCAAGAGTTTAGTATTTAACAGCATCCTTGTGTGGAAAATATTTTGTATATCTGTTATATTTTGGTGTACTCCGATCTGACTCATTTTATTCCAGTGACTTGTTCTTAAACTTGCAACATTTGTTTAAGAGTTTTGGGTGTAATCTAAAGTTCGTTAGTTTTCTGTTAATTCCAAGCGTGACTAAGTTTTGTTTGATATTGCTAAGTTGTCCTTAAAATCTGTTTTTTTTTAGTAAAGTTATTAAGGTTCTTCTTCTGTGATCATAAAGGATATTTTCTTACAATTAGTGTTACAGTGTTACTTTTGTAATCTTCATTTTGCTCAAATTGATAATGGGTTTCCAAGTATACTTTCCTATATGTCTCATGAGTGAATAAATGAGTCTATCTGTTTTGTTTTACCAAGTGCAATTGCTTTGTTTGTTGTCAAGTTTGTTCATGGAGTATTTTGAAATTTGTTGTTAATATGTTAGAGTTGTTATTCATTTGGAGAGGGAATGTCAAATTAGTCATATCGAGAGATTGAGGAGGATTCCCGTACCTTTCTTTACTTTGGTAAATAAAATTACTTGAGTTGTATCGTTCCTTGTCCATATTTTATTTTAAATCCCTTGTTGACCTCTCAATTCGTTATACTGTTTTAGATCACTAGTCTTGTATTAGTACCCTTTTATGACATACATCCTATCTTATGATTTCTCTCTTTTCCCATAATTGGTTAGTTGGTCAAAACATGTAGAAACTTATCAAAGAGTAATCACTTGTTTTCCCTTAAAGTGCAATTAGTCCTAAAATGATGTTTACCCTCATTGTATTGCTTAGGCAGTAGCGTATATATTGGTTTCTATTTTTGTGTGTTCGTATAAAACTGTTATGAATGACTACTTATAAGTTTACATCCTTTTGTTACATGTAAAATTCACCCGAGTTCGCCATAAACTCTCATCTTTCCCTCACATTCCAAGAGAGCCGTAAAGGCTCAAATTCCTTATTCGAGTCAAGCCATAAAATTCGATGGGCAGATTCTTGAAGTTGAACTAGCATGAAGAATGAGGAAAGCCCAAGAGGATGGATTAGAAGACCCATTTTATTTTTGCATTTTTGTATTGTATTTATTTTTCGGGCATAAGCCCTTGTCGTCTTTTTCTTTACTTTATTTATTTTGTGTAATTATTTGTTTAGTTTAGGACAGGTACAAAATGGGTCGCAACCCAAAAAGAAAATGGGTCAAAACCCAAAAAGAAAAATGGGTCAAAAACCCAAAACAGGTGGGTCCAAAACCAGTCAAGTAGAACAGAACCCGGATTTGGACCCAAATCTCTTTCCCTTTCTCTCTTTACTTGCTTTTAATTATTTGCCTGTTTTACCTATCGTTAGTTTAAAAGTTAGGAAAATCCAATTCCCCGCAAAATGCCACTTTTGGTTTTAACGACTCGATTAAGTCAAGTAAACGGCTTAAGAGATTTTACAAATTGAAATCCACCTAGATGAATAAATCTTTTTACTTTCAAAACAATCTTAAATGATTTTTGCATTCATTTTCAAATAATTCTAAGAAATTTTTTGATGTTTGTCCAAATTAAGTTAGTTGCTGGAAAACCGCGTGTTAGCGGACGTCTTAGGTGCTTTCAAAACCTTCCTAAGACGTTAATTTGAATCCCCGAACCCTTTAAATATTTTCAAACAATTTTCTCTGTTAAGTTATTTGAAAACGTTAGTTTTCTTGATTTTTTTTTAAAATTAAGTGGAGACTCTAAAAAAGTCGAAAACCTCAAAAACTTATAAAAAAAATCCTTTTCCGATTAAAACACAAATGGCGACTCTGCTGGGGACTAGGAGGATTCTAACCTTAAAACTAACTTTATTTGGCTATGTATATAATTGTTTATTTGTTTACTTTATCACTTTATTAAACTGTTGCATTCATGGCATATCATAATTCCGTCAAACGACGATTGTTTTATTTTCACTAAAGGACGATTATGCGGGTTCGCAGTCGTTCGTTAACCAAATATTTTCTCGGGACACCCTGACGAGCGTAGTTGGCTACTTGATAGTCAACGATCGTTAACTGTCCCAGCCCAAGTAGTCCGCTTGGGTTACCCTTTCCACTCTAAATACAACCCACTCTTAGTTAAACTAAGATAGAGCGAAACTCAATCCCGAAAATAGCGCATTGGCCTAAGACGACCCAACACCCAAGGAGTGTTGGGCCCATTAGAAAGACCACCTTGAGTCCAAAGAGCCCACGGCTCGATAGGACAATCATATCTGTGTGTTCTGAAGGATGTATTGCGTGTTTAAATGTTTGCTGTATCATGGGGGGTGGCAATTAACTAGTTGTATGTTTTTGTAGATGTCGAGTCAATTCCTCCATTTCAACATGGTCACCAAGACACCCGAGATTCTCCGTGTATGGTGGGATAACCTCATAGATTGTCAAAAGAGAGAAATATCGATTCACCTGGGTCACTTACCTTCGATAATGGATTTCAAGGTTTGGCCCACGTTTATCGAGGTTATCACTCGGTTTTGGGATGACAAAAGGATGGTCTTTCTATTTGGAGATGTCGAAATAACACCGACATTGGAAGAAATTAAAGATTGTATAGACTCTATTGGGACGTGTGGTAAAAGGAAAACATGTCCCGATCATCACATCCTTCTACCAGATAGGCCAACTGCCGGAGAATTGAGAGACATATTGTTACTAGTAAGAGCTAATTGGTTGGAAACCCATGATATACCGTTAATGAGATTCTTCGAAAGATGGGGGCATGATAGCTATTTTGATCAATTTCCAAATGAATTCCACGATCACAGTACTTGGAGGCAAACTCAAGTCATTGCATTCTCCGCATGCCTTTTAGGAACTATGGTGTTCGTAAAAGATGAAGGAAAGAATATCGACACCCGGGTCGTGATGGTAGTGGACGCCATTTTTAGAGGGATAGGCAAGAAACAAGAAGAAAAGAAATACTGCAGTTTGGCCCCAATCATTTTGGCCGATATTTATCGATCTTTAAGTTTGTGCAAGAACGGATTTCCGTTTTTCCAAGGTTGCAACATTCTACTTCAATGGTGGATGACTGAACATCTCTGCAAAAGGGACGGCGCCCGATCACAAGAGTTGGCCAAGCCAAGCCAGACGAGTCCCCTTGATAATTATGAATTCTACCTAAGCATCCGGAGATTCCCAATTCATACCACCAGGGGAGCGTGGGCAAGGGTATTTTATGATTTGAAAGAAGGAGATATACAATGGATGTTGCCGAACTTCAAGTCTGAGAGGATAGCAGCACAAGGGGCCAAACTTCCATTTTTAGTCCTTCCCGGCATCAGAGGATTACGGCCCTACAACCCAGCTAGGGTGATGCGGCAATTTGGTAGAACACAAATCACACCCGTCCAATGGGATGCTAGCTCTTTTATTGTCGATTACAGCGAGAGCGGAAAAATACCTTTCACCAAGATCATCATTCAAGAGTGGGCTGGACGTGTCAACATGAAATGGGATATGGCTGAAAACAGATATGAAGCTGGGTATGTTGACGAATACAAGATATGGTTGCAGAATGATCTGTGTGGTGTAGTGAATCCAACACCGCGCGCAGGTCGAGAAATTGAAGACGTATAGACAAGGCTTCAAATCCATGCATATCATTTTCAGCAAGAATGGGACCGAAGGGAGCAAGAATTTCAGCAAAGGGAGCAGGATTTTCAGAAAGGGGAGCAGGAATTTCAGAAAAGGGAACAAGAATTTCAGCAAAAGGAGCAAGAATACAAGTTCCGAGAGTTAGAAAATCAGAGGGTTTTGGCTGGGACGTCACAAGAGTTAACTGATACAAGGACTTGTCTGATGCGTTTGGATGCGGTCCTGGACGAGCAGATGAACACTCTACAAGTCATACCAACATCTTCCAAAGCTGCCTTCGCTGAGCCGTACGTGTTCACAAGCAAGTGCATTATCCGCGAAGATATAAAGAAAGACAGAAGAGGAGCAGATCCATCAACCTTCTAGCTCCCCTGCGTGGGATTGTTTTCTATCTGTATTCGCATTATATCCCCCTCCCTAAAAATGTACCCCATTTTGATTGAAGTTATGTAACGAACGTTATAATTTTAATTAAAGTTATTTTGGGGGGTGCAACAATATGTTTCAAATGATGCAATACATCCTTCAGATTCGCTAGGCCTACCCTTGGCACAAAAGGGTCACATGCATGGTTAGGACGCGATATATGTGCTATTTAACTGCTTATGTGTTGTGTTGCTGTGAATGAGGATATCGAAAACCCACTCTTTTTCAGAAATTTCCAAAAAAAATACAAACAAGTCACTGTTACAAAAATTGTCCGACCAAATTTTCCCGAGTCTTAAGTTTCTCACTCAAAAGACATCTCTCATACGACAAATCCTAAGCATTACTCTATTGTCTCAGAAAAAGCAAATCACTACTATGGATAAGGGTAAGAATATGCAGATGAGGCTCACTGGAGATGAGTGACAAAGTAAGATAGAACAAATCACACAAAAGATTCAAGAGGTCAGAGAGGAGGGGCTTAGGGTCGAAGTTGCCACGTCAGTCTACAAAGCTGCGACTGCGACACTGGACGAAGAATTGATGTCAAAAGAAAAGAGGAAGAAAAGTATTGAGGAAGAAAAAGAGGATCTAAGCCAAAAATTGGACATGCTTCGATTACAGATTCAAGAAAGAGAGGCAAGAGAAGCAGAGATAGATTCGGAAACCGCGAGTCTGTTGGCCAAAAATGTGTCACTAGATGAAGAACTGAAAGCGGAAATGACGGAATTCATCGCTATGAAAGAAAGGATGTCGGCATTAAGGAAGAAGAACAAGGCGTTGCACCATGACATGATAGACAAACTTCAGAACATCCGCGGAAAATACTCTATCCGTGAGCAAGGGGCCAATAGTGGTCCCGACAATGCTCACCCCAAATTGACTGAGGAGGACGACGGTGAGGAAATCGTCTACAAGCCTCCATTTCTAGGTCGTCTGAAAGGAAGAGAGTGACGCTGCAACAAGAAGAGAAATGACTAACGTGTCATCATCATGTTATCTTTTAAGAATTCCAATGTTGTCTTTCAATTTCGTTGTAACCGTAATGAAAGAATGAATGAAAATATTTTATCCCAAACTCGAACTACGTTGGGCCTGAATTCTCCTTGCGAGATACGTAGGCAGCCTCTCCCGGCCCGGCCCCTATCTTTTAATTTTTTTTTCATTCTTCCTTTTCATATTACAAGAGGATACAAAGATCAGATCAACGGACGTCAGAAAGCAACTGCAAGAAGACCTTAGCTCAACGCGATTTGGCCTTTCTGAGACAGTGTCAAACTAAAAGAGCAAGCAAATTCCTGCTTGTAAAAAAAAAAATCTATTTTCATCCTTACTCGTGGGTTGAAGATGTTCCTCAAACATAGCAACTTGTGTGTTTACCTGCTCTATGTGTGATATTATGTGTTTTGTATTCTGAGTCCAAACTGACAAATCTGCCTTTGAGTTGTTTTCCTCCTCAGGTATTTTGAACTGATCTGTGTCGATTAAGCTGGCAGATCATCCTTACTTCACCAGATCAAAAGGTCCCGCAGATTCCTTCCCAGGGCAAAGTTCTGATAAAGGAAAGACAGTTATGGGAGATAATAGCGAGGAAGTTGGTCTTACTGATGTTGTGGTGGCTCAACCTACCATAGCGGACCAAAACGAGTTAATTCTACAACTGATGCAGCAGATCGCGTAGATGAGGGTAGAATTGCAAAGAAGGTCAGATCTGCCTCTGCCCGGTTTTGCTACAGAAAGAAGGCCTCCTATCTACTTTCCTTCCTCGAACGTGGATCCATCTCAGACCGTGCCGCTCGCTCAAAATCCCCCTACTATAGACCTAACTACCTAAAACCCCCAATACGCTTCTGTATCTTACCAAACTCCATCGCCTCTTCCAAATAACCACCCTCAAATGCCACCCCATCCTCAGAATACTCAAACCGCCCCACCGCCACATAATCAAAACCAAAATCAAAATCAAACTGCCTTCAATCCCCAAATACCTCATCACCATTTAAATCAGAACACCAATCCTCAGGCTTACCCACAGAACTACCAGACCGCCCAAAACGTTCCAAGTCCCTCTATAGCTCCACCCCTCCCAAAAAGAGCCAGCTTCCAAGTTCCCATTCCTGCCGAGCACGAGGTGTACGGTTCTGAGTTGGATCACTATGAAGAACAGGAAAGAGAATGGAAGGCAAAGGAGGATACGAAAGTCGATATAAAAGAGGAAATCAAAAGGGCTATGAAAGAGCTACAATGCGTCCCAGACGTCGTTGGACTTAGTTATGAAGAATATGCAGATGAGGCTCACTGGAGATGAGTGACAAAGTAAGATAGAACAAATCACACAAAAGATTCAAGAGGTCAGAGAGGAGGGGCTTAGGGTCGAAGTTGCCACGTCAGTCTACAAAGCTGCGACTGCGACACTGGACGAAGAATTGATGTCAAAAGAAAAGAGGAAGAAAAGTATTGAGGAAGAAAAAGAGGATCTAAGCCAAAAATTGGACATGCTTCGATTACAGATTCAATAAAGAGAGGCAAGAGAAGCAGAGATAGATTCGGAAACCGCGAGTCTGTTGGCCAAAAATGTGTCACTAGATGAAGAACTGAAAGCGGAAATGACGGAATTCATCGCTATGAAAGAAAGGATGTCGGCATTAAGGAAGAAGAACAAGGCGTTGCACCATGACATGATAGACAAACTTCAGAACATCCGCGGAAAATACTCTATCCGTGAGCAAGGGGCCAATAGTGGTCCCGACAATGCTCACCCCAAATTGACTGAGGAGGACGACGGTGAGGAAATCGTCTACAAGCCTCCATTTCTAGGTCGTCTGAAAGGAAGAGAGTGACGCTGCAACAAGAAGAGAAATGACTAACGTGTCATCATCATGTTATCTTTTAAGAATTCCAATGTTGTCTTTCAATTTCGTTGTAACCGTAATGAAAGAATGAATGAAAATATTTTATCCCAAACTCGAACTACGTTGGGCCTGAATTCTCCTTGCGAGATACGTAGGCAGCCTCTCCCGGCCCGGCCCCTATCTTTTAATTTTTTTTTCATTCTTCCTTTTCATATTACAAGAGGATACAAAGATCAGATCAACGGACGTCAGAAAGCAACTGCAAGAAGACCTTAGCTCAACGCGATTTGGCCTTTCTGAGACAGTGTCAAACTAAAAGAGCAAGCAAATTCCTGCTTGTAAAAAAAAATAATCTATTTTCATCCTTACTCGTGGGTTGAAGATGTTCCTCAAACATAGCAACTTGTGTGTTTACCTGCTCTATGTGTGATATTATGTGTTTTGTATTCTGAGTCCAAACTGACAAATCTGCCTTTGAGTTGTTTTCCTCCTCAGGTATTTTGAACTGATCTGTGTTGATTAAGCTGGCAGATCATCCTTACTTCACCAGATCAAAAGGTCCCGCAGATTCCTTCCCAGGGCAAAGTTCTGATAAAGGAAAGACAGTTATGGGAGATAATAGCGAGGAAGTTGGTCTTACTGATGTTGTGGTGGCTCAACCTACCATAGCGGACCAAAACGAGTTAATTCTACAACTGATGCAGCAGATCGCGTAGATGAGGGTAGAATTGCAAAGAAGGTCAGATCTGCCTCTGCCCGGTTTTGCTACAGAAAGAAGGCCTCCTATCTACTTTCCTTCCTCGAACGTGGATCCATCTCAGACCGTGCCGCTCGCTCAAAATCCCCCTACTATAGACCTAACTACCTAAAACCCCCAATACGCTTCTGTATCTTACCAAACTCCATCGCCTCTTCCAAATAACCACCCTCAAATGCCACCCCATCCTCAGAATACTCAAACCGCCCCACCGCCACATAATCAAAACCAAAATCAAAATCAAACTGCCTTCAATCCCCAAATACCTCATCACCATTTAAATCAGAACACCAATCCTCAGGCTTACCCACAGAACTACCAGACTGCCCAAAACGTTCCAAGTCCCTCTATAGCTCCACCCCTCCCAAAAAGAGCCAGCTTCCAAGTTCCCATTCCTGCCGAGCACGAGGTGTACGGTTCTGAGTTGGATCACTATGAAGAACAGGAAAGAGAATGGAAGGCAAAGGAGGATACGAAAGTCGATATAAAAGAGGAAATCAAAAGGGCTATGAAAGAGCTACAATGCGTCCCAGACGTCGTTGGACTTAATTATGAAGAGTTGTGCATCCACCCAGATTTGAACCTTCCCGAAGGTTTCAAAATTCTGAAGTTTGACACCTTCGGGGGACTAGGCAACCCCATGGCTCATCTGAGAGCATATTGTGACCAGCTCATGGGAGTTGGCAGGGATGAGGCCTTATTGATGCGGCTTTTCATCCAAAGCCTATGTGGGGAGGCCCTCGAGTGGTTTACGTCACACGAAACCAGGCAGTGGCCCAGTTGGAATGCGCTGGCCAAAGACTTCATTGACCGATTTGCATACAATGTTGAGATAGTTCCCGATCGGTATTCTCTAGAGAAGATGAAGCAGAAACCAACTGAAAGCTATAGGGAGTTTGCCTATAGATGGAGGAAGGAAGCAGCAAGAGTAAGGCCGCCCATGACGGAGAAAGAGATCGTGGAAGTGTTTATGCGGGTGCAGGAGCCAGAATACTACGACAGAATCATGTTGCTAGTCGGAGCTAAATTCGCCGAGATAGTCAAAGTTGCTGAGGCTATCGAAGACGGTTTGAAATCGGGAAAGATAGCCCGTGTATCCGCGTCACCTGGATCTTCAGAATTGATGAAGAAGAGAAGAGAGGAAGTTGCCGCTGTCTCGTATGGGGGAAGAAAAACCCCCAGAAACTCGTCGCATTCCTAAGATCGTTCCAGGCCTTCCCCAAAGTCTCACCAAGCCTACTACCCGAAATCCATTCATCCCAATAACCATAATAATACCCCCACCTATCCAAACGCTCAAGTTCCGTTGTATCAGAGTCCACCCCTTAATCTCCAAAATCTTTCCCTGTTTACCCAAATTACCCTCAACCTTACAAGATTCCATCCCCTTATCAGAATATTGCTCCCAACTGTGCAAATGTACAGTCGAGCTACTGAGTACCATCACCCATTTATCAAGTCCAAGCTCCATTATATGAAAACCCTCTTCCGAATTACCAAGATCCATCGCCAAATTATCAAACAAACCCTTATCCTAGAAGCCAAGCTCCTCATCCGAATACCGGAAATTATCAGCAGGTGCCTCCCCCTCAGCAAAGTGGTTATGACCCTTCCCGACCCAGATTTGAAAAAAGGCCCCCAAGGAATTTCACTGCACTTGCTGAAAGCCGGACCAAACTATTTGAGAGACTAGCCGCGTCTGGATACATCCACCCTGTGGGTCCCAAGCCCGTGGATGTCAATTCAAAGTTCTACAAGCCAGATCAAAGATGTGCTTATCATTCCAACAGTGTTGGACATAACACAGAAGATTGTATCAACCTTAAGCATAAAATCCAGGATCTGATCGATCAGGAGGTAGTTTCTCTCCAACCGGCGGCACCAAATGTAAACACAAACCCATTGCCGAATCATGGAGGTGGCAATGTTAATATGATTGAAACGGACGAAGACGGGTGTGGCACAAAGATGATTACCCCCATTGTGCATGAGGACTTGGAAAGGGCTGTCGCTTCTTTAAGCGTCAAAGAAAGAAGAGAGTTCGTTATTTTGACACCTACAAAGGTTGTTGCCTTGGTGCCGTCAGAAACTCTCGTCAAGCCTAAGTTTGTTATTGAAATTGCTGCTGCTCAAGGCATGACCAGGTCTGGAAGGTGTTACACTCCTGACGAGCTTGATCTCGGAGGACAGAAGAAGGACCAGGCTAAGAGGCCGATAAGCGAAGGAGAAGCAGAAGAATTCTGGAGAAGGATGCAACCAAAGGATTATTCCATCGTCAAACATTTAGAGAAGACCCCGGCTCAGATCTCCATGTGGGCCCTGTTTATGAGTTCTCAATCACATAGGCGGGCCTTAATGAAAGCTCTCGATGACACATATGTACCCACAGGTACAAGTAGTGATAACGTGGCTGCCATGATTCATCAAGTTATTCGAGGGCACCGAATCAACTTTTGTGACGATGAGCTGCCTATTGAAGGGAGGTCACATAACAAGGCGCTACACATCACTGTGATATGTCGTGAGAAGGTCATCAATCGCGTATTGGTAGATGACGGATCAGGCTTAAATATTTGTCCATTGTCAACACTGAAGCAGTTACGTTTTGACTTGGGAAAGTTGGAGCAAAACCAAGTCAACGTAAGGGCTTTTGATGGGGTCCAAAGAGATACCTTGGGAGCGGTAAATCTGGTCATCCAAATGGGTCCGGCAGAGTTCAGCACACAGTTCCAAGTCTTAGATATTGATACAAGTTACAACCTTCTTCTGGGAAGGCCTTTCATTCATATGGCTGGAGCTGTGCCTTCTACTTTGTATCAGATGATGAAGCTCGTTTGGAGAAATGAAGAGTTGGTTATTCATGGTGAAGGGAATCGCTCTGGTAGACAGGCGCTGATTATTGATGAAGTGTCTCGGGGTACCGATTTCTATACAGTGGAGCTGGTAAATGCCACTGGTGAGGATTTGGCCCCACAGCCTCATATGCCTGCCGTGTATAAGATGATAGCCACTGTGATGCTGCAGAATGGTTTTGAACCAGGTGTTGGATTGGGAAAAAATTCCCAAGGAATTATTGAGCCTGTTCCGGTCCCCGTCAAAGGAGCTAGATATGGTTTGGGGTACGTCCCCACAGATGATGATTTGAAGCTGAAAAAGAAGAATGATCAGGCATTAGCTAAACCAATCCCTCATCTATATCAATCATTCCCAGTTCGTGAGCATGCAGAGGAGGAGAACCTGGGGGAAGGAATCTGTGGCCTTTTTGAAGAGATAGATGCTATTATTGAAGAAGAGGTCGAGCTGACAGGATTCCGTGATGCTGAGCCCGGAGAGACGCTGCAGAACTGGACCTCCACGCCCGTCCTGGTCTCCCAAACTCCTTGGTAGAAGGGCATCGTTTTATGCATGTTTTAATCGGTGGTAGTCCGAAAGAGGCCCGAGACCCGCCATTTTGCATTTTAACTTTAAATTCCCGTCGTGATATTCAAAAAGACAATATGGCTCTGCCATGGCTAAAGTTTGCATTGTTTTTCAATTTTTATGAAAGCCTCTTTTATTTTTTAATTTGATTTATTTAAGCATCTGTCCTGCTTTGATTTTCTAACTTCGTTTATTTATGGTTTCAGTATGGTAAATTTTAAACCTGCCAATGTCATGTCGTGTCACGAGCTGAATGAACAAAATGAGACAGGTGATGACGAGGTTGATGATTATGGAGAGGAAAGTGAGGAACCAGAGTATATTGCCAAGGAATTTCGTCAGTTCGAAAATCAGTATAAACCAAATTTAGAAGAAACTGAAAAGGTAAACCTGGGCAACCAAGAGTGTGTCAAAGAGGTTAAAATCAGCATCCACCAAAAATGAGGTTCAGAAGGAGAGCCTGGTTCACTTTCTTGCCGAATATAGTGATGTGTTTGTTTGGGAAGTCGGTGATAAGCAAGGGTTGAGTACCGATGTCGTATCTCATAAGCTACCGATTAACCCAGGGTTCGAGCCGGTGAAGCAAAAAACTCAAAAATTCAAGCCTGAATTGAGTTTGAAGATTAAGGAAGAAATCACCAAGTAAATAGAGTCCCGATTGGTGGAAGTAACCCAATATCCAACCTGGTTGGCCAACGTCGTTCTGGTCGCCAAAAAGGATGGGAAAATCAGGATTTGTGTTGACTATAGAGATCTCAACAAGGCTAGCCCGAAGGATAATTTTCCGTTGCCGAATATTCATATTTTGATTGACAACTGTGCCAAACATGAGATGCAGTCATTTGTGGACTGTTATGCAGGTTATCACCAAATTTTGATGAATGAAGAAGACGCGGAAAAGACAGCTTTTATTACACCGTGGGGTGTATATCACTACAGAGTGATGCCATTTGGCCTCAAGAATGCTGGTGCTACCTATATGAGGGCTATGACGACCATATTTCATGACATGATTCATAAGGAGATTGAGGTATATGTGGATGACGTCATAATCAAGTCCCGCGAGAGTTCGGACCACTTGATGCATTTGAAAAAGTTTTTTGATCATTTGCGTCATTACAACTTGAAGTTAAATCCCGCCAAATGTGCTTTTGGGGTGCCAGCCGGCAAGTTGTTGGGGTTTATAGTCAGCAGAAGGGGTATCGAGCTCGATCCTTCTAAGATTAAAGCAGTTCAAGAGTTACCTCCGCCGAAGACGAGAAAAGAGGTGATGAGTTTCTTAGGTAGGTTGAACTACATTAGTCGATTCATAGCTCAATCAACCGTGGTGTGTAAGCCTATCTTCAAGCTGTTAAAGAAAGACGCTCCGACGAAGTGGACTAAAGAGTGTCAGACTGCTTTTGATGCAATCAAGAATTATTTGTCAAATTCGCCAGTATTGGTTCCTCCGCGAGAAGGGATTCCTTTGTTGCTATATTTTTCCGTATTAGATAGTGCATTCGGATGCGTGCTCGGTCAACACGACGAGACAGGGAAGAAAGAAAGAGCTATCTATTACATAAGCAAGAAGTTTACTCCATATGAGTCTCGATACACTCTGTTGGAGAGAACATGTTGTGCTTTGACTTTGCTTGCTCAGAAATTGAGGCATTACTTGTCTTCTTACACTACATATCTCATTTCCAGAATGGACCCGTTAAAGTATATTTTCCAGAAGGCGATGCCAACCGGAAAATTAGCTAAATGGCAAATGTTGTTGAGTGAATTTGATATTGTGTATGTGACTCAAAAGGCGATAAAGGCACAGGCCTTGGTTGATCATCTTGCAGAGAATCCTGTTGACGAAGAATATGAACCACTCAAGACTTATTTTCATGATGAAGAAGTGTCATTTGTAGGTGAAGATATTTCTGAAGCATATCCTGGTTGGAGATTATTCTTTGATGGAGCAGCAAATCACCAGGGAAAAGGTATTGGGGCAGTTCTAGTGTTAGAATCTGGTCAACACTATCCCATGGCAGCTAAGCTCCGATTTAATTGCACGAACAACATGGCCGAATATGAAGCTTGTGTTCTTGGTTTAAAAATGGCCATCGACATGAATGTCTATGAGTTGCTCGTCATTGGAGATTCAGACTTGTTGATTCATCAAGTTCAAGGAGAATGGGCTGTGAAAAACCCAAAGATCATACCTTACGTACAGTATGTACAGAAGTTATGCAAGAGATTTCATAAGATCGAGTTCAGACATACTCCCAGGATACAAAATGAGTTGGCCGATGCTCTTGCCACCATCGCTTTAATGATTAAACATCCGGATACTGACTATATTGATCCACTGGATATAGAGTTGAGAGAACATCCAGTTCATTGTTCACATGTTAAGGCAGAACCTGACGGTTTACCATGGTATTTCGATATAAAGAAATATTTGGAGTCTGGTATTTATCCAGAAGATGCTACATCCAACCAAAGGAAGTCGATACGCCGCATGGCCCTCAATTTCTTTTTAAGTGGAGAAGTCCTTTATAAGAGAACTCCAGATTTGAGTTTTCTAAGATGTGTCGACGCTGTTGAAGCTGCGAAGCTTGTTGAACAGATACATTCCAAATTTTGTGGGACACACATGAATGGGCTCACTTTGGCAAGGAAGATCCTTCGAGCCGGTTATTTCTGGATGACTATGAAAAATGATTGTTGTAAGTTCGTGCAGAAATGTCATAAATGTCAAGTGCACGGTGATTTGATCCGAGTGCCGCCTCACGAACTTAATGCTATGAGTTCACCCTGGCCATTCGTAGCTTGGGGTATGGATGTCATCGGTCCGATAGAGCCTGCCGCTTCTAATGGACACAGATTTATTTTGGTTGCCATTGATTATTTCACTAAGTGGGTGGAAGCAACTTCGTACAAGTCGGTCACCAAGAAAGTTGTAGCTGATTTTGTTCGCAACAATCTAATATGCAGATTTGGAGTGCCAGAATCCATCATTACAGATAACGGTGCAAATCTCAATAGTCACCTGATGAGAGAGATATGTGAGCAATTTGAGATTACTCACCGAAACTCAACCGCTTATCGTCCGCAAATGAATGGAGCTGTAGAGGCTGCCAACAAGAACATCAAGAAGATTTTGAGAAAAATGATTGACAATCATCGAGGTTGGCATGAGATGTTGCCATATGCTTTGTTGGGTTACCGAACGACTGTCAAGACGTCGACTGGAGCTACTCCATACTTGTTAGTGTACGGAACAGAAGCAGTCATACCCGCCGAAGTTGAAATACCGTCCTTGAGAATTATCCAAGAAGCTGAGCTGAGTAATGCTGAATAGGTTAGCAAGAGAATTGATCAGTTAACTTTGATCGATGAAAAGAGAATGGTTGCCGTTTGTCATGGTCAACTATATCGACAGAGAATGATTCGAGCTTTCCACAAGAGAGTCAGAGCCAGAATTTTTGAAATTGGGCATTTAGTACTTAAGCGCATTTTTCCTCATCAGGATGAGTACAAAGGAAACTTTGCACCAAATTGGCAAGGTCCTTACATGGTTCGCAAAGTATTATCTGGAGGTGCGTTGGTCCTGTCGGAGATGGATAGCACCGCGTGGCCAAAACCGATCAACTCAGATGCTGTCAAGAGATACTACGTGTGAAGATTCGGTTTGCGTTTTTACTATTGTCTTGTAAATGTTCATTTGCTTGTATTTGCTTTGTTTAAAATTTTATCCCTCTTGTAATGAACTACGTCTGACCTGAATTCTCAAGAATGAGATACGTAGGCGGCCTATGTCGGCCTCGGTCACCCCTTTATTCCCTTTTAAATATTTCCTTGTATTTGAACTACGTTCGACCTGAATTCTCAAGAATGAGATACGTAGGCGGCCTTTGTCGGCCTCGGTCGGTTTTCTTTGTAAATTCCTTATTGTTATTAGCCTCGAGGGGGAACTACGTTTGACCTGATTCCTGCCTCAACGGGATACGTAGGCGCCACAAGGGTTCGGTCATGTCTCCCGTACGATTTTTTTTCCCTCTTTACAATAGAAACTGGGACAGAATTTTGAGAGGGACTCAAAAATTCTTGAGAAGAAGATCTTTCCTCAACAAGCCAAGACTGAAGATATTTCAAGATTTGCAACTGGGATAGAATTTTCGAGAGGATCCCGAAATTTTATGGATTTACTTACCGACATTTGAAAATAAACAAAAATTGTAACTGGGACAGAAATTTTGAGGATGGCCTCAAAATTTTAACATAGGTTTATCGACAGCCTGGAGTGATTGTGAATACTCCCTATCGAATAAACCTCCGAGCACCCAAACTCAAAGAAGTTTGCTAAGCCTGACGTGACATGACATTTGGCAGTACCCTTTTCAAAATATTACTGCTCAAAACTTTATTTTTTCTAAAATATTTCCTTTTTAGGTTTCATTTGTTTTGGCATGAAATATCTATCTTAATCTATCAAGAGTTGGGAGATTAGGAAGATCAATTGGAGATAGCAGGACAAGGAGCTTACAACTGAAGAATCGACACAGATCAGTCCGTTTTTAAAACTAACAATTTTTCTGTGGATGCAGGCTTATGATATTGCTCAGAAATCAGCAGATTCCTCCGATCGATAAATATGGGGAAGTCAAGGGAGGAGGAAACGCTCCCAAAATCAATAGTTTTCCTGGATTGCAGGAATCATGTTATATCGCTTATGGCGGAGACTTGGGAATATGATTTGTTTATTTCAATGGATTTACAACAGCATGGTGTTTGTAAGGAACGTTCAGTTAAATTCGAAGGTGGATCAATCAAAAATCTCAAGGAAGAGTTTATGGTTTCTATAAAGAATGTCATTTGCAGATATGATATTATATATTACCCGGAAGGTTTATTTATGTTGTCGTCGATCAGGACGATACATTATCTAGAGGGGTCATTTATATTGTTGCTGATCAAGACGATATACTATCTGGAAGTCAATTTACCATTATCGTCAATTAAGACGATATGATTATTCAGAAGAAGATCATGCATCGCGAGTCAATATTCATGCATCGCGAGTCAATATTCATGCATCGCGAGTCAATATTCATGCATCGCGAGTCAATATGCATCGCGGAAGATCATGCATCGCGAGTCAATATTCATGCATCACGGAAGATCATGCATCGCGAGTCAATATTCATGCATCACGGAAGATCATGCATCGCGAGTCAATATTCATGCATCGCGGAAGATCATGCATCGCGAGTCAATATTCATGCATCGCGGAAGTTCATGCATCGCGAGTCAATATTCATGCATCGCGGATGATCATGCATCGCGAGAAGATTTCATCCCTCGCAAAATTTTATTGCATGGCGAGAAGACTTCATCCCTCGCTGAAATTTATACATCGCAAGAAGATTTCATCCCTCGCAAAATTTTATTGCATGGCGAGAAGACTCCATCCCTCGCAGAAATTTATACATCGCAAGAAGATTTCATACCTTGCTGAATTTATTGCATCGCGAGAAGACTCCATCCCTCGCAGAAATTTATACATCGCAAGAAGATTTCATACCTTGCTGAATTTATTGCATCGCGAGAAGACTCCATCCCTCGCAAAAATTTATACATCGCAAGAAGATTTCATACCTTGCTGAATTTATTGCATCGCGAGAAGACTTCGTGCCTCGCAGAAATTATGCATCGCGAGAAGATATTCGTACCTCGCAGAATTTATGCATCGCGAGAAGATTCCATCCCTCGCAAAATTTACGCATTGCGGGAAGATATTCATACCCCGCAAGTAATCATGCACTACCAGAGTAGAAGTCGTGCGTTTCAAGAAGAATATTCACTTTATTGGCATCAACCACACTCTTTTATTTATGATAAGAGTAAACAACATGAAGAGTACATTGACATCAAAAGAAATATTAGCATTGCATCAGCATTTATTTATTTTGACATCAAGTGAAGAGTACCTTGAAGATTATATTGCAAACACAAGACATAAGCTTTATTTGCTTTACGTCAAACCGATCGAGTTGACGTCAAATGTCGAGGAGAACAATTAAGTGTCGATACGGTAAAAAACACTGTCTCCCATTTAAATTGCATTTTCAGGCTGACGGTTTTATCCCAGTCTTTGTCGAGAGGATCCGAAAGGATGAATTCTCCAAAAACAAACCACAGGTGCGGACGACATAAAAAAGGATGCAGCACAACGTGGAACTTTTTCTTAGCAGCGAACTGGGACATAGTCCAAAGAGGAGTGTCAAACTCTTAGGACGCGAGCAGAGGAGCGACTTCCACCACAATCAAACCACACCCCTATCAGAAGGCATGTATGTTTTTCTTCATTTTTGTCAGTTTCGGTTTTGCACCCGGAATTTTGGTGTTTACCGGAAGCAAGTTTCCAATCTAAGTGACAATGCACCAAGAGCTTTGAAATTATGTCCGTGTAAGTTCTTAGTTATGGGTGTCAAGTGCACCACATTCATGACTGAGAGGTTACAAGCCTCTTTTTCATACTCGTTCAATTTTGTCACTTGTCCAAAGCCAAAGGTTATTTAGCATAATAGATTTCCTTTTCAACCGATCGAGTCAAACTACAAACAGCTTGATTCCTAAGGTTTAAGGATATGTAGGAGAGGTCAATGTTGAGAACTTGTCTGTATTCCGACATTCGCTCTAAAATCCTGTTCCCGAGTATTTCGATCCCTTCATGTTCCGGTATCGAGATGACTTTTGATTTCTTTCATAATCGTGCGTTAAATCAAGCATATCGAACTACAGTGCCTGAATTCTCATATAGCCTGAGATATGTAGGAAACCCATTTTTGGGGCTCGGACATAACTCCTAAAGTCCATACCAAATCCCTTTTCCTAAAAGATGAATAGGTGGTCGGTCAAAATTGGTTTGGTCAATTTCATTTTCCTTGAATTTCTTGCATCAATCCAAGTAAAATGAGGGACAGTTGTTGACACCCAATTTTGGCCCTCCCCGACATAAATTATTTCACGAGTTTCATAATTTTCGAACGACTTGAAATAAAGAAATTTATAATGTTTAAAATATCTTGCGCATTATATATATACAATTAGTTTATTTTTATGAAATATTCGAAAATCGTATCAAAGAGATTTTAGTCTCGCTTAGCGTTTTTTTTTGTTTTGGGTAACTCGTATGTTTGGATCTTTATTTTATAGCTAAACTTATTAGTTTGTTTTGTCATGTTTTAAGTAGTATATTTGTTTCGTAATTTAATATACCAATTAGTTTATTTTATAAATATTCGGAAACCGCCTCACAAGATTTTGTTGAATATTCGATTAATTAGTATACTTATATAATAGTTTATACTGCGTGTTTATTTAGTCTATAACTAAGTTAATATTTTATTTCATTTTGGTTAAGAAGCTCGTCGGATTAATTTTATGCAAAATTCATCTTTTAGTCAAATATTTTTAAAATGCTAAAATATTGGGCCGAATTCGATTCCCAGATCAGCAGCAGCCCTCCTTTCCCAGATGTAGCCCAGGCCCAATTTCCTTTCCATTAATAAATTTCAGCAGCCCACCAGCCTTTCCAATTCCCCAGCCCTTTTTCCCTTTTATATTCCCGGCCCATTTCCTGACCCGACCCACTCCTCTTACCTTTTCCCAAAGAAAGAAGTGCAGCCACGCAATGAATACGGAGAAGACGCGTGAAGCAGCAATGCCGCAGATCCAAAGTCCATGCGACTTCGGCGGAGAAGCAATCCAAGTCGCGCGTGATCGATTTCGAACGGCAAGGGCTAGTGTAACGGAATAATAGTGAGAAACAGACCAGTACGCTGCATAATTTATTCCTTTCTCAACGTCTCTCTCGCTTGTACGATTTTCAGCAGCAGCAGGTCACGATTCCGTCCTTGTAACTCAAGATGAGGACACGTCGCCCATCCAGTACGCCAGATTGATCTCGTCCCTCCACCTCGCCCCTTCCTCATTCGATTTTTTTGGGCATCGAAATGGGATATTCCTTTAGCTTTGGGGATAAGATTTGGAGGTTTGAATTCCATTTTGGAAAAAACAATTTTGCCCCAAACCTTGCCGGGAATGTTCCCCGCTATCCCTCAATCCGAAACCCTAATTTTGTTTCTATAAATACCCCCCCTCTTCCTCATCAGAGGGGGTTAAAAAAAATTTGATTGGATTTCGTGAGAAAATCTTGGAGAACGATTGGAAAATTTTCTTTTGAGTTTTGTTTTAGGCAGATAACGGGGAGGGAAGTTTTAGAGAGTAAATCAAGTGGTCTTTTGCCAAGTTCGTTCGGGAATTCAAACTTCGGTTCGATTTTCTTCGTTGCTGCTTGTGTTCTGTTTCTCAGTGTTGGAACTCGCCGTTCATCTCGCTCGTTCTTGTCTCAGTTCGCCGCATTAAAAAAGGTAACCGTCCTCCCATTATATTCACTTTTTCATCTTTCATTGCTATCTTTATGTGATATCTCGTGGCGTCGGTAAACGCCTTTTCTTTTTTTTAAGTCGTTGCTGGTCTATCTTTGTTCCAAAGCAGCATAATCGTCCTTATTTATTTCATGGGCTGTCCAAGACGGAGTATTTGATAGATTTGCATTTGAAGTTGAATTCATTTGCTCTTCTAAGTATGTTGTTCATTGCTTTTTCTCAAGAAATTGGTTGCTTGATATCATAAAATACATATATTTTATTTCGTTAGGATTATCTCCAGGCATGAAAATATGTAGTTGTTTAGCCGTTTGCTGCTCAATATTGTTCTCGTGGATCTATGAGTTTTTTTTTTCGAGTTAGTCACCAAGATAGTGATCCATTTGGTTCCTGTGAGGTCTCTAGCATATCTGTGATGTTATAGTTTGTCTCGTGTTCGTGCTTTCGGGGCCTAGCACTATAAAGTATTTACTGTTGCTAGGTCGTGTCTTTTTATCTTTCGAAAAAAAATATATAATAAAAAACAAAATAAGACATGAAGGCAGAACTTTAAGTCTAACCAACTTGGAGTTATAAGAATATGTCCAAAAGCTTTCTTCTAGTGATGTCTAAAGTTTCGGTAGAGTAGTAGTTTTTTTTATTTTGTTTCAGAGGTTTTGGTGGTTTGTTTCTCTTCTTTGGTGACTGTTAGCCTTCTCGTGTTGAAACCTTTCGTGGTTCATTTCATTTTCTTGTGTTTGATTGTTCATGAGTTTGGCTTCGTTTTTTTTTTGTCAGCTTTTATACTCCAAATTTGAAACCTTATTTATCAATTGTGATTTGCATTGTCCTAGATTGTTCCCATATTTCCTTTTTTTTTATCAAGAATGATAAGCTACTTGGCTTGTTTCCAAGCTGTCAAGAGTTTAGTATTTAACAGCATCCTTGTGTGGAAAATATTTTGTATATCTGTTATATTTTGGTGTACTCCGATCTGACTCATTTTATTCGAGTGACTTGTTCTTAAACTTGCAACATTTGTTTAAGAGTTTTGGGTGTAATCTAAAGTTCGTTAGTTTTCTGTTAATTCCAAGCGTGACTAAGTTTTGTTTGATATTGCTAAGTTGTCCTTAAAATCTGTTTTTTTTAGTAAAGTTATTAAGGTTCTTCTTCTGTGATCATAAAGGATATTTTCTTACAATTAGTGTTACAGTGTTACTTTTGTAATCTTCATTTTGCTCAAATTGATAATGGGTTTCCAAGTATACTTTCCTATATGTCTCATGAGTGAATAAATGAGTCTATCTGTTTTGTTTTACCAAGTGCAATTGCTTTGTTTGTTGTCAAGTTTGTTCATGGAGTATTTTGAAATTTGTTGTTAATATGTTAGAGTTGTTATTCATTTGGAGAGGGAATGTCAAATTAGTCATATCGAGAGATTGAGGAGGATTCCCGTACCTTTCTTTACTTTGGTAAATAAAATTACTTGAGTTGTATCGTTCCTTGTCCATATTTTATTTTAAATCCCTTGTTGACCTCTCAATTCGTTATACTGTTTTAGATCACTAGTCTTGTATTAGTACCCTTTTATGACATACATCCTATCTTATGATTTCTCTCTTTTCCCATAATTGGTTAGTTGGTCAAAACATGTAGAAACTTATCAAAGAGTAATCACTTGTTTTCCCTTAAAGTGCAATTAGTCCTAAAATGATGTTTACCCTCATTGTATTCCTTAGGCAGTAGCGTATATATTGGTTTCTATTTTTGTGTGTTCGTATAAAACTGTTATGAATGACTACTTATAAGTTTACATCCTTTTGTTACATGTAAAATTCACCCGAGTTCGCCATAAACTCTCATCTTTCCCTCACATTCCAAGAGAGCCGTAAAGGCTCAAATTCCTTATTCGAGTCAAGCCATAAAATTCCATGGGCAGATTCTTGAAGTTGAACTAGCATGAAGAATGAGGAAAGCCCAAGAGGATGGATTAGAAGACCCATTTTATTTTTGCAGTTTTGTATTGTATTTATTTTTCGGGCATAAGCCCTTGTCGTCTTTTTCTTTACTTTATTCATTTTGTGTAATTATTTGTTTAGTTTAGGACAGGTACAAAATGGGTCGCAACCCGAAAAGTAAATGGGTCAAAACCCAAAAAGAAAAATGGGTCAAAAACCCAAAACAGGTGGATCCAAAACCGGTCAAGGCGAACAGAACCCGGATTTGGACCCAAATCTCTTTTCCTTTCTCTCTTTACTTGCTTTTAATTATTTGCCTGTTTTACCTATCGTTAGTTTAAAAGTTAGGAAAATCCAATTCCCCGCAAAATGCCACTTTTGGTTTTAACGACTCGATTAAGTCAAGTAAACGGCTTAAGAGATTTTACAAATTGAAATTCACTTAGATGAATAAATCTTTTTACTTTCAAAACAATTTTAAATGATTTTTTCATTCATTTTCAAATAATTCTAAGAATTTTTTTTATGTTTGTCCAAATTAAGTTAGGTGCCGGAAAACCGCGTGTTAGCGGACGTCTTAGGTGCTTTCAAAACCTTCCTAAGACGTTAATTTGAATCCCCAAACCCTTTAAATGTTTTCAAACAATTTTCTCTGTTAAGTTATTTGAAAACGTTAGTTTTCTTGATTTTTCTTTAAAATTAAGTGGCGACTCTAAATAAGTCGAAAACCTCAAAAACTTATAAAAAAAATCCTTTTCCGATTAAACAGATAGGGTATGTTGGGACTTGTCCCATTGATTGACATACCCTATGTTATGAGTTGATTGAATTAAGATTGGCGTAACTTTACATATTTTGGGAGATAGTATTATTAAGCCAATTTGTTGGCATAAATCAAATTATGACATTATCACAAGCCAATTCAATCATTCATGAATATAATATAGTAATCTGACATGTTAAACAAGTCAAATTTTAACCTTTGATTAACATATAAGACAATTCAACGAATATTCATAACAATCTCATATTCTCGAAACACAAGTAGACATTATAACATTCAACGTTCATGTAAATAACACCCTAAGCATGCGGATCTAACATGTATATCTCATTCGACATGTAATCACTAAAACATACACATCATGATCAGTTTACACCTCATACAAACAACAATGCATCGAGAATTACACTACTAATACTACAAGAATCGAAAATAAGGAGAACTAGGGAGATGAACATGCGATTCATCGGGAACAACCCTAGTTTCGATATTCTTGAAGTAAAAACGTTTGAAAAGCCTCTTGGAGAAAGAATTCCAGGAGAGAAAACCCATGCCTTATTGTAGAATTATATCTATGAAGATTCCCTTGCACTTTGCATGAAAACCTTGAAGAACTCTTGCTATCGTCTAGGGTTTGCTTCACGTTTTCCCCTTGTTTTAGTGTAGCGTTTTAGGGTGAATAACGTGGAACTAACTCTTTAAGAACTGAATGTTAACTAATTCTAATTGGACTATATAACCTAATTAAGTTAGACCAATTAGCTAATTACAAAAATGCCTCTCCTAGATTGACTAGGATTAGAAGAATCTTGTCTTAACAAAAATCTGCATTTTTCCTTAGTAGTTTCGGTTTTAGTCATTTAAATTAATTAATTAAGTTGCTAAATTAATTAATTAGGTAACGTAGGGTAATTAATAAAGTATCCGTAAGTTGTTAGGACCATAACCAACTCTTTGGACCATCCTAGGTTAGGTACTAGGTTGTCTCTTACTTGTCTTAACCGAAATCTGGAAATTGCTTAGTGATTTCGGTTGTATCCATTTATATTAATAAATTAAGTGGATAAATTAATTGATTAAGTAACCTAGGGTGATTACTAAAGTACCCCTAAGTTGTTAGGACCATAACCAACCCTTTGGACCATCCTAGGTTAGGTACTAGGTTGTCTCTTACTTGACTTAACCGAAATCTGGAAATTGCTTAGTGGTTTCGATTTTTTCCATTTAAATAAATTAATTAAATTTCTAAATTAATTAATTAAGTAACCTAGGGTAATTTCTTAAGTACCCTAAGTTGTTAGGACCATAACCAACCCTTTGGACCATCCTAGGTTAGGTACTAGGTTGTCTCTTAGTTAGTTACACGGTTTGGTGTCACCCGGTGTGGTCTTAGGTTGTTGGGTCCCTTAGTTAGCTATTTTTGGTTTGTCCTAGGTTAGTTATTTAGTTAGGTCAGTTAGTTAGAGTCTAGGACTGGTTAGGGAGCTTGGCCCCACGTGGCTGGACCCGTACATGTGCCTGTCCCCAACCGCCCTAACCGAATTGGTTTGGGTGGTCCCTTGGCCTGTTGCACATATGCTTGCACCTGTGCTGCGTGTACTTTCCTAACTAACTCTTCTGGAAGTTTCACTTGGAGTGTTTACTTATAGTTCCAAGGATCCTCACTATATCGTTGGGCACTGCTTAATCTACATGATCATTTTAAATGGTTATTTGCTATGGTACTAGGCTTGACACTTGGATGCCTAGTACCTAATGAGGATGTGTGTGGAGAATAATTATATTAAATCTTAGGGTCTTCATTGCAGGTACAATTTCTAAACAAACTTGGATTATATTATACATACTTGAGTATATCTAGAAATTGGCTAACACCCCTTAGCCAATTTTCTATACTATGCCAAATATTTCTCAATATTGGGCATTGGGATGCCTATGTACCCCCAATACACATTCTTAAAACCCTACTAGGCTTCTTACTATACATGTAATTTTCTGGAATGTTACATTATCCCCCCTCCTTTAGGAACATTCGTCCCCGAATGACACTACTCATTATTTTAAATCAAAGAGGGTATTTTTGAAAAGCACATTAACATACTAGAAACTTTATCTTTGTGAATATCTGATTCACAACTTACTCTGGATGATGCACAACACTCTAAGCTTATCTGAATCTTATGATATGAGATTGAGGAACTTCCTTCTCAATCGTACTTTAACTTAATGCACATCACACTCATGCAACACATAAATCACGTAAAAGCTATACAAAAACATCAACATGAAAGCAAGCATGAACTCATATTAACTTATATAGTGCAAGTATAAAACACACAGTTATGGGCTTAAGACACCGAAAACCGCCTAATGCACTAAGATTTAGAGTTTTATTCACGAAATCGGACTTCGAAGAAAGTTAATCTAACCTCAAGAACTGAATAAGTGAGGGTAACAGGATCTCATATAGGCCTCGGCCTCCCATGTTGCTCCCTCAACAAGGTGGTTCCTCCATAACACTTTCACGGTGAGAACCTCCTTGTCCCTCAGTCGCTTCACTTGATGATCTAAGATTGTAATGAGAACCTCTTCATAATAAAGGTTCTCATCGCCTCATAACCCCTCGATAGGTAAAATGGACGCTGATCGCCTAGACACTTCTTAAGCATCGAAACGTGAAACACTGGATGAACAGAATCCAAGTCATTCAGTAACTTTAGTTCATAAGCAACATTTCCTACTCGCTATAAGATCTCATAAGGACCTATATACCTCAGACTCAACTTCCCTTTCTTACCAAATCTCATCACCCTGATCGGTCACAACATGACCAAGGAAGGTCACTGATCTCAACCAAAACTCACATTTGCTAAACTTAGCATACAACTGATGTTCCCTGAGTACTTGCAATGTCATTCTCAGATGTTGTTCATGCTCCTCTCTGGACTTAAAGTATATGAGAATGTCATCTATGAATACTATGACAAAAGAATCAAGATATTCACGAAAGACTCTATTCATAAGGTCCATAAACACGACTGGTGCGTTAGTGAGACCAAGTGACATGACAAGAAATTCATAATGACCATATTTAGTACGGAAGGCAGTCTTGGGAACGTCCTCTTGTCTTACCCTAAGTTGGTGATAATCCGACCGAAGATCTATTTTGGAAAATAAACTTGAACCTTGAAATTGGTCAAATAGATAATCAATTCTGGGAAGAGGGTATTTGTTATTTATAGTGACTTTGTTAATTTGCTGATAATCCATACACATTCTTAGAGTTCCATCCTTTTTCTTAGCGAACAACACTGGAGCGCCCCATGGGGATATGCTCGGTTGGATGAAGCCTTTATCAAGTAAATCTTTTAACTGCAACTTCAACTCTTTGATTTTCGCTGGAGCCATTCTATAAGGCGGAATGGAAATCGGTTTGGTGTTGGGATCTAAGTCATCACCGAAATCAATTTCACGTTCAGGAGGGATTCCTAGTAAATCCTCCGGAAAGACATCTTGAAACTCATTTACGACGGACATAGAGTCTATCGAAGTTACTTCTTGTTCTAAGTCATTGACTCTAACTAAGTGGCATAAGTATCCCTTATATAACATCTTATTGGCTTTAAGATTGGAAACTATTTGGCCTGTTGGATTTGAGCCACGCCCTTCCTATTTCAACTCTAACTTATTAGGAAACTGAAACCTTACTACCCTATTTCGACAGTCTATGGTAGCATAGCATTTATGTGTCCAATCCATACCTGAGCCACATCCTTGAGCTTGTATGCAGCCAACTCAGCCTTCTCCTCTTCATTAACACCCATAACAGGCATTAGAACCTACCATGTACTCACTTCCATACGAACATCCACACTTACCACACGACTTGCTGTCACGCTGGGCATTTCTATCATTGCCCTCCTTGGAAATAACAAATCTTGAGTCTGGCTCCTTAGACCACTAGGCCATCCAAATTCTTGTGTGCATTTTTTTACACGTACACACAAGAAGGAAGTTAGATTCTTAGAATGACACAAAATGTCAAAGTTCTAGATGGCACGATAAAGAGTAGAAGAAGGGAAAATTCCTAACATCACAGAGTCTCTAAATTATGATTGTGGTGCACTTCACAACCATAAGTTAGAAAATACGCAACATGGTTGTGTTGAGCCTTAGTTCTTAGGTAACTTAACATCATGATCTGATACCAAGTTTGTCACGACCCGGATTCTGGAATCTGAATCGCAACCGGCGTCGTTAACCTCTTAGAGGTCGCAGACAAGCCTCTTCTTAGCTTTCATCACAATCATACAGTTAAATTTACGGAAAATTTAAAACTTTTTAATACTTAGCAAAGTATACATAGACTTCATATAGTATTGCATAAGAGTGATATTCTAATAGCTCAAACTCAACAACCATCTATCAATAGATTAAACAAATGAAATAAATGATCGTAATAATAATAATAATAGTTTGCCAATTGGCCTTATTATAACGTTTGAACAAATGCTTGAAAGGAAACACTAGGGACAGTAGTCACTAGCTAAATCTAATGTACTAAGCTAGAATAATAAAGTGTAGCATCCTCGAACTCAAGAGGACCTACCAAAGTCCGGAGATCGCTATTCCAAACCACTTCGTCGAACTTCAACCTTCTTGAGAACCTGCGCCTATAAAAATAGTAAATATATATGGAGTTAGTACACACTTGTACTAAGTATGGGTGTATGAACATAAACACATAAGGACAATGCATGAACAAGGAAAACTCTTCCTAAACAACATGTCGTTTTCTGGAAAGTGACGTTACTTTCTTACTTATATCGTTAATCTTGAAATATGATATGTATATGACACGTTCTCATGCAATTAAGGCAAACAACTCGTTTACTATATGAAAATAAGACCTTGGAATCATGAACATAATTTTAGAACAACTTAAACATACGTTAATAATTTTGGTCACTACGACTAGAGATGCCTTTTTCATACTTATATTATTTTTCAGTCTTTTCTTCTTTATAGTGTGTAGCTCAATGATTTGCTTTGATCTTATGTTTTACTTACAAGTGCAATGATTCATTGTAGTCCCATACCTACAATGAATCGAGTAAGCAACTCACAAGACTAAGGAAATGATTTGGCTACCCTACTTACAAGTTATACTTTTCATTCTTATTTGATTGGGTGTACATGTATTTATAAGCCAATCTTTATTGGCTATGCCCCTTATTTGCTTATTTACATAATATATAGATCTTGGGACATAATCCATGCTCCATTATTGGCAACCCTAACTTGCTGTTTCTATCAAATACTAGTGATTGACGTTCTTTAAGCTCTTACTTTACTTAGTTTACTATGAACTTATGATTCTACTTCGTTGCTCGATTGTTCACTTTGAACATGCTACGTTATTCTTTATTACTCTCTTAAAGAATTCTCTTAGCATTAACGGAAGTAGATCATGCGAGCTACATGAAATCCACTGTCTCCCTCACACTGAAAAGTGGTGATTCACCGATTAAGGTAAACCAAGTTCTGTCTCTTCCTCACACTGAAAAAAGGGGTTCACTGGCTAAGATAATACCGTGTCTATTTCTTCCCCACACCAAAAGGGGGGTTCACGGCTGTAGTGAACCGAATACTTTTCTTGAGCTATAACCGACATAGATCATGTGAGTTAAACATGAAATTTGGTGTCTCCCCCACACCGAAAAGAGGTGGAATCACCGGCCAAGGTGAAACCTAACTTGCTAGCGTTCTTTAGTTGGTGGCGTCCACTAGCTAGGTGCCCCTATGTTGGCAACATAGTTCTAAGACTAGGATACGTCCGGAGACCCTGGTCCACGGGGTGGTGATCTCATCTCATGATACTTACATGTGCTGGCACAAGCTCATTGCTAGTCTATCGGTGCTAAGCTTAGATTTTATCTTATTATCTTTTAGAGTTTACTCAAACATTATGGAAGCTTGCTTATAGTTATGAGGTTTACTTACTCTATGGATGACTTGACATCCCTATCTTTACTTGATGTATATAATCTTAAGTCTTTATATTATCATCATGGTGCGAGTGAGACTTGTCTCACGGACTCTAGCACACTCTTATGTGAGTATTCTTGACATAACGATTTAAGTGTAATTGAGACTTGTCTCACTTCTCACTCTATATTAGGTCAATTTCATAACTTAAGCTTTTAGTTATTTCTTTACTCACCTTAACTTGTTCACGTTACTTATGGTCTTGTATCATTCTCTATGATAATTATCATTCTTATAAAATGCTATTACGTTAACAAGTTTGTGTGGATAGGGCATGTTGGGACTTGTCCGATTGATTGACATACCCTATGTTATGAGTTGATTGAATAAAAATTGGCATAACTTTACATATTTTGGGAGATAGTATTATTAAGCCAATTTGTTGGCATAAATCAAATTATGACATTATCACAAGCCAATTCAATCATTCATGAATATAATATAGTAATCTAACATGTTAAACAAGTCAACTTTTAACCTTTGATTAACATATAAGACAATTCAACGAATATTTATAACAATCTCATATTCTCGAAACACAAGTAGACATTATAACATTCAACGTTCATGTAAATAACACCCTAAGCATGCGGATCAAACATGTATATCTCATTCGACATGTAATCACTAAAACATACACATCATTATCAGTTTACACCACATACAAACAACAATGCATCGAGAATTACACTACTAATACTACAAGAATCGGAAATAAGCAGAACTAGGGAGATGAACATATGATTCGTTGGGAACAACCCTAGTTTTGATATTCTTGAAGTAAAAATGATTGAAAAGCCTCTTGAAGAAAGAATTCCAGGAGATAAAACCCATACCTTATTGTAGAATTAAATCTACGAAGATCCCCTTGCACTTTACACGAAAACCTTGAAGAACTCTTGCTATCGTCTAGGGTTTGCTTCACGTTTTCCCCTTGTTTTAGTTGTAGCGTTTTAGGGTGAAAACATGGAACTAACTCTTTAAGAACTGAATGTTAACTAATTCTACTTGGACTATATAAACTAATTAAGTAACACCAATTAGCTAATTACAAAAACGCCTCTCCTAGATTGACTAGGATTAGAAGAATCTTGTCTTAACCAAAATCTGGATTTTTCCTTAGTAGTTTCGGTTTTAGTCAGTTAAATTAATTAATTAAGTTGCTAAATTAATTAATTAGGTAACCTAGGGTAATTACTAAAGTACCTGTAAGTTGTTAGGACCATAACAACCTCTTTAGACCATCCTAGGTTAGGTACTAGGTTGTCTCTTACTTGTCTTAACCGAAATCTAGAAATTGCTTAGTGATTTTGGTTTTGTCCATTTAAATCAATTAATAAAGTTGCTAAATTAAATAATTATATAACCTAGGGTAATTACTAAAGTACCCCGAAGTTCTTAGGACCATAACCAATCCTTTGGAC